>JAJKLE010000029.1:0-519190 GCA_022593225.1 Xylaria sp. FL0064
AAATATAATTATTAAAATTAATATAATATATAATTAAAAGATTTTAAACTTAATAATAATTATAAATTTTAAATAAATTTTAAAATTCTTTAATTATATTTATATATTTATTAAAAACTTTTAAGAATATCATATAATACTTTATAAAATATATAAAAAAAA
Organism: Xylaria sp. FL0064; assembly: GCA_022593225.1. Taxonomy (NCBI): domain Eukaryota; kingdom Fungi; phylum Ascomycota; class Sordariomycetes; order Xylariales; family Xylariaceae; genus Xylaria; species Xylaria sp. FL0064. Next base: position 163 of record JAJKLE010000029.1, read on the forward strand.
AATATAAAGAATCTTTAAAAAGTTAAAAATTAAAATAATTTTTAATTTAATAATTAAATTATTAAATTTAATAAAAAAAAAACTTAAAATAAATATTTTAAATAGAATAATTATAAAAATATTTAAATAATTTAAAAATAATAAAAAATAATTTATAATTATTATAATATTTAAAAAATAAAAACTATTTTTTATTAAAATAATAAAATTAATTAAGATTTATTTAAATTATAAAGATTTAATAAAATTTATAATTATATAATAAATTATTAAATAATATAAAAATTAAATAGTTTTCTTTTTTAAATTTTAATTTTAAAATATATTATATTAAAAAAGATTTAAAGTTTCAAAATAAAATATTTAAATATTATACTTTTAATAAAATAAAAGCTTAAAAATTTAAATTATTTTTAAAGATTTTTTAAATATATAATTATAATAAATATATAATTTAAAAAAACTAATAGAATTATATAAATAAAAAAAATTAAAAAATAATAAATTCATATATAAATAAAAGATTTATATATTAAAAATTTTATAAAATAAATTTATTAACAACTTTTATGAATATTTATTATATAAATATTAAAAAATAATTAAAATTATATAATAATTATAAAAAAAATTTAATTTTTTAAAATTATAAAAAACAATTAAATTTATAATAAAAAGTTATAATATTTATAATAAAACCAAGGTTTTATAATATAAGCCTTATAAAATATTATAATTAATATAAATATTTAAATAAATATAATATATAATTATTTAGAATTTTAATATTAAATTATTTTTATTAATTAATTTGATTATAAAAATATAATATAATAAAATATAAATAATTATTAACCGACTTATAAAATATAAATATTTTTTATTATTTAAAAATAATATAATTATTAAATAATTTATATATATTTTTATTTATTAATATTTAAATAAATATAAAATATTAAAAAAAATTGTTTTTAATTATAATAGATTTTTTATATTTAAATTTAAAATAAGTGGTTTTAAATAATTAAATATTAAACTTAAATCTTTAATTATTTATTGTTTTTAAATAAATAAATAAATAAAAATATTAAATTAAACTTTTAAATAATATTTTAAAATTATATTAATTATTAATAAAATAATTAAATAAAATTATTATTAATTATATAAATTATTTATAATATATTAATTAATAAAAATAAAAATATATTATTTTATAAAATAATTTATAAATAATTAATTATTATTATAAAAATTAAAATATTATAAATAAAATTATAAATATAATTTTAATTCTTTTAATAATAAATATTATAATATTATAATAAAAAAAAATTAAAAAACTAATTTTAATAAAAAAATAAAGTTTATTTATTATATTAAAAATAAAATATAATTTTAAAAATTCTATAAATTAAAATAAAATAATTTAATAATAAATTAAATTTTAAAAAATTTAGTTTTTTTAAAGTTAAAAGGATTATTTTATTAATTAATTATAAATTATTATTATTAAAGAATATATTAATAAAAACTTAGTTTAAAATAAAAAATAATTAAAATGTTTATAAAATAAAAAAAATATTAAATTTTTATTAAAATAAAAATAATATTAAATATTTTATTAAATAAAAAAGATATTTAAAAATTATTATAATTATTATAAATTAATTCTTTTTAAAAGATAATATTATATTATACTTTTTATATTTTCTATAATCTTTTTTTTATTTTTATTTTATTTTATTTTATTTAATCTATGTAATAATTAAAGATTATATTAAATTATTTTTATTTTATATTTTTTTAAAAAAAATCTTTGTTTTATAAATAAATTAATTAATTTAATATAATATTTAATTTATTATTATATTTTCTTTAGATTTTAAAAAAATTATTTCTTAAATAATAATCTTTAAAAATAATATTATTAATAATATTTATAAATATATTTAAATTATTATAAAAATAATTTAATAATTAATTAAAATATTGAAAATAAAATATAATTTTAAAATTAATTTTATTAATTAAGCTTATTAAAATAATTTATTATTTAATTTTATTAAGTTTATTATATCTTTTAATATAATTTAATATTTCTAATTAATTAAAGAAATATTATAAATATATATATATTATTAAAATAACAATAATAATAAAAAAGAATAATATTATAAAATAATTATAGTTTAATCAAGTAAAAAATTATAAAAAAAGGCCAGTATTTTTTTGACCTGTTTTAAGTTATTAAAAGGTTATATACTAGCTCACCTGGCTTATAATAATCTAGGCTTACCCAGCTTACGGTAATCCAGGCTTACTCGGCTTATAATAATCCAGGCTTACTAGACTTATTGACCTTTGAGTAAACCTTTGTTTTTTATTATTTATTCTATTTATATAATCTTATAACTCTTTTATATTTATTTATTTATTTAGTCTAGCTATTAATCTTATTTTAAATCTTACTTTAATATTTATAATCACTTAAGAGTGACTGCTATATTTAATAACACCTAGTATAGTGGTAAGAGTATTAGTAAACCTGTTTTATAAACTACCTGCTATTAGTTTTATTATTACCTATAAATTAAGAACCCCCGCGAACATCTTATATGTTTTTTAATATATAAAAGGTCTATAATATTTTCTTAAGTTTATTTATTTTATAAAGTTTATTTTTAATTTATATTTTTAATTTTATATAGAATAAAGAAAATAATATATATTTTAATAATTTTAAAATTATTATTAATTATTTAAATTTTATAATATAATTTATTATAATTTTAGTTTATTTTAAATAATAAACCTATTTTTTAATATATTCTATTTTTTAATATTTTTACATAATAATCTTTATTTATTTTTTATTTAGTTTTATTTAATATTAAAGCTTTTAAAAAATCTTTTAAGATTAATTAAAATTATTTAAATATTCTTTTATTAAAAATTAAAAAAACTATTATTATTTTTTAATATTTCTTTAAATTATTAATTTATAGTATTTTAAATAAAGTTTTATTTATATAAAGAATATTTTTATATTTATAAACTTATTATATAATTTGAAAAATATAATTTTAAAACTTTTAGTTTTTAATAAATTAATTATAATAATTTTTTTTTGTTTTTTTTGTTTTTTATTTTTTTTATTAATTTAAAAATTAATATATTTAAAATTTAAATTAATATTAATTTTATTAATTAAAATATTATAAAAATAAATATTTATAAAATAATAATTATTATTATTATAATAATAATAAATATTATTATTATTTATTTATATTATAATAATATTTTTAATTAATAATAATTAATTAATTAATTATAATTAAGGTTTATTATTTAAATTTATTAAAATATTTATAAAGTTTTTAAATTTATATTTATATTTTATATTTTAAGTTTTATAATTTATTAAATTAATTTAATTTATTAAATAAAATATATTTATATTTTATTATTTTATTAACTATTTATACAATATTCTTTAATAAATTAATTTTATAAATTAATTATTATTTAATTCTTTATATTAATATTTATATTATATTAAATTTTGTTAATTAAAGAATTATTAAAATATTATAAACTTTATATATATTTTTTAATTTATAAATAATAATTAATTTATAAAAAAAGTTTATTAATATTTTTATTACTATATTAAATATTATTAAAAATAATAATTATTTTTAAATATTTATAAATATAAACTAAAATTAAAAATAAAATTAATAATTAAATATAAAAAGATTAAAACTATTATATAAATAAAGAAAATATATTTTATTAAAATATAAACAGTTTAAAATTAATATTATTAAAAAGTTTTATTTATATATTTTTTTATATAATTTTATATTTTATTTTATTATAATAAAAATTTAAAAATACTTTTATTATTAAAAATATAAAATCTATTATTTAAATTATTATTATTATTATTAAAATTATTTAAATTTAAATTTATGTTTATATTAAAATGTTCTTTTAAAATATTTTAAATAATAATATATTAAGTTTTTAATATATATATAATAAATTAAATATAAAGAATTTATAATATTTTATTAATAATTTATTATTATATTATTATTTTTAATAATAAATATTTTATTATAAAATAATTAATAAAATTTATATTAAACTATTAATAATTATTATTTAATTCTTTTTTATTTTATAAGTTTTTTTTATAAATTTTATAAAATATAATAATAATATTTTTTATTTTAAAATTTATAAAAAAAATAAATTATAATTTTTTAAATAATATTAATTTAGAAATAATTAAATTATTCTTTATTTATTATTAATTAAAATTTAATTAATCTTTAAAAAATATTATATATATTATATATTATAATATATATAATTTTTAAATATTATTGTATTCTATATTTAAATTATAAATATATTTAAATAAAAATTAAATAATTTTATATAAAATCTTTATTTATAAATAAATTTTTATTAATATTAATTTTATTAAATATTAAAAAATTATATAAAATAAAAATATTATTAATAATTATAATTAATTAATTAATTAATAAATTTGAAAACTTTTTAAAAAAAGAAAATTTAAAATTTCTTTTATAAAATTATTAATTAAATTTATTAAATCGGCATTAAAAATAATTAAAAAATATATAAAATTTAATATTTATATAAATAATTATAATTTATTAAATTTTAATATAATTAAAAATAAAAACTAATAAAAATTAAAATAAATTATTTTTATAATTTAATAAAAAAGTTATTTTATTAATAATCTTTTAAATATTTATTTTAAAAATATAAAATATTAAATTTATTATTATTATTATAATAAAAATTAAAATTTAAAACTTAAAACTATAAAATATTTTTAAATAATAAAAATATTAAAAATAATTATTTTATAATATTAATATAAAATAAAATTAAGAATTTTATAAATGTATAATAAAATTAATTAAAAGAAATTTATTTATAAAAAAATAAATTATTATTTAAAAATATTAATATAAAAATAATATAAATTTAATATTAATTAAAAATAATAATATTTTTAAAAAAATAATTATTTATTTATAATAAAAACTTTTATAAAAAATTTAAAACTTAATTATAATTTATTAATAATTAATTAAATGTTTTAAAATGTTTTTATTTTTAAATTCTTTATTTTTAAATTTTTAAACTTTATATAAATAATTCTTTTTTTAAATATTTAAATATAATTTATTATAATAAATTATAGTTTTTTTTATTAAATATTATTTAAAAATCTTTTATAATTAATAACTTTTTAAGTTTATTTTATTATTTTTATATTTTTCAATGTTAGTTTTTGTGTGATAATACCCTTGTTTTAATTTATTTATATTAAGTTTATTTTTTTTTATACCACGCGAGAATTCAACTTTTATTATACATGATGTTTTTTAGATTTTATAGTTTTATATGTTTATGAACTTAGGACATTAGTTTATAAGTATGTCCTAATTCTCTTGGAATATCACAAAGTTTGGATATAGGGCTTCAAGATTGTTGTACGGAAGCCTACGCGCTGACAGGAGGCCACCTCTGCGAGGCCCCGCGAACTATATAACTTTTCGTATAGGCATAAAGCCGAATTGCAGAATATCTCGGGTAAAGCTATTCAGAGACTAAAACATACAGGTAAATCTTCTTATAAAAAAAGTTAAAGTCCGCAAGACTTCTATATATAAAGATCAGTTAGCCCCTAAAGGACAGAGGGTCTTTTGGAGTACTAAGGGTCAATATATACTCATAGAATATTATTACTATATTGAGTTATTCTCCAAGCCCTGTATTCAGCCCTTGTGATAAAGATAGCCTTGAATACACATTCATTAACCCTGCGGAGTCCCCTTTATAGCTGTGCTTCGGCCTTTATCCTTTTAACATTTACCTACATGTCTTAATAAGTTTTAGATTTGAAAGGCATAGAGACCCTCGTTAAGATAGGTAGTCTTAAATGACCACTGTACTCTAACACCGCATACGCGTCGGAATAGATAATCTTTTAAGGGTAATGTACTTGTGCTCGGCATGAAATTGTAACGTCAACCGATTCCAACAGCTGTGCCATACCTAGCCGCATACTTAAAGTTTCAAAACAGCATGAGAAAAAGTCCAAATATCGGTTCAGCTCTTAGACCAAACCAGCTATCTCGGAACTCATGCTATTATGTACACAACACAACATGAACTTATAACGTTACATGTAGAAGTACCTACATGTACCCGCATCCTTTACTTATTGAGGCAAGTGGGGTCGTACCTGCCGTTGAAAGCGCGCAGTTTAGCGGAAAGTAAACAGCCAATAAAGTGAACCAATTTGCCTGGGTATACATGGATACATGCATACCAAGATATTTCAATCCCACTCCCACATGGCCACATCTTTATTGCCCGCCTGCCCTTGAGGCACCTGACACTAGCTCAGCTAAACAAACAAACCATGGACATGCATAGGCTCCCTCTACAGCACGAAGACATCAAGGGTTCTCGGTGACATACTGTTCATCTACCTAGCTTAGTACCTAGGATTACTTACTGCATCCATCTCCGTCTTTGTATCCCCTCTGCCTGAGCAGGCCGTCAAGATGGAGAAGGCTATGCGACGTCACTTTTTTCGCCATAGCGATGAGGTATGTTTCGGTTGCACTTTCTGGCTCTTCTTCGCAGGCCACGTCGGACTCACTTCCAGGCTACGCGCACTCAGGCTCTCAACGCCGAAAAGCAGAACTGCCACTGGTGCCAGATACGCACGTTTGCGACGCACTCGCGGTACCCAATCACCATAGTCAATACCGAGGATGACACTATGATTGATCCCAACTTTCGGTTCATGGAGAGTTCTACTCGCGCCAGCGACATCGAGCCAACTAGAAAGGAGTTCCTCACAGGCTGCGAGTGCAAGGAAGACATTGACTGCCGATACAGCGGATGCACATGTTTGCAGGACGCCGAGGATGATAGCTCGGTGGACGATGATAGTGTCTCACGGGAAGAGTCTCCATCTGATGGAGAATACGCTGACGACTGGGTGCGGAGGAAGTTCAGGAAGAAGGCATATGCATATCACTCCCACGGCGCAAAGGCGGGTCATCTGCGCACCAAGGTGTTGATGTCGCGTAACCCCATCTATGAGTGTCATGAAAGCTGTGTCTGTAGTCCTGACTGCTCCAATCGCGTCGTAGAAAGAGGACGAAAACTACCACTACAAATTTTCCGCACGGAAAACAGAGGCTGGGGCGTGCGGAGCACGGTCGACATTAAGAAGGGCCAGTTCGTGGATAAGTACATGGGTGAGATCATTACGGCAGCAGAAGCAACACGGCGGCGAGCCCAGTCACATATCGCGCAGAGAAAGGACGTCTATCTTTTCGCGCTAGACAAGTTTTCGAACCCAGACTCGTTCGATGAGCGCCTGAAAGGGCCACCGCTCGAAGTAGACGGCGAGTTCGTATCGGGACCTACGCGGTTCATCAATCATTCCTGCGAACCCAATTTGCGTATCTTCGCGCGCGTCGGCGACCACGCCGATAAGCATCTCCATGACCTAGCGTTTTTCGCTGCCAGAGACATTCCCCGTGGGGAAGAACTCACATTCGATTATGTTGACGGCGTGGACGACTCGGATATGGATGCTCTGGATCCAGAGAAGCAGAAAGACATGGCACGCTGCCTGTGCGGAAGCAAGAATTGTCGAGGGTACCTCTGGTAAAATGTCTTACCTAATGAATTGCGCATCGTAGGATACATGCACGCATGCAGGTTACTTGGAGGGAAAGCGCCGCAGCAACTTCAACGACAACGACTTGCGGCTTTGCATCGGGATTATACAAGCCATACATAACCTTACTAGTAGGTCTGAGCATATCGGCAATGTTGCACAGATGAATGGCGAATGGGCTGGTCTTGACCTGTGGCCCAAAATCAGAATTTGATAAAATATTACTACTGCACTGTCGGCTGACTGCAAGTACTAAGTGAGTGTAAAAAGCAGAGAGATACTCAACCAGGTACAATTGACTAACTACACCAACTTAAACGGATCCCACGATTCAAAAAATCGCCTCTGCAACTAAATTCGCATATACTATGTTTACCAGACCTCATCTACCAGCAATTACTAAGTGACGAGTGCCCGGATCGAGCAGAAATACATATATACGATTGAGCAAGGAGGTAGGCACATCCGGTCTAGGTGCAGTTGCTAATGTACCTATAAGTAGCCTTCACTACAGTAGATGTAGGTAGGTATGTACCGTGACACATAGCGTAGCTCCGCCTGCTCCACTTACCTGGCAGGAAGGTTTAGTGCATGCATCACGGTAACCCGTGTTGCTGACAACTACCAACTTTCTACGAAGTACCTTACTACCTAGTAGCTGTTGCAGATTCAAGCCTCCAGCCTCATCCACTGGCGCAGTCTCCCTCACGCACCCTCTCGCTCTCCGTCTCTCCCCAAGGTCCACCACAGCCCAGGCCCGTCACACCTCTTCCCGCTATCCACCCACCTGTTCATCCACCGCTGCCCGCTGCCGCGCTCGACCACTAATTACCCTTGATCGAGACTCGACGAACATACCTTGGTAGATAGGTAAATATGCAATTATTTCCCGTCGGGACTTCATCCTCGGTTCAAGCGGACTAAACCAAATGCAATCAAACTAGGCCGAGCCAGACTACCTGAATCGAAACCAATCCAAATCCCTCTCCGTCTCCGCCGGGGCCGATGTTGACGGACACAACCGAAACCATGCGCTAAACATCCGGCCACTTTCCCCAGGAATATCATAGCACGATTCTCTCGTCTACCCTCGTGGTATCAACCCGCGCGTGTGCTGGAGCTATGGTAAGTACACCCTCTACTCTCACGAGCATGATCATGTTACCGTTTCCTCGGGCTGCCGCCCTGTATCATTCCCACTCAGCACCGCCTGGTGCTGCTCACGTCTTGTTGATTGGCCATGAGCATAAGGAGCAAAAAAAAAGCACTGGACTGGCATCGTTGGTGTTTCTCTGACCTGACCTGTACGGATCTAGGGCTGCTGTTTCTCTCGTTCGGACCGCCTTGGTACGCCTTATGCAGACGGCGCATCGTCGGAGCCGTCGGTCGGAGCGATCAGCTCCCAGCCAGGCCAATCCACGACCGCCGATGCCCCGCATGGACAGCACTCCATGAGCCACAGCCAGCGAGCCCGCCAACCTCTATCACAGCATATAGACAAGCCGTTGCGTCGACATGAATGGGTATCGCACGACCGCGACTGGACCCGCGCCGATCTTGACCGGCAGCGCGCCGAATTCTTCGATACAAGAGTTACCGGCCGGCCCGAGGTGTGGCAGGTCCTTCGTACCGCTCTGGAAGCCATGTGGGAGGCCGACATTAAGCGGGCTGCTGGTGTCGAGCCCATAGATGACGATGGTGCCGGCGGCCTCGTCACTGCGCAGGGGCTCCTCAAAGCTGCCGAAGTCACGCTACCGACCGGCGACCTGTCCAACGGTGTCTACGATGCACTAGGCAACTACTATCCCCTGCCGGAGTGGGTAGTTAGTGATCCCACCAACGTAGTCGAGGACAGTCAAGCCCGCAAACAGAGCGTCGACAAGGATGGAAAAGGAGATGACGAGCTCACGGGTGAGGACACCACGGAAGAGATCGACGAAGACGAAGCACTGCGGCGGAGGGAAGAGAAGGGCAAAGCTGTTGTAGATATCAAGAAGCTGGTCAAAGTCCGTGCTCGATTAAGCGAAACGTACCCTGACGTGGTCATCAGCGTAGATGCAGATGAATCTGTGAGGAGCCTGGCCCGAAGGATTGCGGAAGAATCTGGGGTAAGTTGTTTGTTTCGTAAGCCTTGTAGAATCCTAACTGATCTGTCTAGCTACCATCGACGAGGCTGGTTCGTGTAGCGTACATGGGCAAAATTCTGAAAGAGAACATGTCGCTACAGAGCCAGGGCTGGCAGAAGGACCATGTCGTGAACGCACTGGTCTTCAATCGGTAGCAACAGTTGACAGCGCCCGCCTCCTCGCGATTGATGATTTCGGGCAGCTTCAACTATCTCAAAATCCTCTGCTTACTGCCACACCCCTCGCTGTAGAGATGGCCAACCTACGAACAGCGGATCAGCAGGGCTATCTAGTGAGCCCGACTCCCTGGTGCTGTATGCCTGGAGACTAAGGTGCGTCGGCGGGACCTCAGAGCCCCTTGACTTGATACCCACGACAGCATATTCAGGTTGGCAGAGCATCTAGACCCTCTGTTCCCGGCCTCTTCCGCCCCGGCCATGGCAGGCTGTGTACATTTCATGATTGTCCCCGATTTCCCACTCCTAATACGCGCGCTATTCCGAATCATCAGGCGATAATATTTGCCCTTTTTTTGTTACTGCTCTTCAGCATCGGTGTCAGGACAAAATACCCTTTCCTTCTTCTCTTGACGATGTGGGCATCAGTCACAAGGAGTTTTCAGGTTTTAGGCACTTGATGGTAGGCAAGATTATAGTCTTTCGGTGTAACAACAATGTGAAGCCATGGCGTCACGTTTCTATTTATAGCTCTTTAGTGTAATACAGATTGAACGCCAGATGGATTGGTACATGTGGGAAGCACTTCTCGGCACTGTCTACCCAGTTGATCGAGGTCGATGCTCTTAACTTCAGGATAGCTTATGCAGAGCTCCTAATCGAAATAATTTGAATCACTCCAACAAACCGTTTAAAACATCAACCACGTCATTTTCCCTTGTGTTGCTGTAAGCGGATGGGTGATAAGATGGTAGGCGCATTTTGTTCCGATAAGCTGAAATTCTGCAGCTATATATATACGCAATTATGCACAATCTGCGGTGTAAAACACGCGGAAAAGAGGATAAGACAAGACTCGGACATGATGGCAGTTACAATGTAGAAGAAATGCCGCCCTTTCATTACCTAATGCGGGGGCGCTAGGCAGCCGGCAGAAGCGCCCTGTCCGCCTTGTCGCCTCAGGCATCTCAATCCTGGATGAAGGAGTGGAGGTGGTGCATGTGGTGTGGTGCGGTACTGTATAAAAGGCTGCCCTTTCCAACCTGTCCTGCCCCTGTCCTGGCCCTGTCGTGCTGCCTATTCCCCCCTGCTTCATCATCAGAGACGAGCCGTTACACCTCGCCTCCTCTGTCGTGTGTTCGGCCCCCAAGCTCGGCGCTGAAGATACTTAGATGACGAACATGCCTACCAGCAGTGGCAGCGTCTTCTCGGAGACACTACAGGAAATCACAAATACCAAGCTTGAGGAGTTGTCCAAGAGGCGAACGGCGTTCGAAAATGCCAGGGCAGATATCATTGCTCGCCTCGAGAAAGAGACAGACCCTCTCAAGCGCCTGGGCTTGCTGAGCCAGGGCGTCAGCGATATCCTGCCAAAACAGTCCAGGAACGCGGCATTGGGGCTCGAGTTGAACAACCTGCAGAGCTTCATGGCTCAGTCCAGATACGATCCCTCCATCACGCCCCGAACTATGCGCAGCTGGGAACAGTCGCTGCTGCGCCATCTCAATACGCAGTCGTCCAAATTCGAGTATGCGTCGCTCTACGCGCAGCTCGTCACCGAGTGGCTTTCCACAGAGAAAGCCGTCTCGGATGCTTCAGAGGATGTCGGCATGGCTGAGGGTTTCGAGGACGTTGGTGATTCCATGAAAAAGGAAGCTCGCCGTGGTTGGGAGAAGGTCGTCTTCGAGCCCATCGAGGTCGACGGAGATGCGCTGAAGGCATACCTCGTCCAATTGTTCGGCCTGCGAGACGAAAGCAAGCCGGCTAAGGCTAAAGCGCTGGAGCAACTGCGCGGGAAGCTCGCAGAGTTTGAAAACTCATTGGCTGCGCCGAGACAGTTCGATCCCGCTACTTTGACCTGGGTCATCAACGGCCTCCTTGCCTCAGATCTGCTGACGGACGAGAGACGCGAGGTGCTGAGAGACTTCCTCGGCAACGCGACCATCCTAGCTGAGGTGGCCGACGTCCTCAACATGCGCCTTGCTGCTCTTTCTACCTGGTCGTGGGGGGAGAGTGTGGCCCTTGAGCAACATCGGAAGATCACCGGCGTGTACAATGTCTTGATGCACGAAGACGTACTTCAAGCCATATTCCTTCACTATATCGGTGTGAAATGGTCCGTTTTCTTAAAGGGTGCTTTCAGGCAGTTCCGCAAGTTTGACGGGGCCTGGAACTCCTCGAGGAAAACAATCCCTCAGAGCGATCTGAAGCGCCGGGGATACTACCTCGGTCTTGAATCTCTGCGTCGTCACAACTCTGTCCATGCAGCTAGGGATAAGTTATATCGTAACCATTACTTTATGGCCGGCTTGATGGGCCACGACGCACAGCAAAATGCCTCACTCGAGGGTGAAGAAGAAGCTAATTATGCGCCCGAGACGCAGCCCTACCCTCAACAACAGATGCCAACCCAGTTGCAAAAGAAAAAGCGGATGCACACTTTTATGGCACAAGTGAGACACGGTCCGGCAACTCTCCATGGTAAACCTATTCGGAATTATGATCCGACCATTGAGTCTCCTGAGTCCGAAGACAGCGATTGCGACAGAGAAGAGCGCCGCCCGATGGAGGACAAGCAGCGCTTGATTCGCCTACTGTCGACGGAGATTGCTATCAACACCAAACTGCGCGGTGAGATCACGGCATTTCACTCCGTGTTTGAAAGCTGGAATTCATTACTCCCTCACGACACCATATTGATTGTGATGTCGCTTCTCGGTGTTTCTGAGACGTGGATCTCCTTCTTCAACAAGTTCCTCAGAGCACCGCTCAAATTTCTGGATGACAGTCCGGAGACGGCACCCCGTACTCGTCGCCGTGGCACCCCGGCATCACACGTCCTAAGCGAGGTCTTCGGCGAAGCTATCCTGTTCTGTCTCGATTTTTCAGTTAACCAGGGAACCAATGGTCACACTATATACCGAATGAATGACGATTTCTGGTTCTGGTCGCCAGATCACGGTGTAGCCAAGACTGCCTGGAAAGCCGTGTCAGATTTCGTCAACGCAACGAGGACGTACATCAACTTTGCGAAGTCAGGTACAGTCCGAATCTCGCGCGATCCATCAGTGACCCTGGATATCGACGAGCCACTGCCTGTCGGAGATATCCGCTGGGGATTTCTAAAATTGTCGACGACAACCGGACAGTTCGAGATTGACCAGGTCATGGTTGACAAGCACATCGTAGACCTGCGGCGACAGCTTGCCGGCAAACGAAAGAGCGTCATATCCTTTATCCAGACGTGGAACTCGTTCGCCGCGGCATTCTTCACATCTAACTTCGGCCAACCCGCCAACTGTTACGGCCGCACTCACGTTGACCAGATCCTGGCGACACACCAGCGGATTCAACGCGAGGTATTCTCGTCATCGTCATCATCATCGTCGCCATCGGCCCTCCTCGCCGGCGAAGCGCAACTGAAAGAGCCGATCACGGGCGTGGTCCAATACCTCAAGCACCTCCTCCACACCCGGTTCGGCGTCTCCGATATCCCCGACGCATACCTCTTCTTCCCCATCGAGCTCGGCGGCCTCGATCTGCGCAGCCCCTTTGTCTCGATTCTGCCAGTTCGCGAAGCGATCATCTCAGACTCCGGGAAATTGCTCGACACATTCCTCGAGGCGGAGCGCGACGACTACGCCAGGAAGAAGCTGGCCTTCGAGCGCGGCGATAGTCAACATCAGCACATGGCCCGGATCCAAGGAACCTGGGAGCCCGAAGACCCTCGTGACCGCGAACAGTTCTTGTCTTTCGAGGAATATGTGCGCCACCGCGAGGACCTGAACTACGACTTTCGGGATAACCTCGCGAGCGTGTTCAAGAAGCTGCTTGATGTGCCGGCCGAGGAGGGAGGTATCCGGGAGGCAAGCGCCGTTGTACGCGGTGGTATCGAGGCGCTGGCGGGCTCTGCTCAGAATCTTAAGGGTATCACGGGACATTGGGATGCGATGGATCCGTACTGGCGCTGGGTCGCGGAATTGTATGGTCCTGACGCTATTGACTGCTTTGGCGGGTTGAATATTGTTGAGCCGGGACTGTTGCCTATGGGCATGGTGAGCATCTTTCGAGAGAAGAGGGTTAAGTGGCAGGGTTAAGCATGATTCTACGTAATAGTCTGTGGACTGGTAGTAGTAGTTGTTGTTGGGGATAAACTGTATTGGTGGGTTGACGTTAGGGCAGGATGGGATGGGGTGGTATTAATGGCCCTCTACTCTCGTTCGATGGCATGGAATAGCTTCTCTCGGCTCATGCTGATATATGAAAACAAGAAAGGGGTTATGAGAAGTATCTTGATCGATGTTTTAATGATCCGATTAGGGAATCAGTTCCAAGTGTACAGCAACTGACCCCGGAGCATCTTTATGGCCGTTGTATGGCGGACACAGGTTTGGATCTTATATCCACGATTTTCTTTCATGTATGTATATCGATTGACCTGGAATAATGGAATCTATCTGTAACTAATAATTCTTATATCCTTCTTGAAGACTCTTTTCAGTTAGCCCTGCCGAATGATTGATTAAGTCGTATTGCACAGACACACACATACACACTCACTGCTTCTCTCTCTCCCTTCCCCTTCTCTCTCGTGTAGCTCATACCGACCAATCAACCATCACCTACCTATTTGCCTAAGTCAATAAGTAGGATTTGCCTGATCAGCCGGGTGAAGTGTCGAATATCTCGGAGGCGAGACGCGATTTACACTAGAAGGATGATCCGCCTGGAGTTTCGACGGCAGCGAAGTCGGCTCATGACCATCGACAGGGCTCTGCAGCTCTGCCGGGAACGCCGCCGTGGTAACTGGTGGCTGCGGTGGCTGCGACGATGGCGACGCAGACCCCTTGGGAGCGGCGGCGGCGGATACTCCTCGATCACGCGGAGGCTCGTAGGTGGGCACGGGGCGATACGGCTGCTGATAGGGGTGGTAACCCAAAGGGTAGCTCTGGTTTCCTGCTCCTTGTCCTTGCTCTTCTTCTTCTCTCCTTTTCCTGCGTCTCTTCTCTTCGTCTTCTTCTCTTCTCCGTCGACGCCTTTGTCTTCTTGGACGGATCTTGAACCAGAAGGGGATGAAGAGCAGGAGGAAGAGGAGGAATAGACCGCCTATGATGCCTCCTGCGACTATAAGGGATTAAGTTGGTCATTTCTGTTTCCAGGGGCTGGGGTTGGGGTGGAGGAGAAACGGTAGGGTTACGGGTTGAAGTTGTAGATAAGTGATGTTTGGATATAACGCTACTTAAAGGGGCTGACTTACTGGCTCCTGCATGTGATGGGGGACTCTTGTTATCATTATCTTCTTCTTTGTCGGAGTCGTCACCATCGTCAGAGTCGTCAGTATCGGTATAAGAATCTTCATCGTCCCCGTCGTCGGTATCACCGTCATCGTCACCACCACCATCATCATCGTCGTCGTCATCATCCCGTTTAGAAGCCCTAGTTCGTCTAGAGACCCTTCTCGAGCGGTTTCTCCCGACTGTCTGCAAAATGGCCCTTCGGGTCAAAAGCCTGTGAAGGCCCAAATTAGATCGCGTGGCGAGATCCGGACTGGCCCATTTGACGATACTGCCCGGAGCTTGTCGCTTCTGCCGGGTGACCTGTGTATTTGCGACGGCAAGTGTGCCAGCGGCTGCCACCACCGCGACGAGGGTATGGGACCGCATCCCGAGTCGTTTATACCATCGGCCAAAGAGATATTATCTCTGTAAGTAGCCTTCCTCGACAGGATTATCGTGGTACGCTAGATATCACACGAGGCCTTGAGGAAGACAATCACTCAAGTCGAGAGGGAGTAAGTGAGTAGCTGTAGTTCCCTTCGCCAATACCTAGCTATATAACGGGGAGTATTGTCGTCAGATAGTTGAGAGTCACAACAATATATGAACGGCATTCCTACAAAGCGACAGTCTCATTTATGAAGAGGCTCCATATCCTGAACTCTCGGCATCCCGGTGGCAGCAGTCCATTGTATCTAAGAACTCAACCCGGATCCGCTGCTGATAGCTCAAGAACGTGACATCGCATTCTGCGGATATTAAGAAAATGTCGCATATAAGACATATAGATATAGTAAGTTCGCGTTGAATTACCTACGGTACTTGAAACGATAAGATGAAGACAACGCATGCATCTCCCGCAACACCGAGAAGTGGACCCGGTTCCTGAACGATTGGACTCTCGACATTCAATATCAGGGACAACGACAACCGCCAAGCCGTGTCAAGGATCTTAGCCCGCCAGGTGGAGATTAGATGCAGCTTTTCAGCTTCGATCCAGTGGCTGAGCACCTTGGCCTTACGACGCCTTTTGCAAGCTGATGCTGCGGTACTTTCTTTTATCATCAACAACAAAATCACCCTATGCAATCATTGAAACAGTGTAGACCAGCTCCAAATCGTTGATGGCAATAGAGTCTTAAAGGATCGCTGGTATAGATATGATCAGTGAGCTAAATGTTTCTAACAAGCTCACGGTAAACGCCTCTCTGATTCTCGTTTACCGCGCCGTATCAATATGGAGTATACAGTAAATGATATGTAAATAATACAGACGGCCGGTTTATCGTGAGGCCAAACAGTGTAGCATAGTTTGAATGGCCGGGCCTATTCTTCCATATCCTCCATGGGCGAATTGCTTTCTTCGGTCTCACTTTCGGACTCCTCAGGTTCGGTGTTCTGGCTTCGCATTAGATTGGGGAACATGAGCTGCTGGGCCTCGTCCTCGTCCAACAAGTCTTCTGGAGGGACATCGCTCAAGTCACTCTCATCGTCTGCAGAATCGTGCACGCTCCCTGGCACAGAGCTTAGTTCCCTGTCACCCCCTTCGTCTTTCATCTCAACGTCGCCCTCTGCATCAACCCCCACACTCTCTCCATCAGTATCGACGTCGGCCTCACCTTCGGCCTCATTGTTTTCGTCGACAGCGGGTGTTTTGCCACTTGATACGGAACTCCGAGACTTTCCATTCGTAGTTCGAGGTCCTTCCTGGACACGCAGCACTGCTTGCTCGGCCCTCCGTAGCACGTCTGCTCTTCTAATACCTGTTTTCCTGGGACGTTGGATACCTTCCATATTTGCAGGAGTCGAATCACCAGGACCACCCTCTGTTCCCGAGTTCTCATGTGATTGAGGGTTCAGAATACCACTAAAACGGTTTAACGACTTGGAATCGACATTGTCTTTGTCTAGTTGTCGAGCCTCATTTTGAATGCGCTCTTGTTCTTTTTCCTCAATCAAGGCAGCCACATCCGGACCAGGTAAAGATTTCCCGATTTTAAAGTATAATGTTGTGTAACAGTCGTTGATCAAATCGTCAATGGCACCGGCCTTCATGAGGCCACCATTGAGTTTCTTCAACTCAATAACCTCCTGCAGCGCACTCAAAGCAGGGTGTGATGAGGCGGGTTCCGAGCACCATTCATTAATTCTGCTAGTAATGATCTCAAATTCATCCGATGTCGTTGACTTGAACTCGTCTTCGAGAACTGGAGAAATTTGGTAAGCCTGGCGAATGAGTCGTAGGTAGGCTAGACAGCAAGTCTGCCACAGGTCGCTAAAATGATAATAATCGGCGCCTTTTTTCCGTAGGCGGCGGAGCATTGCTTCAAAGTTCGCTCTATCCTTTAGAACGACTAGCAGCTTTACCACGAACCTCACGTACTGCTCGGTGTAGACGTGGTGCCGACCAGGGCGTTCTGCATCGCACTTCCATACGTTCATCACCATAGTTTTGGTAAGCATCGAGTCTTTGAGAACACCAAATGCAGCCAGTGCATGAACGACACTAGACTCTTCTGAGTTTTCATCGAAGATAATTCTTGCATGGCGCATGAAAATCCGATGCTGCCAGTTTGACCGGTCCTTTTCTCGCAAGTGGGTGAGCGTTTTTATTACGTGTCCCTCCCAGTCTCCTAAGTCGGTTATCTCAACGCGTTCTCCGTTGTCAATAGCATACGGCTGGCGTTGGAGAATGTCCGCAGCTTCTTGAGGTTGCAAGTCGTCGAGCAAAACCAGCTTATGAACCACCGATACAATCTTGTAGTGTGGCTCTAAGATCGGATCTTGACCATGTCGTGGCTTGGGCAATGCAGACACGACTTTCACTGATTGTTCGAGAGCTTTGATAACCATTTGGACTGTAGGTTTACTTCTCTGATCGACGGGATCAAGGGCTGTCAAAGGCTTTTGGTACATTTTCCAGAGACATTTGGAATACATATATGGATTCCTGAGTATGGTTAGCTTCTTGTTGTAGGACCCTTTAATCAATTGATACATACTTCCATTGCTTGGGCTTGACCTCCATAGCCTTTTTGAATAGTCTCGCGGCATACTTCCAAACCTTGTAATCCTGCATCTGTGAGTGAACATCCTTTGTGTCGGCTCCAGTCTCGTGGATCACGAATCGCTTGTGTTCAGAGTGTTGGAAAGGTTCCATGGCAAACGGCTCCCGGCTCGATGCATACATGCGCATTCCGAACTTGTGGTAGAGATCGTGGATAGCGCCATTGGCTTCCTCGTTCTCTTCAAGGATAACCGTTCGTGAATGAGATAGTGCTAAGGTATAGCAGTGAATTGCGTTACGTTGGTACTTAACCAGGTCTCCACGCTCTTTATTCATTTTGTCGGCAGTCCAGAGGACTGATTCGTCTAGCTCGTAATCAAAACACTCAGCCAATCGAAACCACGCATCCCATTGATCGGGGGTGAACTGTAATTGCTGCCGGAGAAATGTTGCACCAATACGAAGATCGTCAGTAGCTCCTGGCGTTTGTCGTCGATTTAGATCAACGCCCTTGAACTTAGTAAAGGCGATCATGCCCAGCAGGAAAAACCACCTATGCCTAGCAAGAGTGCTGTCCGCAGTGTTCACACTAACGGCATCAATAGCAATTTTGCCTTTGAAGGCTTCATATAAGCGAAGAGGATGTATGGGCTTTGCCATAGTTTGATTGAAGATCCGAAGGTTCTGAATGAGCTGTTGGTTGGATTTAGTCTGTCCAATTGCTTGTTGCATGTGTTCGATGGTGTTCTTCAAATCCGACTTCAGCAAGTCCTTCATCGGCATTCTGTGTGCGAGAATGGATACTCTGGCAACTAGTGACATAGTGTTCCGTCGCTCAAGCTTTTCAGGTGGACATCCATGATCCTGTACCTCAGAAAGGCCGACTCCTAACTTCAAGCCATAAAGGTCGTACAGGACCTGCCCGAGATAGTCTTCCCAATTATCAATCATATGCTGTTTTAGCAGCTCAACCCGCATCATTCGAAGGAAGATTTTATTGGATGACTTGCAAAACTTGCGAAGCCCTAAAACCTGATGAATAGCAGCAAGATAGTCTGCCCGCTCACTCTCTGGTGCCGGAAAGGGCGGTCTGTTCTGAGATATGCCAGCTTTCAAGAGTGTGTAGAGTAGGGACCAATTTCTAACTTGCATCTCGCGGAGCTTATTTAAAAACGACTGGAATGTGGTGCCATTGGATGCATGCTGCATCATGCCAACACGAACTTCATCTTCGTACATCGAGGGAACATGTAAGATACAACTGAGTTTGGCGACAGCCGCAATGCTCAACTTCAGATGCGTATCATCCACGATCTCAAAAGCGCTGCTTTCGTTGAGGGCCGCTGATAACGCGGAGATGAGCAAATCATCAAGAAATTTCAACATTTTGATGAACAATGGGAGTCGTGTTTCGTTAGAGCCACCAATATACGGGTCTCGTTCGAAATCACCCATAATCATCTCAATACTTTTTAGAAAACAGGAAAACTGCTTGGTCTTGTAACCGATTGCGTCATAGGCGTCGCCGAGGCGAGACCAAAGAAACAGGCGTAGTTCGGTGCTCGTGCCCAAGAGAAACTTCCAAAGATCACGGAGGCCCTGACTTGCAGTCTCAGTGATTGGACGTTTCTCTTCGGCTGACGATGACCTCGCGCCCCCGGATTGGTCTGGTTGATCGACAATGGCAATGACCGATGCTGGGTTTAGTACGGGCTCCAAGCTTTCGATTACCGAGACAGGGTCCCTCAGGTCAGTTTGGAAAAGCCCCAGGAAGAAATCCATCGTGGTAAGCTTGGATATCTCTCGATCTGCTGCGAGTGCAGATACCTCGGGCATAATCGCATTGTTAGGAAGTTGGATGCTAATTGTGATTTCTTCCTCGCCAAGTCGATCGCGGAGGCTCTTCCAGCACTGCAAAACATGTTCTCGTTCAACGCCCTCTGTAAGCGTTACGGCGAATACAGAAGACCACAAGAATCGCATCGACAATGAGATATCGGTCGACTCGCTCCGCTCCTTGCTTAACTGTGCGGCCAAGGAAAACCAGCGCGCTAATCTACCTTTCGTTTCCATGCGCGTAGCCAAATCTACAGCACTGTTGGGGTTGGTAATACGTTCATAAATGTCTAAATGTAATTCGAACTGCATTTGAACCAGGTGGTCAACAGCTTCTCGCGTGCCTTGAGGGCACTTCGCTTGAGCGCAACGCAGAAGTTCATGTTCTGTGCTTTGATAAATAACGTCATGAAGATAACTTATTATTTGCACCACTGCTCTCTTCATTTCGTCGGACCATGTGCTACTGAGGTAGCTCACAGAAATATGCTGGATCCACTGGAAAACGACTTCTTGAATGTCCATCCAGCCATTGTTGATCTTCTGGACAAACCCAGCGAGGCCCCTCGTGTCGTGGAATGGAGGCTTCGCGGCATGGTGCTGTGAACCTGGCTTTGAGTGCTCAAGAAAGGATGCCAAATTAATCGGCGAGGCCGTTTTCTTAGCTAATAGAATCTTTGCATTCTCATCTACGAATTTTGTCAATGAGTCGCGCAAATCGACCATGGGACGACGAGTCAATTTCGAGGTGCGGGCATCCAAGGCACATGAATCTATCACTTCGCCTAGACGCTCCAGGGTAGCTTTGTCTTCAACGCCTAGGTTTTCAGCTATGTTGCGAGTCATCTGGAAGAGATTCTTGTCCGCAGCCTGAAATGGCTGTAATTGGGCAGCTAGAAGAGTGTTTGAGTCCAAGGCTTCCCCAGCCGTCTCGCGGCGGCGAGTGCGTTTACTTCGCTTCTGGTCTGTTGCTTCTTCCTCTCCCCCATCAGGAAGACCAGCAACCGACTGAGAGCGTTTACGTGATATGATGGAACTGCTTAACCGGTCATCGGGTGTGTTATCCTTGTCGGCGCGAGCTTCTTTGGGGGTGTCAACTTGATCCTCTTTCGATGTAGAGGGTGACTCGACAGTTGGCACTTCATCTGCCGGATTTTGTTCTTCGTCTTCTTGTGTTTTGGGGCGTTCTGCTAAAGTCTGCACATCATCAGACGCATCTGGTATTTCAGGGATGTTTATCACAACTCTTCCCGCACCCAGGCCATTGGATCTTGTATAAGCAAGGAGTGCAAGCCCTAAATCGACCCAGGAGGGATTTGAAGCTGGGATAAGGCATTGCCGCGAATCTTCTCTGTTAACTGCTAGCTTAAGGGGTGTAAGTGATTTGGTAGGGTCAGGCAGAAAGGGAAGTGGGTCAACGTATTTCATTAGAGCCTCAGGAATTGTCTTCTTAATAAAAGGTGCCATTGCAGGATGGCTCAAAGAAACCTCGTCAGACAGAACTTGCAGTTGGTTTCTCAACTGCTCGCCGGCAAATCCTTCGGCAAGAGACGGTGGCTCGACCTCGTCGACAGCTGGGTCATCGTCCAGCTCAATAGCAGCCTCGAGACAATAGCGGTTGATCCTCGCACTACTAAGGAAAGCACCGACACGGGCAGCCCGCCTCCATAATTCGGCGTCAGACGGATCTTGATCTAAAGCGGCGCTATATTCATCCAAAGCCCGCTGCGCCTGGGCGAGGGTTTGTTTGTCCTCTAGCAAGGAAGCGGCGTCGACCTGGCCCACCTTAGCCCGATAGCGGATGCTATCCAGGGCGAATTGGCCATGATTCTTGTAAGCAAGATAGAGGGTTTGTGGCAAGCTGCTTGCGCCGCCGTCAATGTCGTCGGACTGGGCTACATCGAGGACGTGGGAAAGGGACGAATGGGCAGACAGGTCGCGGCCCTGAGCATGTCTTTCGGCGCGGTCGAACTCGGTAGCGCTCTCGGGGAGACGGAATATCTCGGACTGGAACAGGTGGTCATAAGCGGCGGCGGCCTCCCGATAATGTGCAGGGCCTTGGGCGTGAAGCTTCAGCGCTGTCTGAAAGCGTTTGAGGGCTTCGTCTATGTACAGTTCGCGCGAGGTGTCGATCTCTTCGTCGAAGCTCTCCTCGGGCTCTAGATTGATGGCCGAGAATGCAGGCTTCATGCGCTGTCAGCCATAGTTATCTCGTTGGTGGTGTATGCTAAGTCGTCTTACCATCTTGTCAAAGTTCGTGTTTCAGCTCACGACTCTGGGACATGCGAGATAGATGGCTCGTCGCATAATGATATGTATACCAGAGCCCTTTGCGCACTCGAAAAATGATGTCACGTCATATCGGAATGTGCTCGTATCGCGACGCAAGAAGAAATATAACGAGGGTCCGCTTCTAGTCGATGGTGTTGCGTTCTGGTGGTTAGACGCATGAAATGCTCCCTCCTCCCAAGTCTTACGCGTTGGCGGCGCGACGGTCAGGTCTTAATTGGCTCCGATATGGAGATCTAAGCTCTTATCAGAGGTATCATCCTGGACTAGGTACAGTGCCAAGTTATCTCGATGCCGCACAATCGACAGTGGCGCTACCCAGTACTCCTCCGTACACGTGTAGCACTTGCATGGTTCAAGGCGTCAGTGGGGACGCCGCTCGCTGCTGCAGCTTGAATTGGCGGCTCTTACCCGGGAAGTTCTGCGGGTCCGCTACCTACCTACGCATAGGTATCTGGATGGAACTTCCATGCTGCCGGTGTCTCATTTCGTACCTACCTCCCGTCATCTTAATAACGAACCACCAACAAGGCCAGGGCTCGGGCTCGAGCTCTTCCCATCGCGCCAGCAATTCTCGCACCTGTGCGCTCCAGACGTCGCATCGTCCATCTCCATCTACATATCCATTTGCAACTCGGTATTCCATTGCTCTCGCGAGCTGCAAAATTTAGGTAGAAAAATACATAATCTTGTTACACTAATTCAGGAGCTAGCAAGGAGAGCTGCCTACACTCCTTGGCTTCCAAAGTACCGCCGCGACTACGATGCCTGCACCAGCAGTTCCAGAGTAAGCATGGCCCTTGGACCGTGAGTGCATGTTGCATCTATGCTAAGACACTGCGTAGGATTACTGAGGAGGTCACACACGAGTCAATTGATACCCGTACCGAGACGCTCGTGTCTCTGCGCGAACTCGGGCCTCCAGATCTCGTCCACCTGCTAAAGGTGAACTCGAGAAACCCCAATAAACAGGTGAGCCTTCGCAATCCTCCGGCGGCCGCTACACTAGGAGCTCCCTCTCTAATATGCGCTGTACTCTAGACGGGCGTTTACCACCATGTCACCGGCGTCGATGCTTCCTCCTCGGCCAGTCTCGCCGCCTACATCAACACGCTGACCTACAAAGAGCACAGTCAACCACCCACGAACAAGATTTCCGAGGGAATATACTGCTGTTACAATGCATTCTCACGCCTCGATATGCGCGTCCACGTCACCATCCCCGGCACCGTCGAGGCCATCTGCGTCGACGAGAGAGGCGAGAAACGTAAAGCCACTGACGAACTCTGGCTAGAGACGTACCTCTGCAGCGTGTTGCGCGCCTATTCATACGCCGATGACGGTAGCGGAGACACCATACGCAGGATCATGGGTGTGCGACGCTTCAATCCCGTTACTAACACCGAGACTGAGCATCGTTTCCTTAGCGCCGCTGAGACTCTGTTCTTCCGAGGTTCGTGACGGCGCGCCTGGTTGACCCACAGCTAGGCGGTTCAATGCTAATATACGATGTTGTAGGCTGGCAGTTAGGCTCTGATTCTGTCGTCCAGGTGCCGAACAATGTGTCGAACCACCTAACTTCAGGCCTATTAAAGTACTTCCACACGACCGGTCGCTTCACTTCTGCCATCAACCTCTTCGAGAAACTCCGAACACAAAATGTCGAAGTGTCTTCCTTGCTTGCCAAGGTCCTTTTTATGGGCAATGAGGAGGTAAAAGGCGTGCGGGTACTCTACCAAGCCTTGAAGGAAACGCCTATGGATTATGTTATGCTAGATACCCAAGCCGAGTTCCTCATAAAAAAGGCGATGATAGCCAATACACCCGCACAGAAGGAGGACATATTGAAGATGGCATTGGGATGCGCTGATCGTAGTACTATCGCCGCCCCGAGTGAATTCGGCACGTGGGCTCGACTAGCCCAAGTCTATGTTGCTCTGGAAGATTGGGAGAACGCCCTGACGATACTCAATTCCTGCCCGATGTTCACCTACCAAGATAAAGACGCACCGATAATGCCAGAGCCAAAGGAGGTGTATCTGCCGACGCTGCCTGAAACTCGGTTGGATGAGATTGACAGTGAACCGGAGTCCAGATTCTCGGAACAGGTGGACCCAAGCTTACTGAACATTCGAGCGGCAAGCTACCGAGGTACCTTCAAACTAGCATATAACATTCTCACAGAGATGACCAAAAAGATCGGATGGGACCAATTACTGAAAATACGTAGTTCGGTTTTTGTTATGGAGGATGAGTATCGGACAGATCGACAGGATGATGTTTCACACGGTGCAGCCTCGAAACGGAATCCTAGCACGGACGGGCTTCGTGGCTCACCGGAGCCCTCCTCCAATGGTGATGGTGAAGCGCAGGGAGCAGAAGACAAGCAAGACAAGAATGACTCCATCGCTTCCTCGGGGACGATGACTAACGGCGCTGACCATGAAACGGTGGAAAAACCAACGCATACCATTGACCCGGGCGAGGTTAAGGCCGATGGTGATACTGTGAGACCACATACTTCCCTTTTGATGAAGCAGCCGCTAATGAGCTTGCAGACTGCAACTACCGATGAGCATCTCTCTCGACTGAATAACAAGCGTCTCTGTGAGAGATGGTTAGACAGCCTTTTCATGGTTCTTTACGAGGATCTCCGTGTCTACACCATTTGGAGGACGCAGATGGCTCAATATCGAGCACAGTCTATGCCGTACAAGAAATCTGCCGAAGAATGGGAGATCCTGGGTGCCTTAGCGGAACGCTTGCAACATCATGATGAGGCAGCCGAGGCATACAAGGCGTGTCTTGCGGCACGATTCAGCCCGAAAGCCCTTTCAGGCATACTGCGCGCCTTCCAAAAGACACAGAGCACTAGGGAGACGGTAGGGGCCGTTATTAGGTTGGTAACCTGGCAATATCGATGGTACTCTGAGTTCTCACCGGAACTTCTTCATACGATACGGGTTCTCATTGAGGAGCAAGGCGCCGTCAAAGTGCGATCGCACATCCAGTCGACGAGTCTACCTCAGAGCGTTCTTGACTTGACCCATCACTACGCTGCACTATGTGCTACTTTCAGGAGCAGTGGGACAGACGGCTAGCTGTATTCTAATAGCAATGATAGAAACATTGTAAGATGGTGTTCTGTACTGCAGACTGGGTAGCTAGAGGCGATTGGCGTCAACCTTTCCGGAGGTAACAAATGGCTGTTATACATAGTTTTATAATTATTATGCAGAGAAATGGAGATACTATTAGATACCCGTCAAGGATTCAACCCCAACATGATGTGCCTTGTATAGTGTGCTCAAATACTTCCTTGAACTCAATGATAAATAACCTTGGAACAGTTAGAAGATGGGCCCCGCAAAGTGTAGGCCGGCAACAGGGCATTTCGAAAATTAGCTACCTCGAGTACAAATCAATATTAACCTTAGAATTTCTAGTTGCCATAAAAGTAAGGTCAACAACTTGGAAATTTTTCTCTTTTTCCTTTCTCCTTTATATGAGGGATGTTATTTTGCGCTGTCGGGTGTCAACTTGCTCTAGAAGCAGCAGCGATATGAACCTGAAGAAACGAAACGCTTATCTTATAATAGCCCGTAAAAGATTACAGTTATCCTCAAAGGGTCATAAAATACTTCAATCTTTTGTTTTCGGGTATAGTATTACTTGGTCCAGAATTTGGAAGCTAACTTGCTGCAAAGAGGGATCTGCCCATGGAAAGGGCTCGGCTATAATCTTCAGAGGCCGAGTGTTGTATTGCTACACTCTAACAACTCAGACACAATTTAGTGAGAAGAAAACAAAAGAGAAGGAAAAGGAAAAAAAGATACAGTAGCGACCCAATGGTACTGATGAACAAGCTGAGTTGTCGGGGCGGTATAGTCACAAAGAAACAAGTACTTATACGCCTACACTTGTAGCCTTCAACACCTATATATAAGGTGCCTGTCAGTCGCTCTGCTATACTTCCATTACTCCGAACCATCTCCTTTTGATTGTGAAAATAGTGAATTAAGTTACTCTTCATGGCGTTGATGCTTTGGCACGGGAAAGTTCTAGCGAGTTATCTAAGGTCAGTGTAACCCCAGTTAAACCGTAGGGGACGTCCACCAAACAAACATGAGAAAAATCAATCTCAGCTTTTCAACCTAGATCTTCGGGGAGAAATAGCATTTAGATAAGGTGTTACGAAGTCGTGCTGGACATCTTTTGGTAGTTGCCTTCAAGATGACTATAAGGGGGCAGCTCCTTTCATCTGATTGGCCAAAGCTCCAATTCGAGCTATATGATGTCATCATTGCCTTTGAAGAGGTATGAAGTTGATGTCGCGACAAAATTTACCACTTCACAATCCCTTGTAAATAAAGCTCAGATTATATATCGCTCTCATTAACAATTGAGGGGGAGATAACCGACAGTCTGCACGATGAGCGGCAGTTCGCATGCCGACGTTATGTTGGTGGGTTTCGACGCGTCACTCTACGCCTATCACCATAGAGTATCAGCCTTCACTCAGCTAGCTAACCAGCAACAGGCTGGCGCCGCGGCGGCGTTCACGGTCGACATGATGATATATCCCTTAGACACACTCAAGACACGGCAGCAAAGCCAGGACTTCCTGAAGACTTTCGCCGATCCCACCACCAAGACCCGCCTACCGTCCCGGCAACTTTTCAGGGGACTCTACCAGGGAATAGGTATCGTCATCGTTGCGACACTCCCAGCGGCAGTATGCATTTCTTAACTCATAGAGTATTCCTCACACTTATTCCCTACACTTTCACGCCTAAGCTGAAATGTCACCGCGAGTGAGTAAGTTCATAATAATAACACATGGTTTCTCATAGGGTACTTTCTTTACCGTGTACGAGGCTTCCAAGTCATTTCTAGGTCGTCATACGTCTAGTCTCGGACTCCCGCAGCCATTCGTACATTCAGGTGCCTCAGCCATAGCAGAATGCGCATCCTGTCTCGTGCTGACGCCTTCCGAGGTGATCAAGCAGAACGCGCAGATGCTACAAGGGCGCGGCGGATCCGGTAGATTCACCTCTCTAGAAGCCCTTCGTCAGCTAGCGGGCGGCGCCGACGCAGCACGGAGGCTGCTATCGGGCTACACGGCGCTAGTGGCGCGAAATCTCCCGTTCACCGCCATCCAGTTTCCCATCTTCGAGTTCATACGGGCGCGTATTTGGGGACGACGGCGCCCAGCCGAGAGTGCTGGTAGTTCCCGGTTCGGCGCCCGTGAGAAGCAGAACCTCTTCGAGACGGGTGTCGTGACGGGGACGAGCGCTGGGTTGGCTGGTAGCTTCGCGGCGCTGGTCACGACGCCGATGGATGTCGTCAAGACCCGTCTGATGCTTGCCGCAGGCAGCAGGGGGCAGGATGCCCAACAGGGTGCTCAGGAGCGGATAGGAGAGGCTGGGCCGCAAGGCGCCGCCGGCAAGTACCGCGCTCGGGGAAGCCTATCGGTGGCGCGGGAAGTTGTTGCCGAGAAAGGAGTCGCAGGGCTATTTCGAGGTGCGATCCTTCGATCTGTCTGGACGGCTGTAGGAAGCGGCCTGTATCTAGGAATGTACGAGGTCGCCAAAGCGTGGCTCGCAAGAGGCAAAGAAGAGGATGAACATAATTTCCCATAGCCCGAATCACGTAATACCGTAACACTCGTCTCGAGGTGCATGGATTAGTCTGTGTGAAACTACTCGGTTCAAAATATGTTGCATTCTGAATGGCAGTGGACCGTTTCTAGTAATGATCAGGCAGAATTGAGCCGAATAGCAGATATTAGCTCGAGATGATCTGTGTTTCCAGAACCAGTAGTTTTAGGTAAATGAGGAATCTGCTAATATAGTGAAAAAAATAATTATGTAGAATCGTGGGTATACCAATGTCCACGTTGGCTAGTTAGCAATTGGAGACAGTCTATGGCGGTGATATTTAAAAAACCAAAGTCTATTGACACATGGCCTCTTTAGACTTGGAATACTGAGAATTCACATTTAGCGTTGGGTTATTAAATGCTGATACCTCAGTGTTTTGCTCAAGGATATCCTGGCAGGAGAATGACCACAAGGATAGGAGTAACAAGGTAGCTATTTCGAAACATAAACAAAACGATTACGTGCTGTTGTTTTAGTCCTGGAACCAACAATCTTTGCTCTCTCCTGGCACGCACGGTGTCGATTTGAACTTGACGAATGCTGGGCGCTGCACTTGCAGTCCAACGAGTTTTACCAGCCCTCATACTACGGTGGTACGCTTTTAACAACAGAAGAGAAACAGGGCCCTGCTTAGCTGCATACAGACCGGTCAGTGTCTATTTGTATTCGGCCGCTACTCTAATGCAGCCAATTCTCAAAAAGGTTAACTAATTGTGATACTCTGGAAGCTATCACAAGCGTTCCGATCATCAATAATGCCGGGACATAACACTAAAGGACAACACCGGCATCTCTCGAACAGAATTCGGACGGGAAGAAAAAGCTGAGACCCGGACCTCGGTGGTCCGTGATGCCGGATATTGGTTATTGGATGGAGACGAAGGCCGGGCCAACTCTAATGTGTGTGCCGGCATCGAACGGAAAGGCGGCCCGCGCTGCCGACAAACTCGCACTCAAGAGCATCAAAGATAAGGACTCCTCGGTCAGGGCGGCTGCGTAATTCAATCTGTCTGTCGCCATATTCGGGATCGTGTCAAGTGTGAGGGCATGGCCAATTGTGAACCCGCTATCCCAGGATCTCTGATCCACCAGGCCGCAAACGCCTAAAAAGCCTAATAGCTAGTTTGTAGATCAGCCAAAAGCATCATAATGAGATTTTTGTTTATTAGACTCGTCTTGCATGCAAGGCGAAGATCATCTGCGTGCCGCGCGCATCAGCGCGCGGTTATACCAGATTATTTAATACTCTTGCACCCTGTAGTATATAATGATAATATAGGTATCCCACACAATCCTGCGTATTTGAATAAGGAGGCACGGCATTTCCCTCGCCAACCGGGATGAAACCTCGCGAAGATCAAATGTGCAACACAGCAGCTGTCACCATGTCATTGTAAACAGAAGATAGATATGTTCGGCCCTGAGAATACGAATGCTTACCCGAATGCTATAATACCAAAAACTGATATTCCGCGCCTGATATATGTTTGTCAGAGGCGAAGTTATAGCTGTGGATTCTGTCACGGCTGGTTCAGGCTATAGAATACAAATCTTATATACTAAAGCCACTTTGCTACGTCACTGGAATTAAGTGGTTGTTATATGGTGTGGGGGTTCGAGGTGACAGAGTATAACGCTAGAAGAGCGATATGTCTTAATTGACTTACAGTATGGGACTAGTTGGTTCATTATGCGTGGTAGTCGGGCCTGATCGTCAGGGCTGCAAGTCTTCCAATTCGTCACCCGAGGATTGTTGATTATTAGGTGCCTAGTCTAGATGCTCGACGGCAGGTGATAACAGTCAGATACAACCATGTCGTGTGGGTATCCAGTGGGGTGTAAGGTGAGCCGCGCAGCTGCACAAGGGAGGATGCGGTTCGCAATTAAGACGATATGAAGGAATCGTCGATGCCAAATTGCCACTGACGGATAAACTGGACAGCGAGGCCGCCTTAGAGGCCTCTGCTGCTGCGATCCTCGATAGCGGCGCAGCAGACGGATCGTTGTTGGTCTTGCTGGTGTGACGCGGGCAATCCGGATATTTGAGCTCGAGACCAACAACAACGGCCAACACGCTGGGTATCGTCATCTGGATACTCCTCCCCATCTGGGCCTTAGCCCTGTTGGCCGGATCTTGCAGGGAGACAATGTCAGATAGTCTGCCGCTTGTCTGTGGTGTACGGTTGTGCGTATGTGGTTCTTCTGGACACTCTCTTCCCGCCTGCGTGTCTCCTGTCTGTCGGCAGTATGCAGCTACTAGCAAAAGCGAACTACGGCTGGGACGTCAAGGGCTCGAAAGGTCTTATTTTTAAGCCCCAAGCAGTACCCAAGGTTCCGATGCCAAGGATGTGTCTGGTTCAATATTCGCTGCATGGAACCCTCCTGCAAGTAGGCATACGGCACACTGCTGGGCGTACCAGAAGAAGCATGCTAAAACCCAGCAGGTGTTGCCCCATTGGAGGACCAGCAAGCTGTCGATGCTGGGATACAGGAGTTCTACACTTCGCTGCAGAGG
Source organism: Xylaria sp. FL0064 (assembly GCA_022593225.1). Classification (NCBI taxonomy): domain Eukaryota; kingdom Fungi; phylum Ascomycota; class Sordariomycetes; order Xylariales; family Xylariaceae; genus Xylaria; species Xylaria sp. FL0064. Next base: position 30,819 of record JAJKLE010000029.1, read on the forward strand.
GTTCAAGACACACGAGGCGTGATGATGCCCTACCATGTACTTAGTATGCACTGGCTGTTTTGACGAGCAAGCATCAAAATTGGATGCGAGGGGGTTGGTACTCCAAAGCAGAGAGGGCCGCTAAAGAGGCCGCTTGTACAGCATATTGACAGAATGGCAATACTGTAGCTCCCATACAGATGCACGTACTGTACTGTACCGGATGCCATTTGGCATTTGCTTACCTATCAGTGCAGCGGGGTCACCCTGCTTCGCGGCCATCGGCCGCATCGTACTGTAGTGTAGATAGGGGTAACAGAGCCGAGCTCTTCCCTTTCGCCCTTGCTTGCCTCTGGCTCATCCAGCGTTTCGCACTAGAGAACCCATCTCGCGTGGGCTAATGTCGATGCATCCAGGGCCAGCACGAGCAGGCAGGCAGTGTACACATATACACGTACACGATCGAGACTTTGTCGAGGTACCAGCAGTCTACCATGGTGTATACTGCTGTAGACTGCAACTAACATGTGAAGCTACTGTAGAGATTGTGGGATCCAGTCAATCCTGATCGTGCACAGGCGGAGATGGGATCGCAAGGTCTAGCCAGAGTAGGGTACGTGCGCTACAAGGTAGCGTCGGAAGTGCTAACCGCTTCGGGTAGTTACCTAACCGGGGGAGCTCACGGTAGCTGGGCCGACCTACACAATATCGACGTCACGTGCCCGTGTATACAAAGTCTCGCAGTGGCTGTGCAAAGTACCGCGAACAGGCTTTCCCAAGTTGGCATAGTAATAGAGCGCAAAGTGTCTCTCTTACAATTGTCGTTGAAGAAAGAAAGGAAAGAAGATGATTAGATATGAATATATAATCTCTAAGGTTCTCGCAGATTATATGCTATACTGTAGATTGTGAATCAGTGTTATGGACTATATAAACTGTTCTGGGAACTGTTACCCAAATTGCACATGACGCCACACCACCTAACGCTACAGCTGCAAAACGCAGCTAGGTACTGTAGTGTACATACCTAGGTAGTCTCTGATAGATAAACGCCTTTGCGTCCCATTATTATCACACCTTCACCTCGCCATTTTTTTTCTCTCAGTATCTACAGCGAAGTAGAGCCCACTGGAACACACACCTACCTCACATCAACGCTTCCTCATGTCATCCCTTGTCGCTCGTTCAAGCTCAACACAGCCTTTGTAACGTCACGTCGCATCATGCCGGGTATGCTTCACACTGCATACCAGTAGGCCTATCTATCTTTGACCGGCTTGTCAAGACTGTCTGTCTACGCTCTACCCAGCCCTTACAATCGGGACACACTCACCATCGCGTCAGCCCAAAAGCTGCGGGCACCCTGGTCGCAACTAGCAAGACGAACAGCCTGTTGGTGCGAAGATATTTGTCATTTCCCGGCCATCATAACATAATAATAGTGCAATACGTATAGGGCGGCGAAGGAAAAAATAGGACAGAATTCGGAAAGCCAGCAGCAAGCAGCACAACCGAGGCGCCTGCACGGGAAACCCACAATAGGGACTGCCAGCCAGATGCACTAATATCGCTCTCTTGAACAAGGTGTAAGTATAGTATACTACTTTCTCTCTGTCCTCTTGTCCTCTCTTGTCCTCTTGCACCTAGCAACCTAGCTCCCAATGCCCTGGCTGCTCGGTTCGCATAAGTCATAGTGTGGATGTATACTGCTAGACAAGCGAGCCGTTGCCAATGACCATGGTAAGTGACCGGCCACTCCCGTCTCATCGTCCTACCACGCCAGCTTGCCGCACCTAAACACGATCTCGTCAACCCAGATTCCCTTTTTTTTTTTTTTTTTTTTTTTGAGGACACATGTGTCTTGTCGTTCGCGAACCCATCAGGAACCGTTTGCACCAGACCCTTGTCTCAGGTGGCTCGGAGGATACAGCCAAAGAGGCCCTTGATCGGTATACTTGGCGATCCAACTTACACAGATGGATGCATGTGTGGGCATGTACCACAACTAACCAAAGGTAAAGTACAGTACGGCACGGCACGTTACTGGACAGTAGTGTCGCGTAGGTATTACCTCTCGCGAAGCTAGTTGCATTTCTGCCTCTGGCTGGACAGATCAAACACCATTTCTACCACTGCTTGCTGAAAGACCAGTACCGGTGTAGGCAGGTAGCTACGTAAGTAGGTATCGTCAGGTCATGCTGGACTGGTATTGGTAAAAGGTACAGGTACACCACACCGCATACAGTACCTGGGTGTCGAGATAGGTGGTCGTATACTGTACCTAGCAGGGCATCTCTCTTTTGTACAGTACACGCAGCATGCATCCCTGATCAATTTCGTCGGCACGTTCCACCTTTTCCACCCCTTCCCTAGTTCCCTTCCACCCCTTCTAGCTTATTCTGCCACTGGCTGCACACAACGTCCAGTAGCTGCGAAGCCGGGAAGCGAAGTACTAGTCAGGGTAGGAAAGGAACGAGAATGAGGCCGAAGAGGCAGGATAATAAAACAATGCCCACAGGATACATGAGATGTTGCCGCCGGCCCTCCTGACAGAGACGTACTGGCTACTGTATGTCTCGATGCACGGGGAGGCAAGCTGGTACCACCCCCCCTTCGCTGCACGAACGAACCATCCAAGCAGCCTCAAAGCTCCATTTCCTTGAATTCCGTTGCAGCATGCATTTATTTATTAGTCTCCGGCTGGGCGCTAGGACAAAAAGAGTAGCCAAGTGGCTAGAGGAGTCGATGCAAGAGAGGAAAAAAAAAACGCCCATTGCATCGACAGGTTGAGCTAACAGGAATCTCGGCCCAGGGTCGCGTCGAAACACCTCAAACATCGGACCACCACCACCATCGCTTTTCTTACCTCTCTGCTGTTGCGGCGCTGCGTTTCCCCCTTGGGATTCCCTCCCCTAGCCCCTCTCGCGCGCGCGCACGCACGCACGCACGTACGCACGTCTCGCTTGTCGCATAGCTAGCCACCGGTCTAGGTACCGCACCGCTCGTCCCGGGGTTCTAGGGCCTGTCCGGTCCAGTCCCTGGTCCGCTGCGGGCTTCGTTACCTTTTCGCAGCAGCTGCTGCTACCTCGATTCTGCGTGCCCCCTGCTCAGATCGAGCCCCCGTAGCAGTTCCAATTTAAAATCAAATCAAAAATGGCAGAGGCACAGGAACAGCCACAGGTTCAACCTCAGCCTGAACCGGCCTCTGCCGTTGCTGAAGAACCAGCCCATGCCCTCCCACTAGTGCCGTCCAAGTCGTGGCCAGAGCTCCCATCACAGCACTCGTCACCAGCACAAGCTCCCCCAGGACAGGAAAAATCAAGAGAGGCACAGACCTGGGCTCCCACGCCGCCTGAGGCAGATTCCAATGCCTCCCAACAGCAGGAGCGCATTCGTCAGTCCCCGAATCCTCAACCGCCCGATGCAGCTCGAGAGCCAGAAATAGGTCCCACACAAGAGCCGAGGAAGGAGCCATCGCAAGAGAAGGGACTGGAGGATCAGGGTTACCAACTACGGCAGCAGGATCACGTTTCGGATGGTCCGATCTCGACGTCGACATCGACATCATCACCACTTATCTCTTCGTCCGCCCTCGTGACGGACAAGACCACTGTCGCTACTGACCAATCTAAAGTCTCTACGACATCAACACCTCCCCTAACTTCCACAGACTCAAGGGCTCTCTCTCAGGACCGGCAGCAAGCGCAGGACGACCAGCGAGAGAAGCAAGAGAAGGACGGCGCCGTCACGCCCTCGCCCGAAAACATGTCGCATAACCCACATATACCTGGGACTCCTCGACAACCTCTCCCCTATTCGACACCTTCAGCGTATGCAACGGGTGGGATGAGCAACACGCACTATGGCTATACAAACACTACCCCCCAGACACACGATCCCTATAGAGGGAGCCCCCATGCGACGACAAATAATACAATACCGCTACCGAGTATGCGCACGTTCGACCCGATGCAGCAACAATCCCACCAGCAGCAACACATGGCGATGGCTATGCCCGTGTCGCCAGTGCCGCCAGTCCCAGGACAGCAGCCCTTGTATTATGGACCACAGGTTCCCATGAGCGGCATGGGAGGCAATCCGTATGCTAGCCTATCCCCGGATGCAATGGGTCAAAGATACGCTTTGCCTCCAGGCGGGCCCGGCGCGGTGCTGCAAGCCGGACGCCATAAGAAGGTAAGAGATAGCCATCCTCCTGCGTACCATGTTCTATATGGAGGGCAGCCTAACCAGTGGTGATTGGTCTGGCTGTAGGAGATCAAGCGTCGAACCAAGACGGGCTGCTTAACATGTCGCAAACGGCGTATCAAGGTATGTGCTGAGCTTTCTTTATTCTGCCTCATCCACATGGACGGTGCGAGAGGGGGTACAGCCGGTTGTGAAGAAATACGAGAGAGGGGAGACCCTACAAAACAAAAACAAACAAAAAGGGAGTGCAAAGTTAAGGTTGGACAGTTGCAGTCCGAGCAAGGAATGATAATTTGTGGTGTTGTGTCTGAAGCGGTCGCTACTTCCTTTCGCTTGGGGTTTCGCTTGAAAACAGGCTACTTGCGCTACTGAGAAGCGAGCGAGCCAAATCTAGCGAGCCCAGATCTAGCAACATGCGCCAACCCGTGGTCAGCCAAAGGCCGAATTTTTTAAACAATCCAAAGCAGAAGGATGGGAAGGCTCTACACTAGCCCCAAATTGCGCCAAACGCTCAGTCCCTGGCCATACTCATTAGTGTTAATTGTCTAACCTAGCCCCATTTGGTGTTTCGTCATCCATCTACGGCTGTACCTCCCCTCACCTTCCCCACACTCTACTTGAAGCTATCGACGACATCCTCTCCTTTCTTGTTGTACTGCGGTCGCAGGGGCTGCGATTCACCACAACAATCAACTCATTGAAGTTGCAATCCACTCTCTAACCAAACCGTGGCATATAGTGCGACGAACTGCATCCGACCTGCAAGAACTGTCAAAAGTCCAAGCGCGAATGTCTTGGTTACGATCCAATTTTTAAAAATCAGCAACAGAACCAGCCGCAGCAGCAACAGCAATCGCCGCAACAGTCGCATCAATCTCAGACGACCCAGCAGTCACATCACGCGACGAGCAACGTCCACTCGGTGCAAAACTCAGCCACCCCTACCTCTGCTTCTTCTACATCTTCCATCCCTCACACCGCACCCTCTGTATCTGCCCCTGCAGCTACATCCACTCCACTAACACCTAGTACTACGACTTCTTACACGACCGTGCCATCAGGAGTTCCCAGTGCCGCCGCTCCTCCGGCGCCGACTTACAGTCCGGGTCTGGCCTCTATAGGAAATTCAGTTTCGCACATAAAAAACGAAGGCCATCCCTACCATCCACTGGACCATTCTCTGGATAGTGTCCTCACCACATCGAGTATGTCGACCTCCCATTTCCCAGCGAACACACCAGTCATTTCCCATGTTGTTGATTATAGAGCCAAAGGGCCACCGCACCTTAGGGGAGGCGGTCCCTCTTTTGTTCCCTTACATTCAACTTCCTCGCATACACCGCAGTCGCCCTACATGGAACGAACCCCGGCTTACTCTGGTATTTCAGTACGCAAGATGAAGGTCCAGGAGCTTGTCGCCTTGGGAAATGCTGCCCCTCCTCCTGTCGATGCTCCCTTGAGCCAAGAGAAGCTTCTCGAAGTCCAGGATCTTTACGAACAGGTCTACGCCCCAGGACTGGAGAAATTCTTCGAGACAGACTGGTACCTCAAGCCGTCCGGGTCCCATGCTTTGACTTCCAATTCGCGTGTACAAGAAGTATTGGCAGCTTTTTTGCAGTCATTATCTACAACTACTACTAATGATGTCGCTGGAATGGCGTACTCGGCTAATCTCGAGTTTCGCGTGGTTTGGGAGCTAGCCACCTTAGTATATTCAGCTGAGTACAAGGTTAACATGTCTCATGGTATACCCCCTACCGATGATGGCAACGAGGCGCGCAATCGAGTTGCTGTCTTCGAAACTCTACTCGCGGGAGAGTTCCTCGACCACAATCCACTTCGGCCTCCACTTGAGAACCCAGACAATGCCGTTTACCATCGAAACCGAGAGCTTAGGTTCTGGCATAGTCTGGCCGAATTCTTGCTCATCAGAGATCAACCCAGTATCGATGTTACGCCTCAAAGAGATGTCATACTGGCTCGGCTCCGCGAGCTGCTTGATGGGAGGGAGAACCGCGATGTTCTATACTCGCTAACTGTCATTCGAGCCTTAACGCATAAGTTTCCCCCTGATTTCGAGAGCACACTCCCTCCGCACCTGGACGAGAGCGACCCGAAAAGCAAGCTAGCTGTAGCTCGGAAGTTTGTTCAAGACGAGGCACGCGTCACTGGTGGTACCACTAACGTTGTCCGACGTTTCTCCGAACTCGGTGTCAGAGCTTTCATCAACCCTGCATGCAATATTGCTCGATGATATAAGAAAAGCCACTCTTTTCAGCTAGCCGCAAGCACTTTGTAATAATACTTCCCTAGTCAATTGTTGCCTGTAACCTAGCTATGCTGTGGCAGTGGTCGAGTTCTCTACTAGATTTCACATCACTTCTACCACGGTTTCACTGTTGATGGCGGTTATCTGCTGTTCGCCTAGACTGGGCATTATAGACACTGGCCAAAACGGACTGGAAGACCTTTAATTTAAAGACGGTTAGGGTGGCAGGGAGGTTCGGATGATTTGGGCTTATGCGTCGGCGTTTCGGCAGGTCATAAAAAGGGAGCCGGTATTTACGGCCATGTTCAGATATGATGTACGATTAGCATCGGAGATTGTTACGATCCGCCATGATATATTGATGATATATTGAAGGCGACAAGGTAATGTGTTTAGGACCATTGCTTTAGCACATGACCACGACTGTTCAGGGTCAGCTGGGCAGTGGGACGGTAGCAGCGCACCGTGCGATCGAGTTGCATGGATTACAAGCGACTTGCCTCGACTTTCAAGCACCAGCACGGTCTCAAGAGACTTGTGTCAATCGCAAATATAAGATGATACAATATGACTCGTTGTGCTCAGTGGTGGTTCGCTCTCTCTAGCAAACGACCACAGGCAATTTTGACGGAGGAGATCAGATAGCCATGTGAGAATGATTCGCTTTCATCAGTCAAGCTCTATCCATCCGGCAAGCCAGCGCGATCAAGACGGGGATTGGAATTTGTACACGTGTGACACGTACATCTAACATGCCATTCGCTTGCATGTCAAATGGAATTCTTGGGGTCGAGCAGCCATATTAAAAAAGGAACTAGGAACCCGTCGATGCAACCAGAATCGTGACCCGAATCTTTCCAAGCACTTTGTCATTCCAAAAACGATAGCGGGGCAAACCATTGAATCTGGACCGCCAGCTATGCTACAAATAAAAATTTGCTCATTTTCTTACTACTATGTTATCCATAGGAGGATTACGAGCTGTCGCTATTGGTAGAGACCATGCTACGCTTTTCTTCGCAGTGTAACTTATAGGGCCAGGCAGTCTCGAGACACTTAAATGATTGAAGACAACCGTACCTTGAGCGCTGTTTCATCTGCAACTTCATGTGATGGTTATATTCCCAATATATCTTTACTTGCCTTACTTTCGTGGCCTCAGTTTTCGTCCGCTATTTATGTTGGTTCTCTGGCCATGTCCTTCTACCGATGGCCAGGTAATGTACTCTATTTAATGTTTTATACCATACGCCTATACTTTGCCATGTTAGTACGTAGATTCTGTCTTCGTTCCTGCGACATCTTACTGTACGTGACGAGTGCCCAATGTTCTATCGCTTTCTCTCTTCCATGCTTCCACTGGCCATACTCTATACGGGGCAGGATTGTTATAGAGCAGCTCTCGGACGGCCAAAATCATGACCTACCTTAGTCTACCTGACCTCTACCTGTGATGGAACTCTAGAGAGGACCCAAACAGGAAACCAATAAAGAAAAGGTGACAGGCCCGGCTAACAAGGCCATAGGTATGCATTCCCTTCCCTTCAACGACCAATCTACGTGCTTGCCTATCCGTCCGTCTACTCAACTTTTCGATCGTTATTTTTCCTCTTTCCTCTCTCTTCGCATCACGAGAGCAAATCAATCGTCAACGGTTTAGCTTGGTGGCTGGGACTTGGCGCATATGCACCGGAATGCAGAACCGACCTTGATTTCCGGCTTCCGGCACAAATTTTGCGGGTAGGGAAAAAGAAAATAGACAGAAAAATAGACAGAAAAAAAATAAACAAGACACGATTTAGAAGCTAGAAGAAGAACGGGTTGCAACTATTGGTGGATCTCACACTGTCTTTCCCCGTTCCCCGGACTGCGAGCTCTGCGTCTCAGCTAGGTACTACTTGGTAGTTAATACCTATCTCCTATCTCATCTCTTTTTGCTTTCTTTCTTGTACACCTGAGGAGAAGCTGAAAAGAGATAAAACGTACTTTACAGCACAGCTGCTGCAGACCTGACGAATAATTGGGTTTTATTTATCTCTTCATCCATTTCGGTTCCTCTTTTTTTCTTATTATTGCCCCTGACAAGCGTAAGCAAGCACCTATATTGAGCGCGGCCGGTCTGACATGAGCTTGTCTTATTCCGAGCTACCAGGTCAGCAATTTTTGACACCCTATGTATTTTCTTTTGGATCTTGAAAGAAAACGGCCCTCTCTTACCCTTGACCCCCTTCTCTACCCACCCTCCGGATTTTTCTAGTTTCTTTTGTGCGTGTCAAAGGTTTTCTGCATGCATGTCCGTCACGCATCTGTCCTATTTACCTACAATACTAGTATATGTCATTCTACACTTACTCATAGCCGCATCTGCAGTTGATAGAAAGATGTAATTAAACGTTCCAGAAAGTGGAACGTTTCCTCTGCAGCATGGTAGGCAACACAGCATGGACGCTACAGCCAGCCCCGGTACATGACTGGTGCACCGAGCAGGAGGTATCTGAGACAGACGGGACGTCATGCAAGCAAGGTAGCGATACTTAGTGGAAGGAAGAGGTAGGCCTAGACGCTGTTGTGTACCCATCAAGGTCGACGTGGGCATCATGTGAGGGTTGGCTGAGTGAGGGCGAATATATGATATATGGGAAAGATTTTCCACTTAATAGCGACTAATTGCTTACGTGGTGGCCCTCGTCCGCGTGCAATAGAAGATATAGCTGTTTGCAGGAGAGGTGACTAGCCCCATCATGCTTGCTTTTTGTCTTCCTTCTCGTCCAGAAACGCCATCTTCCAGCCCCCGTGGGATGGTACCTGTGATGTGGCAACAGTGGACGAAAATAACGTTATCGTCAACCAGGCTTTCAGGAATCGTGGTTTTCCCGTCACATAAAGATTATCTACTTGCATACCTGGATGTTTGCTGTTAGAACCTCTGTTCTCGTGGTAACCTTAAATTACCCTTGTTTTTGTTTCTCATTGTACGAGCAACGCAACAAGTGGTAACGGCTTATACGAGTAGTATGGTAAATTGATTGAATGTGCAGTTCGACGCTATTGACGCCTGCAGTACATGAACCCAGATAATGTAGTGTTTATATGTACGGCTTACAATAGCGTATCGCAGTGTGAATAGAAGGATCGATTACAGCATGGCTGCCTAGTAAGCAGGGCTTGATACCGACTTAGTAGTTGTCATTTTCTCTTAGTGATTTAAGCATTCTAAGGAGGCCACGGCGTTTACCATGATGTGTACTTTTTAACTAACAGCCCATAACAATGTTCTGAACATAGCTAGTGCTAGATTCAGAAGATTTAGAATATCATATCATAATTATCATTACCAGCTTTAACTCAACATACAGCAATGGAGAACTTTATGATTCAGTAGTCCACCAGAAATTGGTATCAGAAAACGAGAATTTCTCCTGAACACCCCTATGGAAGCCCGTCGTAACATATTTGCAAGAAGAAAAAAAAACCCTAGGTTGATTTGAAAAGCTAGTTGAGATGGAAGTGTATGTCTCTGTGTATACGATTGGAAAAGCTTCGCTGACAGAGGAAAAAGGATAATAATGAAAATCTTGATAGGCTTGACAACGTTGGCAAGGAGGTATTCTCACTGCTTCTGGCGGTTTACGGATTTGTGCACAAACTCGTAGATTACTAACTCGAGTCAGCAATTAGATAATTTCGCGGTGATATTTCTGAGTGGTTGGCCTCTCTTCTGCCTGCAACTTGTTTTCCGGGCCGATCATATGCAACACATCCCACTCGCAACTTACCAAGGGGCTTCATCGTGAAACAAGAACGGTAGTACAATGAGATACATAACAAGGAATCCTATGGACAGTTAAAGAAACCTATATCAGCACCCTATAGGGTGAGTTTTTAACAGATAAGGAGGGTGACATGTTTGAGGAAACTGGCATAGCGTGACTGGATGCCGGGCTGTGTTCGTTGTAGGTGAAGTTGTGGCATGAAGGACCTTGAAACAAACAACATTCTAGCTGTCACAAGACCCTACAGATATCAGCAGTGGGACCAAGCTTCTTTAGGGTATACAGACCTTTAGCATCGTTAGCAAATGTAACCGATAGATTGATAGCATCGGACGTAGTATGGAAACTCAGCGATAATCCTACATCCGGAATTAGAGATATGTATATATTTGCCCGTGGTCTAGACTATGAGAGAATCAGAGCTCTTCATGGTATAATATAATACGTACATATTCTTTTAATTCAGCCTACAGAGCCCAGCACATATGCTCAGAGAATGAACTGAGCAGGTAAATGCATCCATAATATTGGGCGACCCAGAAGATTTACAACCAAGGCCGTGTTTCCTGTTTAACCCACGCCTATGAGTTTGACCTCATGGAGAAAGGATTTACGGAGTTACTGCACCTATGGCTACGGGAACCAGAGCCTCAAGAATAATCGAAATTCCGATTCCAATGCACACCTACCGGAAAGGGTAGATGCCAATGAGCCACGATTTTTGCGCAATGGCGTCTGACATAACTGAGAACATTCCACAGTTAATAGGTACAAAGACACGATTGTTACAGAATACAACTATTGCAGCGAACCACAATACTGTAAGAGGGTAAACGCACTCAACTCAGGCGCTTAACTGTGTCATCTAGAGACAGCATAGCTTCTAATACTATAACGATGCCATCTCCCACAATGAACAATTTATCCTATATACCACTCGCCCAAGAAGTAATTACACTATTCTCACAACAACAATAATTCACACCCCATCCGCTCTGTGCCTGTGATGAGACTCATCAGACTCTAATATTAGGACAGCTTACCAGACCATGTATTCTTCCTGGAATTCAAGCAAATTCGAGAGATGAGTCAGGATGCAATGGTGCCGATGCTAGCGATCTGCTTTTGGTCTTGATCTCTTCCACAACATGGAAAGATACCCACTCATACCATAGAATAAATAGACCTGAGTGCGACATCCTTGTGGTTGTTGATGAGAGATTTTCACGATCAATAGAGTGTGGTTATGTCTCGTCACTGGAGTCGATAGTTTTTGGTGGATGAAGACGACGTTAAGATGATCTCTGACATTGAGAGGAGGAATCAGGTAACGATGAAGCACATGTTGAAGCTATCAGACTTATAAGCTTGACAGTACCATTAATCAGTGTAGGGTCAATACGTCATACCTTGGGTTATACACCTCCGGCGGACAACCGGACTACTGGTCATTATTTAGACCTATAGAGTGTAACGAGCAGCAGCAATACCAAAAGAATGTTAGAATTACCCGTCACATTGCTGGGATTGCATTATTCTCATCTGATCTTAAGTAGCTTCATTCATTTCCATCTGAGATCCGGTTGACGGAGCTCTATACAGCTCTCTTCGTAGCTGTCGGTATCTGGTGACACAAATCTTCGGTGTCTACAGAAAATATCAAACGCTGAGGGGAATCATGCATTATAATAGCCAACGCCTTTTGTTGAAAAGTATGACCGGCCGGCCCCCTGTAACCTTTTAAACCCCAATCCCAATTTATGATACCCATGCCAGTTGATGCCTCATGCTCATGCTTGTTGAAATAGAAAACACCCTTGCACACATGGTAAGGACCAGGCGCAACAGATTATTATGTACATTTGGTTTAGTAGCGGTAGCTAAGAACGCGTTAGCAGTGTACGACTATAAGTAAGCGTAGTGAGATGGAGTTGTGGACATACTGATCGGCCTTGAAAGGGCCCTCCACAGGTAGACTGAGGTACTCAGCCTGGACGTCAGTGAGCTTGGTGAGCTCGGCATTGACGTGAGCCAAGTGCAGGGCAGCTACTTCCTCGTCGAGGACCTTAGGGAGGACGTAGACGCCGATAGGAAGCTTCTCGGTCTTGGCAAAAGCAACGTATTTCTTGCCGAAGGCAGCATCCTCAGCCTTGTACAGCATGATCTGAGCAAGGACTTGGTTGCTGAAGGAGCAAGACATGACAAACGAAGAGTGGCCAGTAGCGCAGCCAAGGTTGACCAGACGACCCTCAGCCAAGAGGATGATGTGACGACCGTTGGCCATGAGGAAGCGGTCGACCTGGGGTTTGATGTTTTGGACGCTCTTGGCGTTGGCCTTCAACCAAGCAACATCAATCTCAATGTCGAAGTGGCCAATGTCTGGTTCTGAATTAGCTCATTGCAATCTCTACAAGGGAGCTGTTGTTCACTTACTGCAGACAATAGCATCGTTGGGCATAGCCTCGAAGTGGCGCGCAACGAGGATGTCACGGCATCCAGTGGTGGTGACAAAGATCTGAGCTTGGGAAGCGGCCTTGTCCATGGTAGTGACTTGGAAGCCAGCCATAGCAGCCTGGAGGGCGTTGATGGGATCAACCTCTGTGACGAGGACGCGGGCACCCATACCCTGAAGAGCCATGGCACAGCCCTTACCGACATCACCGAAGCCGGCGACGACGGCGATTTTGCCAGCGATCATGACGTCGGTGGCACGCTTGATACCATCGATCAGAGACTCACGGCAACCGTAAAGGTTGTCGAACTTGCTCTTAGTAACGCTGTCGTTGACATTGATGGCGGGGACTAAGAGTTTCTTCTCCTTCATCATGCGGTACAGGTGGTGGACACCGGTGGTAGTCTCCTCCGAGACACCGTAGCAGTCCTTGAGCTGCTCGGGGTACTTGTTGTGAACAAGGGCAGTCAAGTCACCACCATCGTCGAGGATGAGGTTGAGCTTCTTGCCATCCTTGAAGGCAGAAAGTTGCTGCTCAAGGCACCAGTTGTACTCCTCCTCGGTCTCGCCCTTCCAGGCAAAAACAGGGACGCCGGCGGCGGCGATGGCGGCAGCAGCGTGGTCTTGCGTAGAGAAGATGTTGCAAGAGGTCCATGTGACTTCAGCACCAAGAGCGGTCAAAGTCTCGATCAGGACAGCGGTCTGGATGGTCATGTGCAGGCAACCGGCAATGCGGGCACCGGCGAGAGGCTGGTCCTCAGCGTACTTCTTGCGGATGGACATCAGACCAGGCATCTCGTTCTCGGCCAGCTCAATCTCCTTGCGGCCGAAGGCGGCGAGGGACAGGTCAGCGACCTTGAACTTTGAAGCGGGGGCGGCCATTTCTATGTTTAGACATGCTCAGACATGGGGACTTTGCAACAAAGAAAGATAGTTCTCAGTTTATTGTGACTTACTGTAGTAGTAGGGCGACAGTGGTGCTGGTTGAGGGGTATGATACTGAGGAGGAGTGCTCGAGTTAGCAGCTGGTGATAAGAATGCACGGTGTTGCTGAAATTGCACAAAGCCAACAAACGAGACTTACTCGGAGGAAGGTATGAGGAAAGAAAAAGAGTAAAAGAGAAAGAGAAGTGGAATGGAGAGGATGAAGAGGGAGAAAAGGAGGAAGAGAGGAGAGACAGAAGTAGTAAGCACTGAGGGGCAGGATAAGACGATAAAGTCGAGTCGGCGTTGGAGGATTTCCCACGTCGTAGAAAAAAATTGGGAGCGGATCTGCCCCTCCATCGGCGTGCACAGCGTCCCCTGGCTAGGCCCTGAACCTCACTGGCTCCTGCCCGGCGGACCTGCAAGACCCTCCAGAATCCTTCTCTTGCCCGCCGGGTTCCTACGGTGACTGGCTGACCCCTCTACGACTGATTGGACGGTTGAGGACGCTAGCTCCTTTATCGGCTTAGCGTCTGAGCAAAGTGGCTCACTGCAGTAGTGCGATGGGCTGTCCCCCAATAATGCTGTCCTGCCCCTCGCAATTGAAGCTTTCGGCAGATGTACCGACTACATAAAGAGGAATAGCTACCGATTTACATCCTCTGAAAATACTTAGCTAAACTAATATGGCCATTTTGAACTGCGTAAGGTGGTTCTCTGACGCACCACTTACCTACGTACAGTTATCGGAATCTCAAGATCGTCCCGCTCCATACCTAGGTAATGTCTATTTAGTAGTCCCGACCCCGGCGGAGGCGGCGAACGGGTTTTACGTCGACTATTGAACCAAGTTCTCTCGCAGAGCGGTCAGCTCGGAGGTCGGTTGATTGGGTTAGTAAACCGCGAGAGCCAGTGCTGACTAGGTTAGATCAGTTGAGAAGTGATCACCCTCTGGAGTAGGGCTCTCTCCCTAACTAGGCAGTGAGAAGTCCGTCTGTGAAGACAATTGCCCAGCGAATGAGCAGTTAAACCTTTGCAAGGAACGTAATCCAAATATGTAGAAGTTGTCGAGTTGTTAGCCGGTTTAAATGCTCGGTCTCCGGTAAATAATCTGGCACGGACAGACCCTCCGACTCCGACCGGACTATGATGTCGGTGGCATACACCTAACAAATAAGAAGTAAGACTACGCCGAAGAGGATCTGAAGCTTTCCATTTTTGCTGATCTCTTTACCTAAGTCGTTGCCTCAGTATCTCCTCAGCTCATCGATTTATGACCTACTCAAGTAGCTCATCAAATCCATGATAATGTGCATGAATAGCGTATATAGGAGGATCATTTCTCAGAAAGCAGACATATATGGTCCAAGAACCATATATTCAGGGTTCAGCTATTATTACCCAGAGGTTTGGGTATTCAGTTAGCTAGAGACCCATCAAGGCTGCGGTGTTCTGCTCATCGGTGCCGTCATCTTGTCCCATATGTGCTATTCAAGCTCCCGATACATATTATTCTCGGCACCCTCGCCATGATAGCAGCACCTCGGCATGCTTTCACTACCCGCCCCATGAGGGTAGAAGACGCGTGCCTGCTCATGTTTGTACCTGGATCAACGAGAGGGCGCCGCCCTGAAGAGGTTTTGCCCAGTATAACTAGGTACTGTTCTATAGAACCCAAAAGAGCGCCCAATCGCCAAACGCCGTGCCAGATGCATGCCCACGGAAACATCATCCCGCTTTTCCAATTCCATATCCTCATTCCGGCAGAAGGTTGCCCCTAACAGCGAACATCTTGGCGCTGACGCAAGCTGTAAATCCATCGACCTGTTTGCTGTACTGCTCTACTTGTTTGGCATTCAACATACCCTCAAGCCGGCTGGGTTCTTGTGGAAGTTTGAAGATGCGTTGCCATTCATCCTCAGGCAGAGGCTGTTGCTTGGCCGCAACACGTGCCGCATTCTCTGCTTTACGCTTCGTTTGCCATGCTGTGATCTTAGTTTGCTCTCGCGCCAACTGTCTCTGGTAATATTGGTAGTTGTTGAGTTCGGTGTAGTGTGACTCTATGCTGTCAAGTAGTAGATCGCATGTCTTTTCTAGGAAGGGATCTATTGAGAGCTCGAGAGTATCGGCTGAAGGGTGAAGAGGCATCGGCATAGGATTACTTTGGAGCTCAGCGAGCGATGTCGGCATGGCCACGTCACCAGCTGTTGGCTTCGCCGGTATTTGGTGGAGGAAAGAGGTAAGGAGGTGTGAGTTGTGCAGGTTGACTGGGAGTTCGGTGAAGATGTCCCTAAAGGATAGTTTCGATTTTTGCAGGCTTCTATAGTCAGTATTATATCTTTCTGAGAGTTGGCGGCTGGGTCGAACCTTTCTGTAGTGAACTTGCCCTCCTTGTAAGCGGTCATGAAGGTAGGAGTCAGTTTGAAGGCGCGGAGGCTCAGAGCGCCCTGTGAGCTTCGGCTCACATCGTGGACCAGGGCTACTGTCTTGTCGTTTTCACGCTGGTAGTGATATTGGTTCTCGATAAAGCCGAGGTTGACAAAGTTACCCATCGTAGCGCTCGTGTACCAGCCGACGTTGTTGGCATCCACGTTTACCTCCTTGAGGTGCCGAATCATCTCGTTCTGATAGGCAATGTTCGCTTTGGCGCGAGGTGCAGCCGCAGCCAGCGCAGAGGCGTCGTTCTGATGGCTGCCCTCGACGTTGGCAACATCGGCCGTGGGAAAGGGAAACGTATTCGTAATGTCCAGAACCCCATCCTGATCCATTCCGACGATGGATCCTGTGGCTGTGGTCGGGAAGCTGGCAGAGCAGTGCTTGACAATTTTCATGACAACCTGAGCAGGACAACAGAGTCAGTGATGGCTACATCAAAAAGAAGGTCGCAGGTGCGGTGGAGGGGTACAATGAGGGGCATAGAGGATGGACAAACCAAAGCTTCCACCTGTACCGTCTTCAACGGTACATCTTTCGATAAGTCGGCCATAGTTCCAGAGGGAGAGAAGCGCTCCGGGTGTAAAGTGTCTTGACTGTCTTGAGCCGCGGTGTGGCTTGCACTCGGTTGATGACGAACGATCGCAAAGCAGAAGAACGCGCTCGCAGGCGTCTCATCAAATTTTGTGGTTTCAGCGTACACAAATTGTGCGTGTGGGGGGGGAGAGTGAAAAGGGAGGCGGACAAAAGGGGCAGAATCGTACCTGCCCCGGTGGGCAGTGGAAGAGTAGGACTTAGTGGAGATATTTACGTACATACTTGGAATTAATGTGATAAGAAGGCCTCTATATCCAGTATAGTGCAGCTACCTAGATATCCGGATACAGGCATTTTCATCCATGTTTTGGACAAGTTGGCACGTATCTGGGTACCTACTAGGTACCTACCTAGGTAGGTATGTAGCATTACTTGAGGCCGCTGCCGCTGAATGTGCTCTATTCCACCATCTCCATACCACGTACAGCATCACAGTCTTTGGCGCCAATTCTCGTTCTTTTCAAGAAAGATGCTCAATTTAACTAAGAGATAATTCTCTACACCTGTGTTCTAGGTTTCTGGCTCACCCAAATGCACGGTACAGGCAGGCGTCCCATTTCGGGAAGCCCTCGTCTGGCACTGGCAGAGAGGCGTTGATCCAGACAGCGAAGCGAATAAATCCCACTCTTGAACCCCCACGCCAGAGCAAAGCTCGGGGGGTGTTGTCATCTTCCATGTCATTTAGGCCACTAATAGACTGTTTCTGAAAGAGCCTCATCTTGACGTCGTCTCATCTTTATATGTGATCTTCGCTGCCGTGGTACGCTTCCAATTCAGTCAAATATCGCCATGGCATCGAGCTCAGCGCGTGTGCTCAAGCCTCCGGCCATGATGCAGCTGACGAATGGGACTACCAGGCCTTCCGGGACTGCCACGAGCACCAAGACAGGCCCCTGATTAGCTCTCTCCGCAACCACTCCTCCGCCAGCCCCGGCTGGCCCAGGTACCGTTGCTCGTCTAGTCAGCGGGCAAAGTAGCCAGGTACTGTTGTTGCTCCCTCTGCCTCTTAACCATATCCATATACTACTCCTCCGACAGCGAGCGCTGTCGTTCTCCATTCTATCCTCCCCTCTTCCCGGCATTCACTCCCTCACCCTCACCGCAGCGCAGCGCTACGCTAGTAGTATATGCCAGTCTGGCCCAGCTTACTAGGGGATCGCCCTGCATTGGGCAGAGGGAACAAGATCTTCCGGGTTTCGATCCATTTCTATTATGACTCCGTCTCATCTGTGCCTCCTGGCAATTAAACGCCTGCTGGTACTCTTGCGCGCAGTCTCCTTTCCCTCTCTGTCTATACCAAGTACATACCCTGCGCCCAGAGGGGGATCTACTCTACCTACAAAGCCCGCCAGCAAAATCCATGCTCCAGTGTGACGAATTCCCAGCTTTCGTGCAACCTTGGTCGATTAAGTCCCCATGAACATCCAACATGGATACGGGGTGCCCTCCTCTCATTCGCCACCGCCCTCTGGCGAACTTCTATCTACCTGGCTGGCTCCGGGCCTCTATCAAACTACTGTGACGATAGCCCGCTATGCTCGCATGCAGTAGCCTGACCTAATGCTACCCTACCGACTCGTCACGCCCAGTCGGTGATCTCCCAGCTTTCCACATTGTCGCGGATGATAAGCCTATGCCGGTCAATCTTCCAATGGGAATAGAGGTTCCGAGCTGCGCCGGCTGCCCGTCGATGCGCGGGACCGATGCCTCCTTTTCTTGCGTCTTCCTGTGATCTCCACACGCATGTTGCCAGATTTTTACCGTCCTTATCAGGGCTTCCAAACCAGTACCTAGTCTTGTCAGTGCATGACGTGCATTGGCGGCACAGAAAGTCGCCTACTTGAGAAACCCTCCACTCGCCGTTGCTTCCGCATGCGCTGCCTTGTCCAAGATTCCCAGATCCTCGTACACTGTCGTCGGTGGAATTTGGGACCGGAACGCAACCACGAAAAACGATCTTTCTTTCCAACTATGTTCGTTTTGCTGTGCTAGCCATTTTACCAACTGCATGACGTCTTCCCAGTTGAAAGTGAGGATATATGGGGCAGTGGCATAGTCGGGCCGGAGACACTTCAAGTGAACTAGCGCCTGCGCAAGGATCGCATTCTCCAGGTCGACACTCCTCAGATCCAGCAGGTGTTCCCTTTCTGTGTACGGTGAGGTAACCAATAGATTTTGGGCCTCATCTGGGACAGCCTTGGTGGTCTCGATGACTTGTGTCGAAACCGAGACTATTGTCTTTCCCAGATTTGCGGTAAGCCCCGATCCTGCTCCCTGCAGAAGTTCATGTTGGATAGCCATGGTCTCGCCTAGATTCTCACAGGTTCTTGGGGCGGGTGAAATGGTATAAAGTTCGATGAAACGAGCAGGGAGTTTCTACGTATGATTCTGCGACAGCAACCTCTGAGTAACACGTCAATAACCATGAAGATGGGTGTGTGGTAGGTTATATTCTTTTTCAGGCGAGGGTGGGCTAAGTCCTGGTATATATATGTCTCTGTGGTTCTGGGTGCAGACGAATGGGCATAAATCTAAGCGACTCTCGAGGACAGCTTGTACAGTCTGACCCCTACCCGGCATTGATCTTTGTCACTATCCCTGGGCGATTACGACGTGAGTTTTGCATTGATAATGCCGTGTACCAACGGCGAACAGCGCCGGTACCGCTTGGACGTTATGACCTCTCCCTCCTAGGTAGAATGTTGCGCCCATCGCGCCATCTTGCCAATTACTGATACCATATAGATTTCCCGTCATTAGTACGGGCCGCTTGAGTCGGATGTCAATCATTACATCAAATCACACTAGTCTTTCCTCCAGAAGCTAACATTGGGGTTAGTGCCACAACCTAGGTACCAATCTGCCCTTGCGCAAGGCCTGTGGATTATGAAGTGTATCCTAACTTTCCAGCCGAGCAGTCAAGTTCTCGTCGCAGGAAAGAGAACTAGGCATGCTAGGCAGTCAGTCCAATACCAACGTAGCTTCAGACCCGCCAATCCACTGCCAGCGTCGAGTCAACTTGTTTCGAGTAAAGCCACAGGTTCCTATAAATCAAAGCAACCAACATACTAGCTTGATTCTCTTGTTGGCAAAGGGTGAGAGGCTCCATTGGTTTCGGCTATATTTTGCCCGAATTCACCAACATTACTTTTTCGTACACCGCCAGTCACGGACGCCACAATAAACTCGAGACTGGTGAACAAGTGTCCGACGGATCGGGTCCCTCGAAGGAATCTCAGCAATGAGCTTTTCAATGAGCTTTCCCTACTTTCTAGCAAGCACGGGATTGCCCGCCCAGCTATCCTACATCTGTCGCCCGTCTAGTGTGTTTCCGCCATGTTATGCTATTCGCTTGGCGCTCTTCGGATCTTACTTCTCATTGTCGACAGCACATGTTTATCTTGTAGATTCGATGTCACCGTCCTACTACTGCGCTTACACGTCCGAAACCGGTCTGTTTATGTTGCAGTCACTTCGCTGCCGGGAAAATGGGATCCCTGAAAGTATCCGCCTGCAATGTCCTCCCCTACGACGCCGATGGAGCCAGCCAATAGTATGTTTTCATCTCTCCGATTGCGTAATGAGAGATGGTGGTGAGATGCTGGCGCCTTGGCAGAACCGACTACTCCGGTTTGGTACCAACAACCATATCATCTTTGGATCTCACACGTGCGTTTGACAAGGTATAACATCCGGTACCATATCTCTTGGTTCGTACAAGGGAGGAAGTCAAATTATCCTCCTTGGTCGTTTAAATAACTACGGGTCGATCCAGTCTAGAGGTAACTTAGTAGGAACATGCGCGTCGTTAACTACACAGGATAATATAAACAAAACGGGATGTCGTCATAGTCAACTGTTTCAATCGCACATCTAGGCTCCGAAGTAGGGAGATGAGGACGGCGATAAGATGCTTCTGATGGACAGCTAGGAGTCGGTTTGTTGGCGTCAAGAAAGCAGAAACCCATGCAACTCTAGCTTATAGATAATGCAGCTATGGGCCGAGCATTATCCACCGGTATAATTTGCTCAAATATAGCGAGTATTAAGTTATCAGCCTCAAGGTTGTTTAATCCGTGAGCATGGGGTACGCGCCCGCAGGGTCCTTTCGAACTATGTAAAGAACAGGGAAAGGATGCATGTCATCGGAAGTTTTGAGCACTTACTTAAAAGTTACTGGTCCTATGTCTTTTTCGACTCATCCAATACAATTTCGAGTTGAATCCAAAAGAGGTAATCAATTCAGTTACTAGCAACGCCACGTAGGTTGGTGGCGAGGCGGTCTGAAAAAAAACTGACACCCCCCCTCGCCCCCTTTTCACTAAAACAACCTTACTATGTTAGAGGGGAGGGTGTCTCGGTTTTTTTTCAGACCGCCTCGGGTGGGTAACGGTGCCTGGGCTTGTGTAAATCACACCGCCGGTGCTTTTTGCTACAACAGTCCTGTAGTTTACTTAAGTCTAACCATATATCATAGACTTAGTTGCGTTGCATGCCAGACATGCATGGCTTCAGCCCAAAGTCTCCATTTGTATGATACGAAGAATTAAATTCCAGCCAGTTGTTCCTGTCTTTTTTCTCTTCTCCTCTTCTCCATCTTGTCACCACTATACCTCTATACTGGAAAGAACATGTCTGATCGGGCAACGATTGTGGTCACGTTGTCCAAGGCTTGATAAAGGTGCTATCTGCAATCATTTGTCCAGCCTCGGCTATGATCAAAGCTATCTGACCTTCTCTATCGTGTGAGAAGTTACTTAGGTAGTTAAGCAAAGAGCCCGTGTGCACTGAGCTAACGTAAGATATATGCTAAACTAGCTTTAATTCTTGAGCTACCTAGTAATCCTCAGCTCAGAATAGGAAACATCCTTTTCGGTCGTTGGGCTTGAAGATTAGGTTGGGTCGATATCAGTGCCTAGCCCGTGCGCTCAGCACATCTTGCCGAAAATGTCTTAGATTTAGTCTATCTGCCGCCCGAGTCGGGTTCACGCGCGCTAGCCGTTGACTATATTTATACGAGACCAACTTACGTAGTGTCAAACATATTTGCAAGAAATTTGAAATTCGGCTCAGGGTTGTCGTTTGGAGTAATATAGAGCTAGGATCAGTTTCAACACGAGGCCCATGAGCTCGAAACTCTCGAAAATAGGGATTGGATTTGAGCTAGGCCTAACAGACATTTCACAGATATGATATAATTCTTAAATGCTAGCGTCTAGTACTTTTCTTATTACTTGGACTACCTGAATTTAAACCATAGCCAAGGTCTAACAAGCTAAGGTCCTGGGCCGGATGCTGTATTTAGCAATAATCTTTCAAAATCCATTATCCGTACAAGGTCTTAGCGAACGAGGCAGGATGATACCCGGGTAGATACATCAAGTTACCCAACCCAGCCGAAACCCAAGTCGGCTGTTCCTCTCCCAGGTTTCCTACTGTCAGATGGCTTGGTAACACCCTGGTCTATACCTAGTAGGCTTCGTCTCATTGTGTATCCAGGCTATCCCCCTTAAATACCTGTTTGAAGGTTTATGGTTAGTAGCTATAGCGTGTATTGATCAATTAGTCCCTAGCAATGCAACAGACAAAGTAGGGAGGGATAGCTTCGGTATATGTCTAAGTAGACTAGCCTAACAAGTCTATGCCAGGGCGACCACACTATCCCTGAAAAAGAGTCCTGGTTACATGCGAGTAATAGGAGCCTTTCCGATATGCGTATATCATGCTGGTGGCTAAATGCTCATGATTACTATTATAGTATTTATCGGCGCAACACGAGATTACGCAGCCCCTTACCTCCTATTCTTTAAGAGCCACGCTTGCTTTTCCACGGGGTTGCATTCTACCTAAAGTTACTAAATTTGTGCTAAAAACATAAGGAATGATCCTTGGGGAGGAAAGACTCAGATACATGGCTGTTGGTAATCTTGGATCGTGGGGCTTAAGTCGATCGTGCGTGTGGCATAGCATCCTTCTAAATGATAACAAATTTCACGCCTCTTGTGTCTTCTACAGTATCATTGCCTTAGGGAAGGGACCGATGTTTCACGTCTACATGATAAAGGTTATACCAAGCTCAGCTGCGAAATCTACATGGGTCATCTTGCAAGAATATAACCACGGACATGATCCTCTAATATGCCTATGTAAGACGGAAAGATGAGCATACATAGCATCTTATATGATCAGAAAAACTCTTAGCTAAGGCGCTTTAGAGCCCATCGAATCTGACCTACCTAGAGTCCTATGATTTTAAGCACCGAAAGAATAGTTCTCAACCCCCGAAAGCATCAATGTTCGCTATGCAATATCAATATTGAAAAGATGATCATACCTGAAGTCTAGCTCCTCATCTCCGAAATTACTCGTGATGTGTTCTGCAGATTCATAGAGGCAGTTCAACTAATAATAACATGGGTGCCCTTCATAAGATTAATAGCATATAAAATGCTATGGGTATCTTGCACAGCCTAAAAATATAAGAGTTGATGTGGTTCAACAAATACAACTTGTATAGCGAACAATGATGATTTCCTTGTTGAGGGGTTTGAGGACGATATAGAGAAACAAAACTTCCCAGAAGATGATGAGTATAGCATATAATACCACCTGACCAAGAATATGCAACATGCGTACCAGCAAAGTAACGAACGGGCTTATTAGTGAGCCAAAGCAATGTAGCGGAGCGGCCAGGACTTTTCACACGTAGGAGATTTACGGACTTGCCTATTTGAAAGAAAACTTGGATATAAATGCCACGTTCATGTCTTAGCCAGTACTAGAGCGAAGGTGTCGTCAAATAATCATGTATGTTTTAACATGCGTCGATACTACCGGGGTATATACATCTCCATATTATCATTATACTATCCGTCAAGCCAATAGCTCTTGAATGTCTGACTGCACAAGAAGAGCCCATGTGAGACTCGTGCAATGAATGTCTCGTCCCTTAATTAATCCACCACGTTCATAAATCCCTACTCATCATCAAGTATACGGCTTGCTATGTTTCCGAAAATGGGGACTTCGAATCTGTGCGACAAGTTAGCATTTGCATCTGTGAACTTGCGACACCGCTGATAGATTCCTTACCTATCGAGAGTATCGGCATCCCGGTACGCGTGAAGTGCGAGGAACCCCATTAGAACAAGATCTCCGAGCACGATGACCCAACTGAGGAATTTTGACCAGGAGAACAAGAGATGAATAACGAATAGGGCAGTAAAGAGAAGACTAGACTGCCAAGCGTGGAATCTAGAGGTGCGGTATTAGCATCAAGTATCCATGCATAACTTT
Organism: Xylaria sp. FL0064; assembly: GCA_022593225.1. Taxonomy (NCBI): domain Eukaryota; kingdom Fungi; phylum Ascomycota; class Sordariomycetes; order Xylariales; family Xylariaceae; genus Xylaria; species Xylaria sp. FL0064. The sequence goes on from JAJKLE010000029.1 coordinate 54,748, forward strand.
CCTCTCCCCACTGAGACGTGAAAGACAGAAGAGCAACCATAGAATATCGCGATGCGTCTGGCCCTAGAAAAAGGATAGTTCTAAGCTGTACTCACCTCACATAGTCGCTTTTCCTCTCTAGAATCAACAATATAATTGCGCCAAGTGGCGGCAGCCCGATATAAGCAAGCACAGCCTCGTAATCCAGCCGGATGCCTAGACTGGTGTCAAACTCGCTGACGAAGTCTCCGTTGCCGCCTAATCCTATACCTCCTGCACCTGCGCCCACACCCGCACCTACACCCGCGCCCGCCCCCATGCCGTTGCCAAACCCATCTTCGGAAGCGTATCCCGCGTGCCACGAGCGCTGGGGCTGCGGATGTTGTAGCGGCGGGGGGGAGTATGCGGCGAAGTTGCGCTGTGACGGGCTGAAGGATCGCCTTTGATCGAGCGATGCACGAGGCGAGGTGGTGCCCTCGCCGACGGGGGGAGAGAACGGCCGGTTATGCTCGGGCGGCGAACTCTGATATGGCGCGAAGTCCATCGTGAGACTTTGACCCGCCGTTGCTCTCGCCTGGTTGGATTGCTCGGGTCGTTGCAGCTATTTGTTCACGGGACCTTGCGCAGTAATCGCCGTACGAACTAGCAGCTGTGTAGTAAATGACTTCTCGGCGACGAAAATGCTGGGCTTTTTGCGACGCAGCACGGTAGATGGACGGGGATGGGGGAGGGAAGTTGACAGTGTCACGAGAGCTCTCAGCTTTGAGTTGCGAAATGCGACGTGCATTAATTATTATAATTAAAGAGCGAAGCAGCTGCACCTGAGCTTGCTGCAAACCCTTGCAGGGGTTGTAGCCAGGCTGTAGGTTCCCTATTAAGTGATATGCAGGGTCTATTTTAGCGCCTATCTAGTACCCAGATATACTTGCCCACGGTACCTCCGGTAGGTAGATATTCGAGAAGCCTAACTTCAGGTCCAGTAACACAATGATTGGTTATATAACCCCTGGTGTTATGCAAATGGTTTGAATATAACTGATGATCGCGTGTTTGTTTGAGAAAAGGCCATTACCATGTTCATCTTGTGGTTAGCTTCTGCTCGGTTGCGCTACCATAGGATCCATATACATTGATCGTTCTAGGCTTACTATTATACATCGTTTGTATAGCTAGCCCATACATGTAAATAGTACACGCTCTCTAGACGCTGGTTTCGCTGCCCGCATCGCCTTCCTTCTTGCCGCCGTTAGATTCCTCCTCTAATTGTGTCCGTCTCCCTTCGAGAGCTAGCCACAGCCCCTTGCTGTGGCCCTCCAAAGCTGTCGTAAGGCCCAGGCCGGCATGTTGTAACAGGGAAACGAGTTGTGCCCGCAGTCCGTCTAGACCACCACCCTCGATACCACCAACCCATTTAACTCCGTCATTGTCAAAGGCCTTGCCCTCTATCCTCCCTCCGACAAGAATTAGCTTCTGAAACCCGCTCTGCGCAACGGGATCGTGGTATCCTGGATTCTTCTTCCGCGTCGGAGCAGGGAACGCGGGAGGAGACGGCGCGAGGACCTTCAGCGCAGCGGCCAAATGTGCGGGCGAAACTGAGGGGAATGTTACGGCGGCAACAGGCCCTATGATCAAAGGGTTGATTTGTGCGTATAATGACTCCTCATCAATTTTGGCCCCCTTGATTGCCTCGTAAGCTGTGTTAGACAGGTCATGCGTGTATGCATTCGACCTTTCGGCCTGCTCCTCAGGGTTGAAGAAATCGACAAGCTTGCAGGCGACGTTGAACATGCGCGTCCGTAACACCTGGAACTCAATACCAGCCGCGACGTCGACGGGGACGGTGCCATCGGGCCCAGCAACGGGAGCTGGGACCTCTTTTAGGGCAGCACGCAGCTCTCTTCTCACAGCGGCCCACTCTGGAGCAGTGAGGTTGTTGTGTTGGAAGAAGAGCATCAAGGGCGTCGATCGCAGCAGCGCCGTGTATGAGCGGAGAAGCTGGGCCTTTCTCAACTCGGGCCGTCGGGCGCTTGGAGGCTGAGTCGGGGGGATATAGTTCTCAGGTAGCCTCAGACCGGCTAGAGGTACTGGAGAGGCTGCTGTTGCATACTGCCTCGAAATGGCCCTTGCCGCCTCTTGAGCAATGATGGCCAATGCTCTCGGTGGATTCGTCGTCGTCGTTCGTTGGAGCGCTCGCCCTACCCTACTGCGCGCAGACCAATTGAGCCGCAGCCGCATTTTAGGCGGTTCTGTGCTTCCTAACTGCTGCTTCCGTTCTCTTTCTCTTTTGATTTTTTCCCTTTTTTCTTAAGCCTCCTCTCCCTCAACCCTTGTATCGTCGTTGTCGTTGGCGCCGTCAAGTTGATCGGGGTAATGACTGCTGTTCTCACATCGGACCCCGTCGTAAAAAAGCTTGGACGAAAATTAATCGGACCGCGCGCTGGCTTCCGACTGGGGCCAGGACAGAATCGGGCTTGGGACACGGTCGGCGGTCGGAGGTCGGAAGCTACCTACCTAGGTACTTAAGTAGGTACTATGTACCTATAGGTATCTCATCGGCGGGTCTGCCGTAACTCACCGCCTTGACTGATAATTAGTTGATAAGGACCCCTGCAGTAGTTTGACCCCTGCTCCTGCCCCTCCCCTCCACGAACCGGGTCCTAAGCACTGGAATGACAGTGATGGCGGGGCAGCAAGATCATGACCAATGTTTCGGTACTGTTCTCCTATTGCCTGAGTCACTGAAGTAATGTGTCTGCAGGTTACATTCTGTGATCTCAGGCCAATTGAGTAAACCTCGATGTTATTACGGTTTCTCCCAACCTTGATCTTCACTTCCTAAGCTAGAGGTTTGCGTCGTAAGAGACTGCTCTCAGGAAATCCGCTGAGCTTATTCTCTTCGCATCCGCAGCTTCACGATATGTCCTTTCCGGCGCAAGACCAGCAAGCTTTGGTCGATATTCGCCCCTTATTACAGCGCCTATGGCCGGATCCTGAAAAGGAGAAGGTGACGGCCAAGGAGATTGCCGAAGCCATCTCCCTCATCTTCGTGAACAAGCTCAGCCCGGTGCAAACGGGCTCACTCCTGACAGCCCTACATTTCACTGGCTGGGACCGTCGTGCTGATGTTCTGGCTGAGGCTTCGGCTGCTATGCGCCGACATGCCGCAAAGATTGACTTTCAGGGCCTGGAGAATGTGATATCTAACAAGAGGCGGCCTGAGGGAAACTACTTAGGTGGGCTGGTGAGTTCCCCTTGAAAGCGTGGGGACGGCCAAGAAGGATGGCCGCTCGAAGCTTTGAATACGAGCCTCAGTTTAAGATACTGACCTAGTCTGCAGTGCGACATTGTCGGCACAGGAGGCGACTCTCACCACACATTCAATATCTCCACTACGTCTTCCATTCTGGGCTCGTCGTTGCTGCTCCTTGCAAAGCATGGTAACCGTGCGTCGACGTCCAAATCGGGCTCTGCCGACCTGCTTATGAACATGCAACCTAAGCCCGCCCGACTGGCTCGCATCACGCCCGACACCATATCTACCGTCTACCAGTCCACCAACTACGCCTTTCTGTTCGCCCCCGTCTTCCACCCGGGCATGAGGCACGTCGCGTCTATCCGTAAAGAGCTCGGATGGCGCACTATCTTCAATCTCTTGGGGCCCTTGAGTAATCCCCTCGACGATGCCATTGAAGCACGCATGTTAGGCGTTGCGCGCGATGACCTCGGCCCCGTCTTCGCTGAGGCTCTGCGGCTGGCTGGTGCCAGGAAAGGGCTAGTTGTCTGTGGCCAAGAGCAGCTTGACGAGATCTCGTGCGCCGGACCTACCCTCTGCTGGCAACTAGTGGGAGAAGGCAAAGATGATAGCGTGCAGGTCGAACACTTCTTAATTGAGCCTAAGGACTTCGGGCTTAGGACATATCCTCTGGACACTGTATCCCCCGGCAAAGAACCCCATGAAAACGCGGAAATTCTGCGTAAGATCTTGCAGAATGAGATGCCCGATGACGACCCCATCCTCGAGTTTGTGCTCATGAATACGGCGGCCCTGTTTGTCGTCTCGGGCATCTGCGAGGCTGACACGAGCGCCATGGGCCCTGGCGATGATGGCAAGGTCATCAAGGAGAGAGGACCCGGAAATGGACGCTGGAAGGAGGGTGTTAGGAGGGCGAGATGGACGATCAAAAGTGGCGAGGCTTGGAAACAGTGGATTGCTTTCACTGAGGTTACGAATACCTTGCCTATATAAAATCTGATATATCGCAGTTAAAAATAAGATAGGATACGTCGATAAGCTGAGAGTGGAATCCATAGGAAAATAATTCACAATGTTCATTTCAATACCTCTCTATGGATCTTGCTTCAGCAGTTATATCAGGATCGGCAGGTCAATATAGACCATATTAAGATGGCTGTTTCCCGTTACCTTAATCTGTTTCTGTTGCATTATATTTGTCTGACTCGTTGATTGATACTAGAGTGTGACACAGTGGATGAGAGCAGGTGCTATATCGAGTATTCACAGGATAAAATAGGACGCATGTTACTGTAGGAGACATGTGTCCTCCGATTTCGATGCCATAACCGTGTAACTAGGATTTTATGGTATATAGATAACCCGGAGCAGCAGATTGTAATCATGTCTGCTTACTCTGGTCCGTGAAGATATCCGAGCAGATATAATACGTGGTAGCAGCTGATACCCATCTGTTGATAGACACTGTGCCATTCCTCAAAGTTTCTAGATCTTCATTGAGCGCCTCTTCCTCTCCAACCCCCTTTTCCCTTTCCTCTAAAACGCCGATAATGATTATGTGGTGACCCATCCTGATCCTATCTAGACAGTACGCCACGAACAGTACCCTTCAGCGTCGGTCTACCTTCAAAGACACGCTCGCCAATGCCAGTATCACCCCCGCTTCCGACATCGAGCCATCGTGCTAGTAAGTCGTTGCTCTCCTTAGGTTTGACGCCATCATCACGCGTTCCCACTGTAATGTGTGCGACCCTGTTGACGCAGGTCCATTTGCCCTCCTGATCTAGTAGCCGTACTACAATAGCCATTATGCGATCGTCGAACACGACACGCTCAAGCATAATTTCGCACTCACCGACCTTGCCATCCACTGATTGGCTCTCTGCTTCGAGAGCAGTGTAGCGTTGCCACAACTCAGGATGCTGTTTCGCCGTGGCCTTGTGCATGAGGGTGACGTGGAAAAGTGGCTGGATGCGCCGAGTTTGTTGGAGCTGCTTGTAGAACCGCTGCAACTGTGGTTCAACACCCTTGAAGGCCGACTCAAGTGCTACGTTGACCTCCTTAGCAGGAACCGAGATAGACATATACTCGAGCGGCTTCCGTTTCTTTGGTTCATGGGGCTGCTGAATCTCTCGTCCCTTTTGTTCCTTCTTACTCGTACGGTCAGGTATCTTGTGTTTTATGTTAGGCGAGTATTCTTCGATGGCACGCTTGACAGCATCATCCATATCTTCCGCGCTTGGCAACTTCGGAATCAGCGACGGGTACCTTCTGTGCAGCTCTGTGACCACTTTCTCAACATTAACACGACTTCCCTGAGCGGGGTCGAGGTCGATAACAAAATCAAAGCCATTATCAGGATTACTCTCCGGGTCACAAGGCTGAAATCTGGATATGAAGTTCTCCATAATGCCTATGACCTTGTTCTCATCCGAAGCGGCTTGGATAGTCTGATGGTTATCGCCACGTTTTAGCACCCGCTCCCTTGTAACTCTTCTAACTTCGTCAATGTCGCCATGAGCAAAATTGAGAGCGACGAGTCTGGCGTTTTTGTGCTGGATGAGAATATCTTTGATTATTTGCTCTCGCTCGCGGCGTTCAGAGTTATTCCGATCAGCAATGACGACCGGACTTTCCATTAAGAGAGACATAATGGCCTGTACCATCCTCGCGGGACGGCCCTTGCCTTGAATGTTGTCATTTTGAACGACACCCCAACCGAAAAGATGAGTCAGGGCCACGGCAACAGTAGTTTTCCCGCATCCAATTGTTGCAATCGGTACAAGAACAACATCTCCCGACACGTTCTCCGTCCCGTTTCCGACTATATTCTCGATATTAGCGGCGTCGGATCCTTTCAAGTTCTTATGCGCAAGGAACTCGTCTCTGAGGGAGATGATGCCATGGTTCTGGTTGTAAAGCTTGCTTAATTCCGGATCCTTGGCCAATCTGTGGCGAGCGTAAAGTAGATATTCCTCGGTGATCTTAGCGTGCTTTTTGAACTTGGGTGGTTTTCCAGCAATGAGAGATTTGGTACATTCGCGCCATTGTCGGTACAACAAGTACGGCTCTTCAAACTTATATTTGAAGAACCAGTCATTGTATTGTGTCCGTTCTGCATCAGTTGACATTTTACAGCGGATGACGAAGCCCTCAACATCTCGGCCCTCGTGTGCACCAGATTTAGCGACCTGCTCTAAGAAGTTCTTGACAGTGTCGATATCGTTAAAGGATGTCAGCCCAACCTTTCGGAAACCCCACTCGTCTGCAAACTGTTGGACTAGTTCACTTGGATATGTCATGAACTCCGGAATGTTGATGTTGACACCGTGGAGATACAAGCCGGCCTTATCAGGGCCGTAAGCCAGAATATGTTCTTCGAACTCATCGTCGCATAGTTCGGCAACTGCCGTGATATTTCTACGGCGCAGCTCCCGAGCAAGCTCTTCTCTTGTCTTGCCAATGGTGGCTAACTGTTTGTCCACCCATCTCTCACCGGCGCTTGCATGGCTTACCTCGATATCGCTCCGGTCTCCCGTCGAATGTTTGCTGCAAACAAGCAGAGTCTCATCCTCCAAGCCGCTGATAAAGATGATACAGCCGTTCTCTTTTAGAGTGAGCTCGTAAGGACCACGTGTCTTGCGCCTGATGTTATCCCACTTGGTGTCTGAAACCTCATCAACGTTGAAGAATTTATCGTAGCCTCTGACGGCAATCTCATAGTCGTTACGGCGATTCCTGGTGGTGAACAGGCCACGTGCATACGTAGGTAGGTTGGGTTTCTTGTAGTCCCAGTCTTGAAAGCGCCAGGAGTCGACACTGATATTGTCTGGCGACCCGGCGATTTTGAAAGTCGTCTTTTTGACCTTGAATCCTCTCTTTGCTTTGCCGGTCCCTCTGTTCAGAGCATTCACAAGCTGTGAGTTTTGCTGAGGGTCCTGCTCACAATAAGGGGCCTTGGAAAGATCCATGGTAGGCTGATGGCCGTGGTGCGAATGTTCCGAGAAACAAGCGGCGCCAGACGGTAACCCAGGTCGCAAAGGCGGGAAACCGAGACGAATGGCCAATCCCCCAACAACGCTGAGTCTAGTAATAGCGCCGGGTGCGATGGATGCAAACCGAAGAAAAGACCTGTGAGTGTAGTAGCGCGTCAGCCGGTTGGTCGCCCTCGCTGCTAAGTAGCTAGCTGGGAATGGTGCGAATTATGGGGGGGAGATAGTTTGGATCAGCCAGGTAGTTGGCATAGACTCGAGATGAGATGGAGCGAGGAGAGGTCAGAGAAATGTGCAGGTGCTGCTCACTGCCTTTTAACCTCTGAGGATGCACAGGCAGTGAGAGCTACAATGGAGGAGAATTGAAGAGTTGTTTGGTTGTTTCTGTGGTTTGTGCGAGACGCACGGTACACAATGTGGTGAAGTGATAGGGTGCATGTAAGAGGTAGTGAGGGCTGGGGCAAACATAGACTTAGAAAGTGATCACGACCTCTTGTTACCTGGAGAGGGAGCTTCGAGCTGCCCGCATGAGTCACTTGTGCTCGTAGTATAGCCTCAAAGTAATGATCTTTTACGAATTAAAAAAAAAAAAAACGAATGGTAAGGTAGTAGCTGAGGTGAATGAAATCATATGAAGTCACAGGAAGCTACCTACAGTAGGTTAGGTACTACCTAGGTACTACGTAAGGCTGTTGATTACTCACGAAACCTAATCCTAATGAGGTAGCAGTTTTCTGCCATCCCTGCTAGTCGTGCTGAAATACCCTATAACAGCTGGGTACCCCTCCGCTAGTACATGGTTTTGGCGGGGTACTAAAGCTTTGGCGATGTGTCACACGGCATCATGCCCCTCCAAGAAAAGTGTTTGCTCCTAGGGATCTACGAACCCTACCTAGGTAGCTCCTAACATTTGCATTACCGGCCTCATCTCGTTACGCAGCGCCTCTATCTTGACTGATACACTGAGACACCAACACAGAATACTCAGGGTTTCTAAAGATTATCATTATGCCCGCTAATCCTTTCCTTCTCGCCGCCGACAATAGCCCGGCCCTTCTGCCTCTCCTTCGCGAAAATCCAGCCCTAGCCGGCCAGCAAGATGAGCACGGCTACTCTCTGATCCACGCCGCCGCTAGCTATAACCACTTGGATCTGCTTCGTGCCCTTGTCCAAGAGTTCAAAGTCGATGTTAACTTACGCGATGAAGACGAAGAGACCGCCTTGTTTGTCGTCGAGACAGTTGATGCTGCCAGAGTCCTCGTTGAAGAACTCGGCGCCGAGCTCATGATTAAAGGGTCTGACGGTTTCAGTGCCCGCCAAAAGATCGCCGAGGAAGGTGACTTCCCAGAAGTTGCCGAATATCTCGGAATTAAAGAAGCAGAGCAGACTAGGAGCCTATCAAATGGGGTTAACGGCGAGCCTGTACAAAATGGAAGTAACGTGCCACCTTTGCCTGAAGGGGTCAACATTTCTGTCAGCACCATCAGTCCCGCCGAAGAGAACGAGCGCGAAGTCGATCCCGAGTTCAGGAGAAGGATAGAGGAGTTGGCTCAGCGTGAAGATTTCCACAGTGCAGAAGGCCAGGCTGCTCTTAGGCAGCTTGTCCAAGATGCAATCGCCGATGAAAACCTGGCAGAACGCAACGTCCGACCCCGCCAAGACTGAGCATCATAGGAGACATTATCGTCGGATCGTGGTCACCAATCAGCAGGCTTGCTCATTCGTGCCCCTTGATCTCCCACAGAACGTACTCTCCCGGGCTGCTTGGTGGCCGCATAATCGTACAATCTGCGCCAAGCCCCATGATGCCTCGAGTGAATGGTGTGGTGCTGAATGAGAACCATGCTTTCGGTGGGAGGCTCCTGATCAACTCCGCTAGGGTATTTGCCGCCCAGTTCGGCGGTATGAATCCCTGCCAACTAATCTTACATAGCCGACCGTCGGTTCTCTCAGATGAATCGCCTGGTACGGCGTAGGTGGATAGGTAAGGGTCAATCTTATCGCCAAGCTTCACCCGCGGGCTCTCCAGGCGGACAAGAGATATCCATTCGTAAATCTCGGTAGCATACTCGCTCAGTTCTTGTCGACTTTGATCAGCAAAGATCGCAGGAGAAACCCCCAGCGGAGGAATCTTCACCGCTATGCTCTGGACAAGTGCTGGCTCTGACGTATATTTAGTTGGGTGATATTGGGCTATAGGGTCTGGATCAGGGGTTGCTAGGTTTATATCAGTAACGGCCCTTCAATCAGGGATAAGGAAGGAAAGCATACTCTGGGACAGATTGCAGAATAGCCAGCTCGTCGATACATTTAATGCATTCTCGCAAGCATATAGCAACCTGTCGAAGCCTTTCTTTCCATGCAATGCGGATGAGCTGCGAAGATTGTACTCAACAACTTCGACGTATTTAGCTTCATCGAATCCTATATCAATCAAAGCGACTCACTCCATCTAGGTTGTAAACCCCTTGCTCCTTTAGCACCGTAGGGTTTACCTACAAGACCAGCTCGTTCATATGTCTCTTTATCCAGGTACATCGTGAGTTTTCCTGGTAACATAGCTGCTTTTAGCGGAAATCGTAGAATAGTAATAAGGTCAGATGACTCATACCATCTTTTATCGAAAAGACATTATCAATGCCAACCTTTCCCTCGGAGAGCATCATGATGTTCCCTAGCAATAAACATTAGCAGAAGAGTGGAAAGGGAAGAAGTGACATGTACCAATTTTGATGTATTGTGTGAAGAAGTCACCCCGAAGCACTTGACCAAGCGTCATGATTACTCGGTGGTAGCATGGGGTTTGCGCTGGGTCATCAAGGGTTCTTTCCTTGACAAGCTGCAATAATTCTTCAGGCAAGACCAAGTCGACCTAACTTACATGTCAGCGTCCAATCGAATAGCAGAAATGATGAAACTTGAACCCCTCACCCTGTGTATATAGTCTTGTGACAACAATGTGCTCCACGGCTTGACCCTGACTGGAAGGTTGCTGGTATCTGGGTAGCTCATTTTCCCATATGTGACAAAACAGTTTGGTGTCTGGTAGACACTGGGTTTTGGAAATGAAAACATGGTAGGCAGAGTATCAAGCTCGTAGCTCTCCTTGGAACTTCGCAGTGTGGTTGTAAAAGTGGTGAATGTAATATTGTTCAAGGCAAGAAATTAATCGCTTTATCTAGAACAACGCTTGGGTGTGGATGTAGATTGTACTAGTGCATTATTGACTAAACGATATAGTTGAATAATATGTACTGCAAAAGCTAGATTATATGGGATAAAGAGTGTTAGTACGTTGAATAATACTGGCGCCATATTAAGCACTCGGCAATTTTCTTCATTAGCCCACGCCCCTAGTTTTTGACCTCAACCACTAGGCCTGTACTTATGTTCCACATTGTGCGAACGACGCTTTTCACCTCCTCACGCTCAATAAGGACTCGGACACAAATGGAGTTATCTACACACAAACCGGACATCCTGAATTTGCAAGCTCTGGACTCTTCGCCCAGGCACCAAGAAAAGTTTAGTTACCATGCAGTACCTAATTCGGTTCACGCAGTTACATGAGACTTTCCGTCTCGCGGAAATTAAGGCTCTGGCTATCCTGGGGAAGGTTGATATGAAAATCGTGTCATACAGCGATGAAGTGAGTGAATAGGGGTTTTTTTTTGCCTGATTCTTCCTTATCTAGTTGTTCTTAGCTAACTCTGCTCAGTCTCCATTCTGTGTGGTTGAATTTTCTTCGGAAAATGCTGCACGGGCTGTCATCGAGCGCTCAATATTAGCACATACCGTATATGAGCACTGGGGTACTGCCGAGACACTTGATGAACTGCATGATGCCATCAAACGCAACACTACCCATTTATGGCCACTCTATACTAAGTCATCGTTTAAGCTGAGCATAGACTCTTTTCGAGGTTCTAGGTCTCAAAAGCAGAAAGTCGCCCTCATCAACTCTTTTGCTTATCTCGCATTCGAGGGCCCCATTGTGCTATCGTCGCCTGACAATGAGTTTACCCTCTTTGAACAGTGGGTGTTTGAGCCCCTGCGGGAGAAGAGACCTTCCTCGCCTGTGCAGGTACATTTTGGGAGATTGGTCGCTCATAGTGCAAGAGACTTGATAAACACCTTTGATTTGAAGAAGCGCGATTACATTAGCACAACTTCGATGGACTCAGAGCTGGCCCTTGTTACTGCCAATATTGCTCTTGCTGGGCCTGGAAAGCTGTTTTATGATCCTTTCGTCGGCACTGGCAGCTTTCCAGTTGCTTGCGCCCAGTTTGGGTCTCTCGTTTGGGGCAGCGATATTGATGGTCGGAGCATGCGAGGTGCAGGTGGAAAGAAAAGCCTATTGGGAAATTTTCAGCAATACGGACTAGAGAAATTATTAGGCGGAATATTCGTGAGCGATCTCACGAACACCCCTGTCCGCAAAGCTCGAATACTCGATGGGATATTATGCGATCCGCCTTATGGTGTGAGAGAGGGTCTAAAGGTATTGGGCTGTAGGGACCCTGAAAGAGATATACGGAGTATTGAGAGAGGGAAGCTTATTTATCGGTACGGACACTTCCCCGTTGGAACGGCGCAACTATTCAACTGATACACGGCAGAGATCCGGCATTCATTCCACCCAAGAAACCATACAGCTTTATGGCTATGTTAGACGACATACTCAATTTCGCCACAGACATGCTGGTCGATAATGGTCGGCTTTCATTTTGGATGCCGACTGCAAACGACGAAGATCAGGAGATTGCAGTGCCGACGCATCCTTGCCTGGAGGTGGTTGTTGTATGCACACAAGTTTTTAACAAATGTGAGTTGGTAAATGTCCCGTACTTATAGGTTACGACCAACTCACAACGCTGCCAGGGTCGAGACGACTGATTACGTATCGACGGCTGCCCGACTCGGAAGTAGATATATCGGCATTAGCATTGAGAAAGAAACAAGAAGGTCAAGTGAATGGCCAGTCCGCAGATGATCTTAATCCTTTCCGTCGTCACTATTTTAGGGGATTCAAGTCAGAACAGGAACTTCTTGATGCTGCAACATCTGAGACAACCCAATTGCAGACATAAGTTTAGACGATAATGACGGTTTTCCAACATTTCGCATATTTACGTGCATTCAGATAGGCATCCCTGTCAAATCACGAGAGGGATGCCAAAAGTAAACCTGCCCAAGCCTCCTGAAAGATAAGTAAGCCAAGCATTACTGCCGAGCTTATTAAGAACTAGCCGTCACAAGAATTGGGAGTTTTCCAGGTACCCAAGCTTAGCATGCAAGGTGACAATGCTGCCCGAGATATCCGATGTATAGCGGTAATGCAGCATGTTAATATATCTAGAATGTCGGGACATTTTTTATTACTAGGGACAGACTACCCATGTTAAGTGGAAATACTTGATATCATCCGCAAGATGATATATAACGACAACGCTAGTATTGCTATCGAAACATCTCTTCATCCTGGATATTTGACATAGCGAGAGCGCCTGTAAATGAAGACCGTATAGCTCTAAAACTGCAAAAATGAGATGGTCTATCCGTACCAGGATCACCATTTAAAAGAGGTCAAGCTTCGCTCTACCCCAAATAAGCACATGATAAAAGCATCACTGTTGCCAAATGTCAATGTAGGGACGGCCCGGGGGAATGCTAACCGTTGAAAATAGACCTGTGCTAAGCGACGGGTCTTACAAAATCCCAATAGGGGAACGATCGCTCTGCCAAGGGAGAACTAATCGAGCATTCGAGGATTCCAGGGTCTCGTGAGCCTGAAACGTGTACTGCAGAGAGCTATTACACGTCGGTATCTGAGATATTACCCATCTATCTAGACCATCAAAATCGCTAGGCATTGGCATGCAACTTTCTATGCATGATCTAGACATCATGCTGGGCGACGACTGATCATTCTGGTAGCTTTTATGCAATGCAACGTTCAGGGCGACATTCAGGCTGCGGCACGACGATAACACTGCAGTGTGGTCATTTTCACAGCAAACGTGTTCGAGAAACGTTCGACTGCTAATCCCGCGCTGTAGAAACACTGCAACCTCTTAAGAGCATAACCTCTAGTATATAAGAATTTGTTAAGTGCCTTGTACTAGGAACGCGTACCGGAACCTGCACCAATCTCGCCATTAGGGACAGACATTTTGAGTAATGTGATTAACCAGGAGTCATAGTCTACAACTCGGTTGCCAGAAGAATCCAGTCGAACCAGAGGAAAAGAGAAACTGTTCATGAATCTGACATAAACTTCTTATGAATGTACTATTGTGCAAGTTTGGCGGCGGTTGTGTACTAGTACGTGAGTATGGGGTAATGCTGTAACTCCCCTATCATGATACAGGGCAGTCCACCACCTGGTAATACCTGTACCTAGGTAATGTCTACCTACCTAACCTCTCTCTCCGTCTCTCTATGAGAACTTCTAGGCCCTTATATATCTGCCTACATGGTCGCGTACCTCCCCACGTACTTGGGGACCTAAGGTACCTACCCTAAGATAGGGTAGGAGGATCAATCCTACTCGTAGATCTCACCTTCAAGGCTCTACTCCCTGACTCCTGGATTGGCGTGCTGTTGCACTGAACTCGCCAAAAGCAAAGCAATTCTTTCCCCAACATCCCTTTTGTTGTCAGTTGTCGTCAGCCACTGCCTACCGACTCACTGCTCGACGTTGACGACTGGTTCAACTCGATAATAGCCTTCCTAGGCGTGTTTTATCTACTCGCTTCACCAAGCATTTCTCTCTTTCTTTGCATATCATCTGAAGCAACGCAGTCTTACATCTTACGTCTTGCGCGTCTCGGCCCGCAGTGTCGCGCTGCCGTCCGAGTTATCGCCGTTGTCGCCGCTGTAGACCCATTCATCCGCCCTTGCTGCAGCATCTGCCTTCATTCAAGCTCGACCGGCGCTATCGCCACTTGCATCCCTCCAAATCACCGCCATGCCTACGCCCTCCAGCAATACACCCCCTACGCCTCCAGATTTGCCACCCAGGACACATAGCTCTTCATGTCCCGAGGACGCTCATTCCCCCAGCAGTTGGCGCCCCGATGAAGATGGACTGGAGATGAACGTGGACAGCGATGCGACGACGTCACCTGAGGCCATGAGCGTGCCCACCGCCGACATCATCGAGCTGCTAGCCGAGTCGCGATCCACCACAGAATCACCACGACCCGACTCACGCAGCGGCACGGATCGTTCTGCCTCCGAGCCAATCGACGTCGATTCGTCGTCACATAAACCACCAGAAGAGTTGGGGGACGTCCAGGGCGATGCACTTGTGGCAGCACCCGCAGAGCGACTTCGCTCTCAATGCGACCTTGACACCTCTACAGGGGAACATGACAAAGTTGACGATGGTGACGGCCGAAGCCCTATCAACCATGGCGAATACCAGCCGTCGATGGGCTTTGATTACTCTAATGTCCGGGTACGTGCATGCCGCCTACGCATTAGCCCAACCTAATCGCAGACTCAATCACCAAACTTGGATCATTGCGCATCTCGCTAATCGTCGCCGGCAGATATTTCCCATATCGCCATCTTCCTACTTGCGACCAGGGAGCAGATTTAAAGGAACACAACAGTCCGAACGCCAGGTATACGATGTGCAGGTCGAGATTAAGTATGTCGACCTGCGCGAGTCATTCTTGTGTGGCTATCTTAAGATTCAAGGCAAGTCTCTATAACGCCATTATATCTCGTAATAGACTGTGATAGCCGCGTCGTGCTGTTCGGCAAAATCCCGATTTTATTTAAACTGTAAAATATGTTGATCAAACATCTTTATGAACCGCCCTTGCTAATGATCATGGCGCATCTGGTACAGGCCTTACAGAAGACAACCCAACACTCACGACGTATTTCGAAGGCGAAATCATCGGCAGCCGCTACGACTTCTTGACAAAACACGAGGGCTGGGGTGCTACGGAGAAGATTGACCTAAATCACTGGGGGAAGTTCGCAGCGTTTCGCCAGTATAGCAAGCAGGTACGGAAAGGCGTTGCTGTAAGTATACCCAACCTCGCGCAGCGCGAAAACATCTTTATGCGCTGGAAGGAGCACTTTTTGGTGCCCGATCATCGTGTTACTTCCATCAACGGCGCCAGCTTCGAGGGATTCTACTACATTTGCTTCAATCAGAAGGAAGGTAGTGTGAGTGGCATATATTTCCACTCCAAGAGCGAGAAGTAAGTATCCCGCCTGGCAATATTCTGCGTGTATAAGTTAACCTTATTGGCCAAGCAGGTTCCAGCAGTTAGAACTCAAACATGTGGAGGACCGAGGCTGTTTCAGCGCCTTGGAATTCCGATAAAAGACTGTTAATATCGATACGTACAACATTTGCAATTATTTTATGATGTGAGCATGGTGCTGGGCAGAGACATCCTTCTAAGGAAATGGTCGATTCGAGCATGGAGGGTAAATCAGAGATTTTATGTTATCCTTGCGAGCGGCATGCGATTAATGAAAGGCACATTATCATTCCGGCCAGGCAGATTCGGAACGGAAATCCAGACATATGGGTATGAGGCGTTTTGGTTTATCCCGAAGGCGCTTGCAGGCAGGACAGAGCGACAGTTGATATAGCATTTTTACGAACAGCCACATGGGGTATATTCCAGGCCTGGACAGAAAGGAATGGCCTAGTTCGTGTACATGAAACATCCAACCATTAAGTTTTGCACCCTATCTCCCCCCTTCACCTCATGAGATAGGCTTGATTTTAAAGTGAAGAGATGTCAAGCTGAATACTAGTGCCTTCAAGTCCTGCACTAAGTAATAGAAAACACGGAGGCCTTCGGGATCCTGAGACTCGCTGACGTCGATTAATGAGCCAATTTTGGCTGTCTGTGTGAGGGGGTTCCTCATATGTAAGCATCCACCCGCGTCACTAATAGCAATTTGAGCGATTCACGCACCTCAAAGGATATGTGCTCGTTTCCCATTCGAATCTCCAGCTCCTGACGCCCGTCCTTGTTCTTCTCCGGCCATTTCTTGTCGTCTTCCTTCATGATCTCGCTCGACTTCACTATGCGCCTGATCTCGTCAATCACTAAGGAGCTAACACACACTATTGAGATTTCCCGAGGAGTTAGTGTATCTGTTTAGTTTGTTTGTTCGTTCGCCTTTGGGGTACGGTCGAGGGGACAGTGTAGCTAGGAAGAATGAAGAGATCTTGGCGCGGATACGCACTTTCCTTCCGGATGAGGCTATCGTTTCGATAATTCGAGTTGTTGGCGTATCGGGCCACGGCGCTTCGTCCGTCGCCTACTACTCGGAAGTCGAACTCTGCGCGTGTGCAACCAAGTTAGCTCGTTCGTTTTAGTGCACGTTGTCGATGCTGTCTTGTCCGCTGCCTTGTGTCATGAACAAATGAGATGCGTACCAAGGAATTCGTGGCCGAAACGGCCAGAATGTCCGGAGCTGTCGTGGTTCGATTTGTTAGCAGTGTTGCGGACCAAGGCTGTTATGGGTGGGTGAGAGGACTGTACTTACTAGTAGCGTATGTAGAAAGGCTCGCTTGACGAAGTCATGTTTGGATCGTGAAGTTATGATTGTTGGCAAGCTGTTGTAAGAATTACAGATAACGTATTTAGAATGTCGTTGGTATTTGCTTGAGCGGGAGTTGACGTTAATCGAGATTGAAATGCACATGAATGGAAGCAAGGCTACCTCATCTTGAATTCAGTCGATACCGGAAAGCTATGCGAACCAGCTGGGGGGTGGATTTGGCGGGGCAGGGCCCGATAGGACGGACCCACCAAGGTACCTACCGGGATGTGGGTGCGAGCAAGCCACATTTTCACTTAAATCAGTCTTGCAGTCGTTCCAGGTTGTACCTACCTACCTACCTACCTACCTAGGTACTCGCATATAAAGCTGTGGCTCAATTAAGGTATCATTCCAGGCGTGAATATAATTGGTCCGCTGGGCCATATCGATTAGGTAACAAATCTGTCCAGGCGACTCTCCAGATACCTACGTAACTTAAGCACGGCTTGAGCCACTGCACTGGCCCACACTTCCATTAGCAGGTGAAAAGACCTGGAAAGAGACCTGGAAAGGACCCACTTGTAGTTCAGGAGGGACAGATTTCTGTGTGGAACCTTTAATGTGAGTACTTGTGTACATGCTGGCTGATGTCTATTGGGACAGCCTGGTGATGAATTGAGGGTCAACCCACGACTTAATACAAAACTACCAACCTACCACTCGCCGCACCAGCAGAAGCACCAGTCGAGCGGCCCCTGGGATGCATAGTCGCATTCTACCTGACTAAACGGCCACCTCTTGTCTATTGACGCCACCTCTGGCTGCTCCTAGCCCAACCCCATCTCCTTATACCGCCTCTCCTTCCGCTGGGCTCCTCTTGAAGGGGGGGAATATCGACGGGTAATCGACCTCAATTGCTCTCGGTCATTATAGTTGACTTTCCTCGCGTTCGTTCTACCTCGAATAGACGCGGTACCCATATTGACGAAGCATTCGAAAGCTGCAAGAGTTGCCCGCCACCATGACCACATTCCTCGAGAACGCATACAGCTTGGTCCACCAGGACAATGCTGCTGATGTCCCCTCCATGTCGGAGCTGCGCACGCAGCTGGAGAAGGGCACAGATGAGACCAAGGTCGACACCATGAAGCGCATCTTGACCATCATGCTGAATGGTGACCCCATGCCCCAGCTTCTCATGCACATCATCCGATTCGTCATGCCCTCGAAATCCAAACACCTGAAAAAGCTGCTGTACTTTTACTACGAGATCTGCCCCAAGCTTGATGCTAGCGGGAAGTTGAAGCAAGAAATGATCCTTGTCTGGTGAGCATGATAGTTCCGAAAGGGCACCCATACCCTGCCTACCTGGCGCTGACTACCGAATGTCTAGCAATGGTATTCGGAATGATCTCCAGCATCCCAACGAGTATATTCGAGGGAACACCCTACGCTTCCTCTGCAAACTGCGAGAACCCGAGCTGATCGAACCTCTTCTATCGTCTGCGCGATCCTGTCTCGAGCATCGACATGCTTATGTTCGCAAAAATGCCGTTTTCGCTGTTGCCTCGATCCACCAACACTCCCCCTCCCTCATTCCGGACGCTTCAGACCTGATCGCTACTTTCCTCGATGGCGAGAGTGATGCGACTTGCAAGCGCAATGCTTTCGCTGCTCTGTCAAGTATCGATCATGACAAGGCCCTCGCCTATCTAAGTAATGTATTTGATGGAATTCCCAATGCAGAGGAATTATTACAATTAGTCGAGCTCGAGTTCATCCGCAAAGACGCCATTCAGAACCAGCAGAATAAGGTAGGCCAACGAGCCGCGTAAAAAATTTAGTATTTCTGCTGACAGGAGAAGGCTCGATATTTGAGGCTCATTTTCGACCTATTAGAAGCTAACACTTCGACCGTCGTATACGAGGCTGCCTCATCCTTGACAACCCTTACTAGCAACCCCGTAGCCGTCAAGGCTGCTGCTGCCAAGTTCATCGAACTCAGCGTCAAAGAAGCAGACAACAACGTAAAGCTTATCGTACTAGACCGTGTAGATCAACTGCGTCAACGAAACGAAGGGATTCTCGACGATCTCGTCATGGAAATCCTCCGTGTCCTTTCAAGCCCTGACATTGATGTGAGACGGAAAGCTCTTGGGATTGCGCTGGAAATGGTATCCAGCAAGAATGTTGAGGAAGTCATTTTACTTCTGAAAAAGGAACTCTCAAAGACTGTTGATCAGGAATATGAGAAAAACGCCGAGTACCGACAACTACTGATTCAATCGATCCACCAATGCGCCATCAAATTCTCCGAGGTTGCGGCAAGCGTTGTTGATCTACTGATGGACTTCATTGTTGCGGATTTCGGGAACACATCCGCCGTTGATGTCATTAGCTTCGTGAAAGAAGTCGTCGAAAAGTTCCCGAAATTACGACCTTCAATTGTCGCACGATTGGTCGATACACTCAGTGAGGTCCGGGCAGGTAAGGTCTACCGCGGGATCGTCTGGATTGTTGGCGAGTACTCTCTTGAGGAAGGTGACATTAGGGATGCATGGAAAAAAATACGTGCAAGTTTGGGTGAGATACCCATCCTGGCGTCAGAGCAGCGCCTACTCGACAATGTCGACGGCCAAAATGAACAAGAGCAGGAACAGGTGAATGGCCATTCCAAACCTGCGCAGCCTTCCGGCTCACGACGAGTCTTGGCCGATGGCACGTATGCCACCGAAACAGCTCTAACGAGCGCATCCGCCACCGCTGCAAGATTGGAGGCCGTTAAGGCGGCACAAAAACCTCCATTGCGACAACTGATTCTTGATGGAGATTACTACTTAGCGACTGTTCTCTCTGCTACACTGACCAAGCTGGTCATGCGTCACTCTGAGATTTCTTCGGATAAGGCGCGGACAAATGCCCTCAAGGCTGAAGCCATGCTAATCATGATCTCCATCATCCGTGTCGGGCAATCTCAGTTCGTCAAGACTGCTATTGACGAGGATTCTGTCGACAGAATTATGTCTTGTGTTCGGTCTTTGGCCGAATTTTCCGAGAACAAAAAGCTCGAAACAGTCTTCCTCGACGATACCCGGAAGGCCTTCCGCGCTATAATACAGGGTGAGGAGAAGAAGCGAGCTGCGAAAGAAGCCTTTGAAAAGGCAAAGACAGCAATCCAGGTCGATGATGTGGTACAGATCCGCCAGCTCTCAAAGAAGAACCAGGGAGAAGGCACCGATGAGATTGAATTGGATCTCGAAAGGGCAACCGGTGTCGAGGCTACATCTGAGGACCTTACATCGAAACTTAGTCGTATCGTCCAATTAACTGGCTTCTCCGACCCCGTTTACGCCGAAGCATATGTCAAAGTACACCAATTCGATATCATTCTGGATGTCCTCCTAGTCAACCAGACAACCGAGACCCTGCAGAACCTCTCAGTAGAATTCGCTGTTCTAGGTGACCTCAAGGTCGTGGAGCGGCCAACCACCCAGAATTTGGGGCCGCATGATTTCCACAATGTACAATGTACTGTCAAAGTCTCATCCACTGAGACTGGTGTCATCTTCGGCAATATAATATATGGCGGTGCCCATAGCACTGACGTCAATGTTGTCATCCTCAACGACCAACACGTCGACATTATGGACTATATTTACCCCGCAACATGTACAGAAACACAGTTCCGGACAATGTGGACCGAGTTCGAATGGGAGAATAAGGTCAATATCAATAGCAAAGCCAAATCTCTTCGCGAGTTCTTGGAACAACTTATGGCTTGTACGCATATGAACTGTTTGACGCCCGAGGCTAGCATGAAAGGCGATTGTCAGTTCCTGAGTGCAAACCTCTATGCCAAGAGTGTATTCGGTACGTGCCTCTCTGCCCTATTGATCTCGGTATAGATGCTAATATGATTACAGGAGAGGATGCTCTAGCAAATTTGAGTATTGAAAAGGAAAGCGAAGACGGACCCATCACAGGCTTTGTCCGCATAAGAAGCAGATCACAAGGCCTTGCTCTGAATCTCGGATCGCTAAAGGGGTTAAACAAGATTGGAACGGTTGTTTGAGTACCGCGATCTCTTAGCTCCGAATATCAAACTTAGATGCAATGCAGAGTATTCTGCGGATAGAAGCACGAGTACTTGATTAAGCCAATGCTCACGCAGACCCGTGAAGAGGGCTGCTAGGAAAGAGGAAAAACTTGATATCCAAGTGCTAGGTGTGTTGACCTTCCAAGAGCACAGCATGGTCCAGTTAAAAAGAGTGTGGGATGCTGGGTTAGCTCGAAGTAATCTAGACAATGCAAATTATTTAACTTGTACATTGTGCTCGAAGTGCTAGTAAAACAATCCTTGGACAACTAGAAATACAACACCGATGGGAACAGGAGGCCTAAGCTCGTCAAAGGCAAAATTAAGTCGTTGTGACTGTTGGTTTTCAGTATCGCAAGCCCAGTGTTTTAAGTCTAGAATAATAGAATAGGGGAAGTCAAAAAGCAGGTTTACCCAAATAGGATAGGCGCGATTCTTAGCGTTTCCTTACCCATTTTTATTGAGCGGCCCCACCAGCCACATCCACCCACACATCTACTTTAGCACATTGGACCTGACTAAGCGCGCGGCTCCCCAAGCCATACTCTAACTCCAGTACAAGGAAGCTCCTCTTGAAGACTCCAAAAAGCAATGTCATGTCCTCGGTGAGGCTCGAACTCACGACCTTTGGATAGCCCGATCTGTGATCGGATCATACGAATATGAGACCAACGCTCTAGCCAACTGAGCCACGAAGACGTCCGAACAGAGCCACAGCGTGATCGCGCCTACTCTGCCTGGTCGCAATTTCTTGCTCTAAAATAATTCAAAAAGGCAGGCGCGACCGGGATATTGTGAAGTGGATCCTGCCATCTATACACAAGTAAGTCTACAATGTTTCATGGCTCAGAAGTTCATTCCTTTTTTACATTCAATCAATGCTCAGCCAGTTCCAACTGAAGAAATGGTCATCAATTGATATCTAAACTATTATTCAGGTATTCACTGAGTGCAGCAAGTTCGGGACAGTAGGTAAGAGTCTGATGTTGCTTCTAGACAAGGGCAGGAGTGAGTGCACGCACAACATGCCTTTGCGCTGTGGATAGCCCCTCCATCGTCTAAACCTCTGATCGGTCAGCGCCAAACCACATTACAGGACACTTTTATTTCCTTGTGTTCTTGTTCTTCTTCCCGAAGAAAGAAAAGCAGGCGAGATGGTAGTTTGCTTATGTTGGGCGGGGAAACGGGAGATAGAACGACGTTAGGGAGAGCCGAGACATCGGGTGTTACACTGTTGGTTGACATCAGACACCCGAGCCGAGGGTGCATTACCGGCCTTCTTGGTCGCAGCGGTCGTTATAGGTAAGCAATTGTGTATGTGTACACAACGTCTTTACAGTACCATCCTATGATTACGCTTACTGCTACCGGAGAGATCAAGCAAGACTAGACGACATGCCTGAACCAGTCTATACACGCATCACGACAGCTCGTGAAATGGCCTCCCGGATACCCACTTTTGGACGCAACCGTTGTTGCTAGGTAGATCGCAGACGTGAGAATATGGATCTGCCCAGTTCATATGCGCCCGCCTGCCCCCGATCTTCGTCATCCAACAATTGTATTTGTACACACATAAGGCACTGCAATGTATGGTTCGTCGCAAGCTAGAGATTTACATACCATCTGCATCGAAGGGGGAAGAGATAGGCGTAACGGTCGGTCACCGATGTAATCGCCACCAACAGCTGTATAGCCCGTGATACTCCCACAGCCCTACTATGTTACAGTAAGGACTACACAAGTAGCCAAGCGATCTGCTGTCCGTCCGTCATCTTGTTTCCTTTGGTATTACACTTTGGATTCTGGCGAGACCATGTACGTAATGTATGTACTTAGTTATGTGTGTGTATTCCGTATGCATGGGAGGATTAAGGCGTGTGTGGTATCGCAATCAAGGCAGAGGTCGTACGTACCTTAGCGGTAACATCTTCACATCCTCACATACCACGTACATGGATAGTATACAACAGTACGACGCGGCATCCGCGCTGGTGGGTTCTGGCGCGAGAAACTGCCTCTTTTATCGTGCTTTCACCTCCGGAACTGCATCAGGCTGTGCGAAGCGATCGAGTTTACCGAAGGGAAAGTTGACTCACAACAACTGGCTGTTACCCCGCCCTCCTCAAGAACTTTTGTCAACCGTCCGTCTGGCAGATCGCGAACCGCTTGCGATTGGTCGGTACCAGACTGAGCAGGATGGCAATCTAGGAACCTCGCTATGGCTATGAATGGTTAAAATTCCCGAGCTCCAACGACAGCGCACGAGAGGTTAGGGTAGGGTTGCCGAGTCATCACACTAGGTTGTGTCGTGATAGGTGGGATGGGGGCCCTGTACTGAGTATACCATAGTTCATGAGGAGGAAGAGGAGTAGGGATCTAGACAGGCCTGCGATGTGATTGACTAGGAGATGTTTGCAGTTAGGGCGCCAGGGCTGAAGATGATAGATTAAGGTTGATTGATTAAGTGCATTGAATCGAAATGCTTGTTGACTTGTTTGTTCTAGACAGATGTCGTTTGTTGGTTGCTTGCCCTGCGCATAGTACTCTGAAAAGCCATGCGTCAAAGTACTTTCGAGTTAGCTCGGTGTACAACCATCTTAATAGTCATTGGGAGTCTGCCAATGGCCTACTCGCTCCTGTCCAAGTTTATAGAGGTATCACTGCAGCAAAACACGACATCAATAATCCTGCCCAGAAATCGCTATCTTATGCCGCAAAGTCAACGACACACCACTGTTACTACTCAGGCTGAATGCCGTGGTTGACAGTCTGCGTATTATCGATTCGACTGGCTAGATAGAGACGCTTCAATGCCGTCCAAACCTCCCTTTCCCTGCTCTTCACACGCACGGGTCTAAATAAAATGCCGCAAACCTGGCTTGTCAGGATCACGGTACTGTAAAAGTGGTAAGCCAGCCTACCTTACCTGCGGTGTGCAGAATGAAGAGTGAGTGAGACTCATTGAAACGGTTTCAACATGGCCATCTATGCCTATCCCATGTCTATGTCATGC
This sequence comes from Xylaria sp. FL0064, assembly GCA_022593225.1. NCBI lineage: Eukaryota > Fungi > Ascomycota > Sordariomycetes > Xylariales > Xylariaceae > Xylaria > Xylaria sp. FL0064. The sequence continues at coordinate 78,612 of JAJKLE010000029.1, forward strand.
CCATCTCCGTGCCTATCCTACACTTATCCTACGCTGATCCCTTGCCGATCTCATGTCGTGTTAGCTATGTTTGATGATTACACAGTACTTGACAGGCACACTCGGTGAGCGTTGTTGAACAACAGATGCAATGCAACACTCCAGCAAATCTTTGTTTGCTACTGTACACTTCAAGTTGCGTCTGACATGTGCAATGACTGTATTAGTTGGCAGGGTCCAACTACTAATATGGGAAGTACAGCGCTGATTATATGCCTCAAGAGCACACAAGACCAGCGGCTTCTCTGCAGATCAGTGGCGCGTGGTCGGATGCGCGCCCGACTTGCTCTTCCCCGGTCAGCTTAATCTAGGTACCTAGGTACCTATTACAAGGTACTTGAGATACTTATTCCACCTGGTATACAAGGTACACCGCACCTACTGTAAAGAGTCCTTCCTGCCGAATTCAGTACCAGTACAATACAGTAGGTACTACCTAGGTAGAGATTTGCACTGACTGTCTGATAGACCGCGCTGCACTCCGCGATTAAAGCAGGCTAAGGCGCCCTCCCCGCATCCCACATATGCACTAATCCCCGGCATGTCGCATCGTAAGAGCTCGACCCATGCCCGCCTCGTACCATTGGGTGCCCGAGACCCCCTTCCATTGTGCCGGAGGCATTGCTACTGGAACTAGACGAATACCGAAACTGCCTAACCTAGGTACAAACGAGAGCACAGACTTTTTTTTCTTTTCTTCTCTTGGAAAGGTAGTAGGTATATATATAGCGTAGGTACGAGTAAACGTGGGAAGTTTCATACTGAACCACTCAACACGAAACTAGTTTACCTCGGAAGTATTTATATATCTAGATCACACGGCTCTTAGTCGCAAACTCTAAACCTCGGTATTCTTAAACCCATCGCCCCTGCCTCGACTTTCTTCACTTGAAAGTCATACCACGACACCGTCTATTACTTTGACGGGAAAGAAAGAGACTTGAAGCTCGGGTGCTGAAAACAGAACCCTCGGCGTCGGCAACCTACACAGTTCCCAACGATCATTGGCTGTGTCGTCACAGCCCACGGAACAATATGCCATCAAGCTCCGCAACTCGCCCCTTTTCGACGGCGTCTCACGTGTATCCGAGCCACCTACCGACTTTGTACAAATCTGGCCGGATGGAAAAGAAATTGTGAGATATATTCATCCCATACTTTTCACACAAATAGCAAAGGCTTACGAGAGTCTCACGATAGTGCCACTGCGACTGCCGCTGTAGTCGGTATAGGTCAGTGACATCACCTTGCAGATGAAGTCGTCGACATAGTATCCAACTAACACGCGGCTCAATAGGCTACGGGATGGCCAAGTACAAGGAGTATCAGGAACAACAACAGTATCACAACGCCGAGGCCGAGGCAGCTCGCCGGCGACAATCAGAGGCCATTATGAACGCCTATTCTGACCGATCGAGCCTAGCTGAGCTCGAGGCCGCTGTCCAGGCCTACGAGACTCATCGAAAGAGCTAGCTTATCGACTTTGCTACTTTATATTACTAGTGGCGGCCCTAGCATGGGTCCTCACTTTTCCTAACAACCCCACGGCGCTTTTCGGGGCAGCATGATAATGGTTCACGACTTAGACGGCGAAGAAAAGTTATAGCGTGTGCTTTGAGCGGAATACAAGCAGAATACGTAAGCGCAGGGTCGTTTTTTCAGAGTCGCCGAGGGCTCTATTTCTTTCATCGGAAGCATTCGCAGAGAACCCTTCTCTACTCAATCCAACCATCCATTCATCCAGCCACAAACATACCTCGGTTAACTTTAGCCTGTGATGGTGTTGACATCGGAAAGCCTAGGCCTGGGGCTTAGTTCCGGAAACTTACGGGGGAGCATTACACGTCATCGGACGATATTGAACATCCGACACGGAACATACGATCAACAACGACCGCCTCCCCCGAGGAGCGTTCAAGCTTGCAGAAAGTTAGGCGCTCAAACTTTTTGAAGGAAGGGATGAAAAGGTTTAAAGGCATACCAATCGACGGAGTCGAGTCCTCTTCATATACCAAATTTAGGCGCCGAAGGAAGTTGAGGAGTAAAGGAAAGTGTAGGTAGAGAAATAGCCGGGAATCTAGCTTCCCCTGGCTTCGACGCTTTTCTGGCCACTGTACCTAGCCACAGATTACAGCCGTTGCAAGCTCTACTCATTATATTGAATTTGCCAAAAAGGGAATAGATGTCGGTACAAGCCATAATAAAAGATTCCCCTGTGCCTGACATTCTCTTCCCCACGGGACCCGCAGAGAATCTCGCTAAGCGGGAGTGCTAAAGCCAGCTGCAGGGGCAGCGGGCGATGCATCGTCGAACCTGCCGGGAAGCGCCGCACTTTCGTCATTTTGGACAGGCCGCAAACTAGCGTTACGTACATGCGCGCGTAGTCTAGATCAAGTGCCTAGGATGAATGAGTTGGTGATGGAACTAGTGGCCTGCCTGTATGATATACATACAGTAGCTCATCATTACCTAAAAGCATGTGACGGAAGCATCAGTCGAGAGAAAATATTTTGTTACCTAAACATGAGATCATCGGTAACTTAAATAAGCCCGGGATCAAATAGATTGGAAACATTGCTTTCTTACTTGTGTATAGAATACTAGGTGTAATTATATTTTTTCTCAGTTTTGAATTCACGGTAAGTGTCTGGGTTACTATCATCCTGATGCTCAGTATCGGTAAACTACTGTATAACACGGGCCTGACTTTACATATATCAGCGGCTCGCGCTTGATATAGAGGAAGCAGCTTTCATGCTGTGACGGCCTCAAGCGGGAGCACCATACACCTAAATTCCTCTTTTTCCATCTTTTGCAATCATAGCTTGTTTTTATATAAATTCTAAATCAAGGCTTGCGTATATGCCTAGATACTTAAGCGCCATGCCCCAGTTAATACGCATGGATAGAGAATACTTGTTTAACTGTTAGTATAAAATCGAATATCTAATTACTAGCATAACTGCCGCTCGGAAAATGGACTACTGTTCTAAGTACATAAGACATCTTATAAATAACATATGATCTAGTAATTAGACTCGCTTATAGGCGCTTTAACGACAGCTATTCAGAAGTAGATGATAATGTTTATGATAATCTCGTATCATTTCTTATATACATCTCGCCTAGGAGTAGTGAGAATAGTGACCATATTGAGTTGAAAGAGAGCAGAAATAGGAGGCTTCTTTAATGCGAGCCTTGTTAACTGCGGTTCAATTGAATTTCAAAAGTCGTTTACTTGCCGAAGTGACTGCCACAGATTCGGGTATTCCAACGTTATAATTGGACAGCTACAAGTGACAACAGGTTATAGGGTTCAGATTATGCTTATGTTTTTCCTGACTTACTCTCCATTAGTACAACACAAAATTACTCCGTATTGTGACAAGAATATCATATGTTGTGATTGAGATGTTTAAGCTTGAGGACCCCAAGCTATTGTCATACAAACCGACATGTCAATCAACTCATGAAACAAGCAATAGAGTCTCGCGTGAAATGAGGAACCTATCCGGCGTTAGGTTGCCACTTACGAAGCTAAACTCGGTGCATAATCTATTACCCTTTGCTACGCTGGATAACCTCACGGCCGAAAAAGAAGCTATCCAACTCACACAGAATTATATATCTCCACCAAACACAACAATCTACACAACACCAAACTATCAAGGTTACACAATATGCCTTGAATATAAGTTAACTACCCCAGAAAACCTTCCTTGAAACGAAAGATAAGCGTAACCACTGTACCGGTCCTAATCCGGGGAATCTGTGTACCCTCTGCACACTAGACTGAGTCCAGCATCCACATCCCTCAACTCCAATTGGCGCGCATACAATATGATAGAGTAAGTAAGTTAGACCCAGAAAGTTCGCCCCGCGCTATACCCAGTGAAACATGCTGTGTGGAGCTGCGCTTTTCAGCTACTATGCGTAAGGAGGTCAGTATGATGTCGTGGATTTTTGCATCGAGGGGCTCTAAACTTCGAATAACACTTCTCTATTTTGTCTAAGTGTAGTTATATAGATTTAGACACTGAAAGATGGTGTAAGAGAAGGGGGTAATAGATCTCCTAGCGAGTGTAGCGAATTGGTCGGGATAAACAGAATAAGAATTAGAGAATGCGGTGGAAACAAGGTGACTTCACTCAATTTACTGAGTTAGTGTTTCCACCCTGCGTCATAGCGAACAGCAATGGTTTTTGTACATATGTATGGGGCGTCTAGTATCTGCAGGATAGCAAGCTTAACCAGATAGCTTACTAGTTTCCCATCGCATCTCCAGAATAGTTGAGTAATGGATAGATCGTAGTCGACTTGAAAACAGAGCCCCCCCTCCCCCTCCTTCTTGCCCCTCGTAGATTTTTTTACCATAACCATTTCCTCGCCTCATCCGTCTTGTAGCTGTCTCTATCGCTTCTTCTATTCTTAATACAAGCTGACGACACAATGGCGGACACAAAGCACACCAGGTAAGCACCACACCATAGCTGAATCTCTCGAGCAATTCGTATTGATGTAAATGCGATCTGTAACAAGACTTATACTCTCCCATCGGGAGACAAAATGCCCGCTATCGGCCTGGGTACTTGGCAATCACCCAAGAACCAGACAAGCACAGCCGTCAAGGCTGCTCTAGACGCCGGCTACCGCTACATCGACACCGCCTTTGCCTACGGCAACGAATCCGAGGTAGGTGAGGGTGTGCGCGCTTCCGGGGTGCCTCGCGAACAGATCTGGATCACCACCAAGCTCGACAACCCCTGGCATAAGCGAGTTGCTGAGGGCATCGACGCGTCCCTGAAAAATCTCGGCATGGACTATGTCGACTTGTATCTGATGCACTGGCCTAGCTCGACCCGGCCAGACGACCTGAAACAGCACTACGACGATTGGAACTTCATCGATACCTGGTGCGAGATGCAGAAGCTGCTCGGCACAGGCAAAGTTCGCAACATTGGTGTATCCAACTTCGGCATCACCAACCTCGAGAAGCTGCTGAACGATCCCTCTTGCCAGGTATGAGACCTGTCACCGCAAGTGGTAAGGGATGAGAACCCCAGAACTAACAAAATTCAGGTCAAACCCGCAGTCAACCAAATCGAGCTCCACCCCAATAACCCGTCACCGAAGCTCGTAGCGTACTGCAAGGAGAAAGGCATCCACTGCACGGGCTACTCGTGCCTCGGCAGCACCAACTCGCCTCTCTACAAGGACCCGACATTGCTCGATATCGCAGAGAAGAAAGGCAAGACGCCGCAGCAGTGCCTCCTGCAATGGGGCATACAGAACGGCTGGGATGTGATTCCCAAGTCGGTGACCAAGGAGCGCATCGAGGCGAACTTCGCGCTCGACGGCTGGGCGCTGAAGGACGAAGAACTGACCAAGCTGTCGAACCTGAAGGATCGCTTCAAGGTCTGCGGCGATGCTTGGCTTCCCGTCAAGGTCTTCTTCGGCGACGATGAATAAGATACCGGACCAAAATCGGCGTGACTTTTTCAAAATACCATTGGCAAAAGTAGATAGAATAGATAGACAGATAGATGGTCAATGGTAGCTTAATAGTAATTTGACGTCGAGAACTCAAGAGTCCGTCCATGAGCGCAACTCGGCAGAGTCGCGAAAGATTATTTCCCGGTGTCTGGTAGCCAGAAATTTATCTCATAACTTCCCTTTGCGTGCTTCTTCTCCTAGTACGGCCGCGATATTGGCCCTCAGCTTCGCGACGAGCTCAACCGCTTCGTCATCGTCCAGGTCCTCCCGCTGCCCACGGCCGAACATGGTGAAGCTCTCGCGGAATTTGCCGCTCGCGCGGATCTCGGGCCGCGGTATGAGGTGGTAATGGACGTGGTTCACGACCTGCGCGGCGGCCGCGCCATTGTTCTGCACGACGTTCCAGTCGTAGACGCCCGTCGTGCGCGTGAGGGCTTTGGAGAGGATGCGCAAGTAGGAGCCGAGCTCGGCGGCTTCTTCGGGCGACACATCTGAGAGTTTCGGTTTATGCGAGCGCGGACAGAGCAACAGGTGTCCATGCGACAGGGGCATTATGTCGAGGAAGGCCATCAGCATCGGGGTTGACAGCACCACGAAAGACGCCGGGGCGAGCTTGAAGGGATCGAGTTCGTGTGAGTCGGGAGCAGGAGGCTGTTCAGGAGGGAACGACGGGTAGGTTTGCGCAATGATGCAGAACGGACACGAATCGTCTGGCGGAAGTACCGTGGGGTCGAAAGGGGTCTGTTCCATGATTCTTTTGGTAGTGGTAGATAATGCTTAGACAATTGGCGGCAAGATGCGAATGCGATACAATGCAATGGATGCGGTTTACTTAGAACCCCAGCTCTATCAATATCAACAAACCTGAGTAATTAGATTAGGTATAGACGAAGTGCAGCTACCGTATATATACAACGAGGATAAAAGAGAGTGCTTGCTGCAGAATTGCAAACGAATGATGGGAATAAAAAAAAATAATAATAAAGATCATTCGCTGGAAGATGGAGGATCGAAGCTTGAGATCAGCCCATGGGTCGATTGAAATACCGAGGTTCCCATCTACATGTTAGTTTAGCGCGATTACTACTTCGCTAGATGCATTTAATACCCTACATACCTAGGTATAGCCCAGTATTTACCTATGTAGGGAAGTAAGTAGTATAGATAACCGTGAGAAACGGCAGTCTCAAGACAACTACAATCTGGAATATTGATGCACAGATGGCAGCAATTTCGTTGCAGATCTCCTTTAGCTGATGAGTTAATATCCAAGCCTGCGAGCCGTTTTGACAGTCCACAGTGTACTTGGGTAGTGTTTTGACCGTGCTACCATATTGCCGCCTGTCAGCAGTGATTAGCAGCCGATATCCGCAATTGGTTCAGACGATGACGGTCTTGGAGCTTTTGACAGCTGCCCAATTCGCCAAGTTCATCTAAAGCAAGGGAATATCAGTTGTTATCGCCGACAATAAGCCATATGATTCGCCTTCCCAACCGTCTACCGTGGAAGGCATAGGGCATTGCGGCTCCTCTGGGAGCTATACTGGTTAGAAATGTTGGTCCGTGGCTGCGGTGATGGTATCTTGTTAGATCAGGCTCGGGTTTGCACGAAGAACGGCGCCGTGGTTTCTGTCCAGGTCTGTCAACGTTTCTTCAAGTTGATTTAGCCCGTGAAGGATCCAGTGGATTTCACGACCATCGGACCTTTTCAGGTCGAAGTCATCTGCTACTGACTCCATCGCCCTTTTCAGCCGTGCTACCGTTGGCTGAAAATGGTACCTAAAGCTACATTCCACCCAAGTAGTGACGCAAGGTCGAGTTAAGAGGAAATGAGAGAGATGGGGGGCCCATGAAGGAAGCGGGATATGTCTATGCTCGGCATTCTGTCGATCTCGGGATTCGGTTCGAGGTCTTCTCTGGAGTATTGTGGACGGTAAGCTCGATGCGTACTTTTGATGCTTGTTGCTCAAGGCGAGCCATAGGTGTGTGGCCCAGCAAAGAATCGAGTAGCGTAGCATCGGGTAACAAATCGATAGAAACAGATCTTCCTCATTCTTCTCCACGACACTCCCTTGGCTGATCTCTTTGGCCTGGTTCAGGGGCTGAGGAGCCTCTTGGGATTGATTCGGAAGGTTGGACTGTGGCCCCTGAGTTTGAACTGCTGGACCCTGATCAAGAAAAAGGTTCACTGAGGTAATGGGTGTGTGCTTTCTGCAGCGTTGGACCAGGAATTGGTCTGCCTCCCGTGACTTGTGCGAGACTCTTCTCTTTCTTGATAGAAGAGGTTGGAGCGTCTCTTAACAGCTGGCGTAACGGTCTTCTGGGCACATCATGACTCAAGTATGATAAGCATGCAGCGGCAATTTGCTCATGTACTAAGTGTGGATATTTAAGGGAGAAGCGGGAAACTGACGCGGACTTTTGGGACAGTAGAAACTCCCTCACGGATAAATGAATGAATGCAGGTCTTCCGAACGGATTGATTTCAACAAGTGAGCCGGTGAGTTTGGGAAGACACTCGGGAAACCCGACAAGGTAATCAAGATCAGATGTTTCCTCGCCAGGGGTGATGGCGAGTGCGGTGTGTAGAGTTATGCTCGAAAGAGGATACAGAGCAGCTGCTATCCATTGGAAAATAGTCAGGGCAACCTTCTTTTCACGGGCGCTCCTCTGGTCCAACCGAGTCAAGATTGCCTTGATAAGCCCATCAAGACCATTAAAGGAGAGTGCATCAGCGATGAACTGATGCCGGTCTCGAGGAGTCAACGCAGGACTTTCTCATATACGAGGCGAATAACATTATCCACAGAAACATCCCTGAGGATTGGTTTGCCGCTCGATGTATTGAGTTGTCGGAGAGCGGGAGGTGCCCAAAAAGACCGTCTTCCTCCATGGCATGGAGATTCTGAGCAAGATAGAGTTCGATGTCGTCGTAATTGTTACTTTCATTGAGCGTGTACAGACGCGGTCTATTACGGGACAGCTGTCTAGGCAACTGAATATCAGGGCGACTCAGTGTTAAGACCCTACACTCTGAACTTTGGCATAGAGATGAGAGAATAGTAAGTACGTTCTCATGATCCGAACATTCATCTACTCCGTCAATGACGAAGAAGAATGGTCGCACCTTCGCGAGCAGTGATATCGTCGTTAAAATGTCATTGTGGGATGCGGTCATTTGGCCGCTGCTGCGCACTCCCATAAAGAGAGAGACAGAGTCTAATATCGCCGATTCATCTCGAAGCCCATGGACCGTCTGTGCAACAATTGCCCTTAGGCCGTCAATAGCCATAAGCCCACTGCCTAAAGTTACATCGCGACTGTAGTGAAAGAAAGATAATAGGGGTCTGTCATCATTTCGGGCCTGGTTCGCCGCCCTAAATGACGTACAATGTGACTTTAAGTCATCGATGATTATTGTAGATAAATAAGTTGTACCAAACCCAGGCTTTGCTACATTTTGTCAATACCGTACAATTTTATCTACAAATTTGCTTAGTAACAGAGTGAAACTTACCGCAAAGCAAGAGAACGCGCTCAGAAAACGACAAAGGAGGCTGAGCCGATGAAGCGTTGGCGTCGCCATATTGGGACAAAGCGGTAGAGATGTCTTCAAGCATCTGCGACATCTTGTCAAAGAAGCCGTTATAATTGGACCCAAGCTATACCCTACATATCAGCGTAGTTTGCTAAGGGAGCACGCGCGACTTTACCTTAAGAACCAACAAGACTGATCCCCATAGGCCACCGAGCACCTCTGGTTTGACTTGAACAAAAGTGCTGATCACATCAAAGTACGGAGTGAGAGTGCTAGCAAATGCCCCTATCTTGTGAGAGTATGAGTCTAATGTTGAGTGCTTCGAGGCCAAAAGGTGGTGTTGTAAGCTTTCTAGGATCCCTTCGGCCGTCTGAAACTCTGTGAAAATTAACTTGTCCTGTTCTGACAGGCTTGCCCTAAATGACTGTAGACACTTAGAGAACAGGTCCGCCGGACTGTCTGGTTAGCGAACATTCAGAATACGCTGCTCCAGCTACGTGGAGTCGCATACCTGATTTGAGAGAAGTCCACGGGCAATCGGTTCGAGGGCGGGACAACAATAATGTATGTGTCTGCACACACTCCCTAAGTAAGCATTAGGTGCGGATGAGGTGGTTGATGTTAATATAGGGGTTTCCTTGGATAGGAGACAATATCAACGAACCCAAGGAAATGTATTCTCGGAAAGAAAGGCATTGATAAGAAGTAGTTTCCTCTTGCCGTACATAATGCCTCGCGAGTGGCATTGCTGCATCCCACCTACCATCGTGGCGCTTGTATCTCCTCAGCCTGCTAATGCGGTATGGCCAATATGATTCCGGATTCGTCTTCTTGTGCAAGGGCAAGAGGCGATGCAAGCCCCGTTCCATTCATTGGCCAGAACACTATACCGCGTACTGTACGTAGAGTTGGACACTTCTACAGTATAGACGCTCCAACTTACTCGATACGTCGGAGAATCCCTTCAGCATCGACGTCTTGCCCAGCAAGCCACGTAAATTCCGCGAGAGAGAGGGACAGGGGCCACCAGGTTTGCCTTGTGGTTCTTTCCATATGCGGTTGATGATGATGCTCTGGCCGTCGTCTTTAGGGATATACGTTCGTATACTATTATTTAAGTAGATTATTCTACCTTCACGATGGTGCGCATCGACGTAATCTCTATGATGGAATAAGATAGGTACTACCCTAGGTAGGTAGTGCTAGTAGCAATCGGCGGCACTTAGCTTATTTGGCTACCTAGGTAGGTTTGAAGCGTCTTCCGAACAAGAGCAAGAGCACAGGATGCATGCGACACTCCTACTCATACAATATAACGATATAGAAAATCTAGGTAGGTTATCTAGAGATTAATAGGATATAGGTACTGTTATAAAGTTTCTATTTGTTACCGTGTATGCTTGCAGAAGTTACTGTATGTGACAGTCCCAGGTGGTTACTAAAATACTAAGTAGTCTACAGTGGGTTTAGCCACTGTTGCGGTGCACCATAGGTCGCAACCGGTCATAATGCATATTTTAGGTTAGCATATTTTTTAAAATAAACTACTAAATGCTAGCTAATATATATTATAAATGATTATATTTATTAAATATTTTAAATAATTATAATTAATTATATTAATTAAATTTATATATATATATATTTTAATAAATATTTTTATTTTTATTATTATTAAAGTTATAATAAATAAAAAATTATATATTATAATAAAAAACCTTTAAATTAAATTATTTTATATTATAATAATATTTCTTTATTATAATAATTATAATTAAAAATTATAGTTTTGTTACGAAGTAGACCAGAAAGGCGGCCAGCTGGGCAGACCAAGACTAAGGAAGAATGCCATACGCCAAGGATTTGGAGACATGGCACGGGCCAGAACATAGGAAGTCACGTGATTAAATCACGTGATGGATAGGAGGATAGGAGAGCTATCCTCCGATCCAGGACAACAGGGGGAATGAGGGTTCTCTATATAAGTCTGTTATTTTCTAGCCACTCGTTTAGTTTAGTTCCTCAGCTATCAATCTCACCTCAATTTCTATTGACGACTACTACTCTATTGCGACTAGACTAGTGGTGGGAGTACAAGCAAACCTCCCTTACGGACCACCTGCTGTTAGTCTTATTGTTACCTGCAAATCAAGAACCCCCGCGTACGTCTTATATATCTTCCGATATATAAGAGGTCCGTAACAAGTTTTTGTTTTTATTATATTTAAAAAAATAAAAATATTAATATAATAAATTAATTATAAATATATAATAATATTTATATAATTATAAAAAAATTAATTATTATTTATTAAAATATTTATTTATTAAAATTAAGTTTAATTATTTAATTATAATTTAATTATTTATTTAAATAAATATTTATGTTACGGACCTCTTATATATCGGAAGATATATAAGACGTACGCGGGGGTTCTTGATTTGCAGGTAACAATAAGACTAACAGCAGGTGGTCCGTAAGGGAGGTTTTACTGGTACTCCCACCACTAGTCTAGTCGCGATAGAATAGTAGTCGCTCTTAGATGTTCAAAGTATGAAGTGAAATAAGAGTGTGAGATTGATAGCTAGAGAGCTAGAATAAACGAGTGACTAGATACAGGAAATCATGATCATTATATAGACATAGGAAATAGTAACAGGAACTCCTCATAGCCTGGATCACCGTGAGCCAGTGAGCCAGGTGAGTGGTCACGTGACTGAAAAATGGGAAAGAAGCAAGAGTCAGCAGAACATTGGGCCGCCACCTTGGCCACCTTAGCGCCAACACACATGTTCCCGTAACAATTTAATATATTTATAATATTTTATATAAATTAACTTAAATATTAAATATAATTAATTATATTTAATAATAATCAAAAATTGTTAATTTATTAGTTAAATAGTTAAAATTTATGTGGCGCAGCTGTTTAGCACTGTTGAACACCTGTTTTTTAATTTTTGAAAATCTGCAAGCCTAAAATGTGCATTATAACCGGTTGCAACCTATGGTGCGCCGTATACTGTAGCGCTAATCCTAGAGAGCTACCCGCATGCAATTTCATGCCCCCTCTTACCGCCTTTTTTTTCCTTTGACTCGGAATGAACCAACTACAACTTCACCACCTCGACACGCTATATCAAATCAAGCACGCGCAAAACCAAGCCTTCGGTCTCTATCCTGCATCCATACACGGCAGACAACATATCCTCACCCCCCACAAATAGAGAAAAAGATAGAGAAGGAAACATGTCGCGCGAAGCCTACCAAATCCCCACGAGCCAGGGCAACGCCCCGGGCGCCGGCGGCGGCCCCAACCTCGCCCGGTCGCTCGACCTCGAGGGCAACTCGATGAACTACATCTGCGGCGACTGCGGCTTCAAGTTCGCGCTGAGGCGGAGCGACACCATCCGCTGCAAGGAGTGCGGCTGCCGCATCCTCTACAAGGAGCGGACGAAGAGGTATGCTTTTTTTTTAATTTTTTTTTTTTTTTTTTTTTGCGAAAAGACAACAAAAAGGGGGGACCAGGACACACCACGCCGCGTGTGTGTGTATATATTGTCTGTGTGATGCGACTGACAGTGAAAATAGGATGGTGCAATTTGAGGCACGGTAGACGAGATACAACAAGTTTCGATAAAAGCTGTTTTTGCGCATACATGCCAGGGCTCTACAAGAAGGATTTACGAGACACGGTTTGCGCGGGAAATGGCGGGGCTGGAGTAGCTTGATAATCATCATCATGAAGTGTCTTGGCTTCAAGCTAAGCTTAGAAGAAAGCATCGTAACGGGAGTTGGGAGTTTCACGGCGATTAAGTGCTATTTATTTTATTATCCAGACCAACCAAACCAAAACAAAGAAAACCAACATTGGTATCATTGCGCCATCTATGCTACCAAAGAAACTCCGCGACTTTTTATCTTACATTATGTCCTGTTTCTGAACGTCCCTCTCCTAGTGAATACTCTCTCATCTTTACCTCCGCTGTTGATGGAGAAATTTGGCAAAACTAGCGTCATCCATCGTTGAATCCTGGTTTGCTTCCATTGCCGCGGCATACCTTTCCTGTAGACCTTCGCGGTCGTACTCATCGTCGACGTCGGCGTAATCGTCATCGTTCTCATCATTACTCGACACCTCCGAGTCGGCGTTATCGACAGGCTTGGGTCCTGACGTGCTGCTGCTGCTAGCTTCGCCCATTGACATGCCTTTCATCATCTTATCCAACTCCTTCTGTCTCGTCTTCCGCTTCTGCTCGTCCCTTTCCTTTCGCTTCCGTTCCAGCTCCGGCAGATAGTCTTTGTTAAACTCCTCTGCTTTTTCTTGTACGGCGGCGAAGAACTCGTCAACGCCTTGTCCAGTCATAGACGAGACTCCCACGACGCTGAGATGGGCATAGAACTCCTCTAGCATCGAGCTCATGGAGTTGAGCAAGCTGCCCATATATCCGCTTCCCGCACCTTCTCCCTCGACGCCGCCAAAAGCATTGCCTGCTTCGTCTTGTGCCAGAGCCTCCTGGAATGCGTCGTAGTCTGTCATCCATTCTTTTGCGAAGCTCGCGTCTTTGACGTCTGTTTTGTTGAATACTAATATCATGGGCAATTTAGTCTTGTAGAGAATTGAGCAAGCGTAGAGCATATTGCTCATAAAGGTACTCGTCGAAGCCGTTCGAGGGGTGTCGATGACGTAAGCTATAACTGTAGGGAAGGAAGATGCGAGAGATTCGAGGAGGATTTGTCCAGATGCCGACCACACGAAGACTTCAATCTGTCCAGCTAAGGATCTGCCTGTCAGCAAGAAGGGGTCATCGTGGCTACTAAGTAAAGGGCAGAGAGGGGACCTACGTGTGTCAACTAGTATATTCTTGATGAGCTTCTTGTCGGGCTTCTCCGGGTCGGGGGCGGCGCGCTTCTCCAGAAGGCCCAAGATCTGGTCGACCTTGGTGGCAAAGAGGTTCAGCGACGTCAAGATGCCGCCGTTGGGGCCGAGATTGTACTGCTTCATGACCTCCTTGTAGTTGACGGAATCGCGGATGTCGATGTTGCTTTCGAAGGGGACGTTCAGCACAGCGGGGTCGAGGTTGATGACATAAGGAGGCTCCTTTTGCGCATGCAGATGCGCGTTGATGCGCTGCATGAAGGTTGTCTTGCCTGACCCGGCCATGCCAACGCAGACGATGGCCACGGGCTTGCGAGCCGCTGCCGCCGCCGCCGCTGCTGCGGATGACGATGCGCCCGCTTCGGAAGCCATCGTAGTCGTCGTCGAGACCGAGTACGAGTGTGATGCGATGCAACGCGACACGCTGGTCGCTGACTATGTCTGAAGATTGGATCTTGAAAGGTGGAAACAGAACCTCGAACTGTTGGGTTGGATGATGGCTAAGACGAAAAATATTTGGACTCTTCTGGCAGCTAGACGTAGATAAAGCTACCCACATTAGCGGGGTGTGGGGGTGAGGGGTATCACCTCTTTCTTTTAGTATATATAGGTAGGTACCTAGGTAGTGACTGACCCCTGTTCTCATCCTATGTACTACTATACCTAGTACTACAGAAGTTCATAATTATATAAAATCCCCTTATCTTCCTTAAAATTTTCGCGTGGCTGTTCACTTATACATTATTTTTGGCTAGGATGCTTTACCCAGCCTCCCAGGAGAAGTATGATCTATCAGTTCCAGAAAGGGTCATCGAATGACGTTGGGTTGAATCCTCAATGGCCTAATTCATCTACATACCTGGTAAGATTAAACTATCCAGAACGTTGTTGGCGTGCATAGGTTGCTCAGAAGACTATGTCATGGTCACTACGATTGTACTTATCTATTGGCAGTCAATTTCTTCAGATTTTGCGTACCCAAGTGGGATAACTTCCCAGAGTTCGTTGACCATCCTAAGCTTTGACATCATCTTACAAGTATTACCCAGAGTGGAGACTCAGCCCTATGACCCTACACGCGACCTGGGGACCAAAGGAACCCTGTGCTACCCTTGATTCGACAATTAACTTTCTGTCTAGGGAATTCCCTGGTGGGTTTATTTACAGCGGCGCAGGTTATAAATACTACCGTCGTAATACTCATACATCTTTCAATAGACGACCAAGCTTTTTGTACACACATAGATTCCGTTATACTTTGTTGACCCTATGGACCTGTACACTCGTGTAATTGACGAGGCAGCGCGTAGGGTAACCGACCGCCATGGGTCAAACCTAACACGCAGTATTCGATTGAAAGTCTTGTTATAACTTATTCTACGGCACACTAGTGCCACGAAGGAACCACACAACAATAACATCACTACGATAGTCAAGTCACACAAGGAGTAGGAGAAATAGTAAGTGAGGCGGCCGAAATCTCTCAATTATCTCGCCCTGAACCGGGCTCTGGCCGGGGTCGTCGACGGTCCTCTCTTTTTCCACTAGGTAAAAGAGAGAAAAGCCGTCTTCTTCCCTGGATTTATATAATACTAGCTAATCATCAAGATAAGACTAGATCAGTATCATCCATTTTTTCTCACATCATCCTCCATTCCTCACTTCTTATTTCTCAATTCAATCTTCCATCCTCCTCCTCGCGCGAAAAAGTTGGACAGAAAGAAAGAAAACATCAAGAGAAATTTGTCGTGAAGAGTTTCGTTGATGCCAGCTCTAGCGCCGGCGGAACCATGCCAAGGGATTTGCTCATGTACACCAACATACAGTCTATTTGTGTGTTATTCTGGTCTACAATCTTGACTTGTTGTGATTCTCTCCACTGGGGAAAGAATCAACAATAGACATGTATGAGGTGCACTATTTTTTTTTTCTGGGTTTGGGATTTTCCCTTGTTTTTGTTTGTCCTTGACACATAAGAGATGGAGTTGGCAGCGAAGAGGCGCGCCAGCCTGTGGTCACATTTGTCCTCCCCGCTTGCCCACGGCGAAGGTCGGTTGTCGTTCGTATTATATTTCCTTCCCATCCTAGTAACAATCTGGTATCAAGAACGTGGCCCTAATGCCCATCATGTATTCGAATGGGTCTTCGTCGTGTAACCAAAAAATATAGCAAACGCAGCGTAAAAGACAAATTTGCCAATTTTGAGTGGTGAAAAGCCCTGCCTTCCCTCTCCGCCGCGTCGTCGGGCCATTATACGCGGCTCGACTTTCTAGATCAGCTCACCTAGTGATAACCTCTCCCGCGAGGAGAGAGGTTTTCCCGTCGGAGCTGTATCTATAGTTGTTCTGGGCCTGGTCCGAGCGACGCGGACAGAAAAGCCTCCTGGGCTATGTTTATGGAGTTGCGATGTCGGGGTCATTAGAAGTCGGAGAGCCGAGGGATGAGTTGGGTTGATAATCATGTACGTCTATACCCTGTCACCCTCCTCGAACGCTCAGGTTCATCAGTAAAGTGGTCGGCCAAACCTCAGTAAAGAAGTGGAGTGTCTGCTGCAACTGCATGTAGTAGGCTCTCCCAAATGGTGGTTCCAATCTGATGAGCTGAGATGTCTGGGAGAGCTGTAATAACCGGGAAGAAACTCAAAACAATGAACAAACGCCAAAATCACCACCTCCGTACCAAGATCCGACTCTTCGCCAAAGCACGCAAAACAATTGGGGTTCTCCGTTTTAAAAAACACAATCCAGAAGTGACCAAATCTTGGGTCATCTCGTATGTTTTGTTTTTGCCCTTCAGATCGTCTTGGGCGTGTGAGAGTTGGTCATGTCAACGACATCGTCGAGATGGTTGCACATGGCCACAAAGAGGTCGAAGAAGAGCTTTCCGCCCTTTTCCATCTCAGCTTGCATGGTTCCGCTCCTCTTGAATGTCTTGCGACATCGGATGATCAGAGCGAGATAGTGAGCGCGGAGCCGCGAGTCCGTGTCGGGGGTGTTGTCGTAGGCATACTGGGCCGATCGAAGGATCGTGCCGACATCGATGCCACTCTGCAGGCCCTGCTTCCGAAGAGACAGGCGCTTGAGCTCCTCGAGTCCGAACCGCTCGGCGGCGCAGTAGAGGACGGTGTCTCGAAGCAGGTACTGGCCCACGCTCGGCACGTACATGGTGGCCTCGACGGCCCCGCGGCCGCCTCGGGGGTTGTTAGGATCGGAAGGGTCCGGGGATCGCACGGCGTCCTCGAGCTCCCAAGAGTTGCGCTGCTTGTTGTGCATCAAGCGCGGGTAGTAGTCACCCTTGTAGAGGTATTCGAGCACGGCCGAGAAGATCTCGGGCTCTTCGTCTGGGAGCGAAATCCTCTTATTCTGCGCATCGAGGTACTGGTCACGGCAGACGCGCTCGAAGAACGGCGACTGGCACAGAACCTCCTCGTGCGCCGCAAACAGGCGCCCTTCTGGCCCAACCATCAGGGTGATGATTGGGGAGGTGAGGCTTCTCTTGGCAGGAAGAGTGTCCTCGAGCGACTGTTGCAGTTTCGACAGCTTCTGGGGATCGCGAGCTGTATTGTTGGACTTCTTCAGCCTTGCCGACTTTTCGACTCGGTCCGAAGATCGAAACGAGCGTTTGAACATGTTGGCGGTGGTTGATCGGAGATGCAGAAGAAATCGAGATAACGTGTAAGCCGGCGATGACAAATTCAGGAGAGGCACACGAAATAAATGCCTGCTTCTCCTAGAGGATGTATGAATTGACTAGAGAGCGACGAAAAGAACGTGGGGAGGTTGTCTATCAGGATTTCGACAGAGTCCGCAGACGAAAAGAGAGTGTGGGATAAATGAGTGTAGGGAGTCAAAGAGAGAGAATGTGTGTGTGTGAGGGATTGGGGAGATGACACACAAAAGGCGATGAAAACACGGGCCCGGGCGGTGTATCCCAGAGTCAATTCGAGAGAACAAACGAATGTCTCTCTGAGATATCCTTATAGTGCTTTGCGACCCTTGAGAACTGTGGTGGGGGAGGGAGAACGAAAGAAGGGGGGTAGAATTGAAGGGGGGGTGTCGTGGGTATTTATACTCTTTCCTCGATACCTAACATGGGTGGATGGATACAGGCCGGCCGATCAATTGTGTAAGGGCTTACTGCGGTACGCAGTAATCGGTAGGCATTTCAGCCTGCTTGGCTGGGCGTAACCGGGATGCTGGTCGCTAGCTTGTGGTTGGCCAGATTCAATGCATCTTAGAGGCGGGCTAAAGATAGGCAGGTCGACTTGAAGTGTGGTTGGGTGCAAGGTGGGTGTACAAGTGTGCCTAGCACATACCTCACCACACAGTAACGTATCTACTGTTGAGGTAGGTATGAGGGTAAGTCGCCGGTGAGCGTTCAATTCCTTGGTCTAGATACTAGGGTTGGTTGCACTACTGCCGGCAAGTATGACAACAGCGCAACAATTCGCCAGCGGCAACCACTTCTGAACCAGGCCAGCACTCCATCCATGGTCTTGACAGTACACTACCACCCGAGCCACCCACACTAGTCCAGGGCCATGGGCTTCGTGTACGGATTGGGCCGGGCTATGCCTTACTCTAACAAGTCCCAGATCGTCAGCACGCAGGGCAGGGGTCTACCCTGTACTAGGTAGTGTAGTACAGTACTGTACTTGGTGCCTGTTACCGCTACTGTATATATGTATACAGATGTAGACTCGTGAATGCTCGTGCCTTTGAGAGAAAGCCGTGATAGTACACCATGCGAATACGATAGAAGTTCCCACACCTAGCACACAGTACACTATACGCATGAGTAAGCTACTGATCAATATGTACCCTCCGTGGGCGCCCTGAAGATAAACAGTCCCTCTCTGCCTAGTTGAGCGTAACGTGATTGGACGAATGGCCACGCGAGATGCCGCCTTCTGTAAGACACACCGCGCGAAGCTACATACTTAGTACGGATGGAGTTGCATTCGGAATATTGAGGCTGTGGCCAAGGGCAAAAGACGAATTGAGAATCGAATTGATGCCTGTCTATGGAGAGCAACCCTGATCCGGTGCCCAATCTGAACCAAATCAAACATGTGTCGGGGCCAGGCGAATAATCATGGAAGCACGCCGTGACGTTCCAAGGCTGGAGGCCGATTCGTGGCATCGAATGAATGGGTGACCGCGGAATATGATTGGTAAGAAGGTATCTTGGCAACACGGCAAAACTTACAAGACTTACAAACGAAACTCCGTCTCGATACTGTCATCTCTGGACAAGAGGGGCAAGACTAGCAGATATCTCGACATTAGACTACTGTAATGATGGCTTACAACTCACCAAGGTGCTAGTGAGTTAGTTTGCCGTCACGGTCAGCTTCAGGCCTAGTAGAATATCCTGCAATGACGTGTAGAGCGCATTTGCAAAATTAAGGACCGCCAACAATCACCGCCTATCAGGCAAGTAGTCCGAGGCACGGTAAAGAACGGCGTGCGTAGATACCAGATTAGGTACGTTGAAGTCCAGATCTGAGAATGCTGATGAGTTGGTTAGCGCATGTGGACGAGCATGTGGGCATTGGACGTTCTATTCTACCTATCAGCATGTTACTAAGTTCGATACGGCTTAGAGCATCAGGAGCTAATCGTGACCCAACAGATCAGGTGAGACGGACAGGGGTTACCTCGATGGCCAACAGCGTTCACTTGTCACGGACACTTTGATCAGGCCAGAAGCAGACTTCCTTTCTGCCTGACTGTGGTCACGTTACTCGTATGGGTTTCAAGGCAAAGGAACATCCAATGTTTGCAGATGATAGGACAATCTGATTACATGAGCACTTCATCTAGGAATACGCGTGTACTATCCGATGTGGTCCTTGACCATTCACCGCTTCAATTTCCACCGAGGTCAAGAATCGCCTCTGAAGTCCCCGGGGGCTTTGTAATACACCTTGGTCATTCAGTCTGTCATATCATTGACTTGATGTTTCAACCCGTTTTCTTTGGCCGCCCGAGACGTTCATACCGCATCACCTAACCCGGCCAGGGGGGCCGTTGGACCGCGGATAGCTGTTCTGATGGCATATCGCTCGCGGCACTCAATTTTGTACATGTTGCCATATTTCTTCCGCATTCTATCGGATCCGTTCGAGTGTAACATGAGTGGTAAGCTAATTGCGTGTCGATTCAGGCGACGCCTAGTGGGACGCCGTTATCGACTCCCTCATCGCAATAAGGCCATAGACATATGTAAACACTTTTAACACCATCAGCCTTCCGTGTGGGCACGAATAACTGCATCCGGGTTGGAAAAGCTTACCAAAGGGTGCCACAGCAATGAATCCAGCCGCGGCAGCAGTTGAAGCCCCAGTAGAGTTGCCCATAAGCTCCGGGTCCAAGAAAAACAAGCCCCAGTGGCCTGTGGCGAGCTTGCCAATGCCAGCCCAAGCAAGATACAGACCGCTTGCAACCATGGTACCAGCGACATGTCCTAGGACGGGCTATTCGCGCTAGTATGTCAGTTCATACTTCCAAGGTACCGGACTTCAAGCATATTGACTCACTCTTTGGCGACGGATACTATTGAGGAAAAGTATCTCAACGAAAGCAATAATGGCGGTGATGGTCCAGATATTGAGGATGCTGAACGCCTTTATATCGTCTTCTTCGAAAAGTCCTTTATCTACTCCAATATTAACCCCACCCAATTCGTATGAAGTAGTGATTATAAAATGCCATGATGAGCTTCGGATGCTAGGAGTGTTGCTTACTTGGGTCATATAGGATAGACGTGCTATTGCCGGGGCTATGGCGGTGGCTAGGGAACTCGGGAGCTCTGAATCCACCATGACCGGCGGGTACAAGGACAGTCCAGTACAGCAACGTGTTCAGCAGAGTGAAGACATGAGAGATCGTGTAGAACATGCTGAAGCCAATGCGCTCGATAGCACTTGCCTGCTGAGGTGGCGAGAAGAATCGAACAAAACGAGCTTGCATAGAGGAGTCTTGTGGCTCGTCGTCTGGATCTTGATTACTCGGCTGAAACGTATGTACGCCCGTCCATGTCTACGCTGATCAGCCCCTAGAAAACCAAAACGACAGAAGATGGCCCGATACTCGCAACTTACCAAGGTCAACAGATGGTAAATCCACTGCATGACAAAGGCGACGGTGGAAAACTGGAATGGAATGCGCCAGCCGCTGTGATCGTCATTGTTTTCGAGTTTGTACTTCAGGGCCACCCCAGCCACCGAGGTCAAGTACGAAGCCAGAATACTTCGAATACTGAAAAGAAGCTTCTGATTGATAATTCTCCAGGGCGAGTGGCATGCTCTCAGGGTAATCGGCTATATAAGGTCAGCCGCCTCATACTACAGGGAGTTCCTATGGAAAGCTTACATGGCTATCTCCCTGAGGTGCTGGTGTCTGTTCCCGAGAGGACTGGGATAAAAGAGGTGTAGTGTCCGACGGCGGCGGCATTTTGGCGGTGGTCTTTTTATGTACTTGATGAATAGGGCAGTAGGAGAAGACTGGGGAGTGCAAGGTCAATAATAATTCAATAGGTCATATAGCACGGTACTGTCGTCGAATGATGAGAGGTGGTTGTATGTTGAGAATGTAGGTTATAGAAGCAGATGTGGACGACGAGGCGAAAGGGTCACAAACCGGCTGATCTGTAACTGCACCGACAGAAGCAGAAGTGGCAGCGGAACCAACCACTGATGGAAGGCGACACTTGCTACCCACAGTGTATGTAGCTGATAATTGCCCGTCAGGAACGTTGACATTCTTTCTGTTTAGAGCAGGAACCACCTAAGCCCAGCGATTCGCCATAACTCACGAAAGGAATATAATAAGCGACTTAGTGAATAAACACCTAACTTGGCCTTCAAGGGTTTCTATACACGTTTAACATGACGGTGCCATGGGCCATTTTCATACTTTTGGTAAAGGTTATGATTGTATACCTACCTAGGGACTTGCCTAGGTATCTAACTGAAGCTGTCAACAACGTAGCAGAGAGAGATAGAAGGCATTAGAGCAGAATAACACGTTGAGCCATTCCTCATGAATGTATATGGACACTAAGATGGTTAGGTACCGCTGAACCTAGATTCAAAATCCCTTATACACAGAGAAAGTCTTTATAACTGAGCGCAGTACATTATGTAAGTAACCTCCTCTACCTTAAAATTCCTGGCTAATGAGAACTGATGTAAAGCGACCCGATATATAGTTCTTGCCACAACACACTCAAATCCTGGTGCCATCACGGCCATCATATCACATAAGTTGTCCGTGAATGAGCTCTGCTAGCGTTGATATTGAATGCGAGAGCTCGGGTGAATTTGACAGCCCACAGCCTAGATAGGTACCGGAGCCTCATGGTTTCCGGCATGATGCTCAACCTGGCGGCTGTCGTCTGGTGAAAGAGTCCGTTGTTGCGTTTGGTTGTCTTGTACACCAGAGATGGATGAGCTAGGGACAGGATGGGGGTGACTGATCCCAGGTTGTCGCATAGAGGGTGTTAGCTGGCCAGCTAAGCCTGGGACGCCGACGGACGACATTTCAAAGGTATTTTGAGATGACATAGTAGCTTCAGCTCTGTCTAAGCCTGATATATTAGACGTGTAGGTAATGTTAAGGGATATAAGAAGATCATACATTGGCCTATAAATGGACGAGTACCCCTGGGATTGAGCCAGGTAAAGAGCATAAGCAAAAGCTGCAGGGTAGTAACTGCCAGTTGGACTATGGGAACTACGACCTGGGAGGGAAGTTGAATCATTGTGTCTTATACGATGCTTGGTCGTAGTGTGTTAATAAAGCATTCTTATGGATCTATCTTAGGATAGAAGCCGGAAACCCGAGAATTTATACCAGCAACAGTGCGCGCCGAGGAGATCGGTACGACATTGTATTGCGAGCAAGAGGTCTTGCCTATCTCGTCATCCCTTCCTAGGTATATTTTCATCCCCAACTTACACTCGTCCACCTGACGAAGCCGCTGTTCCTACTTGCACTTTGGAAGGCATCAGACTGCCCACCAATGGTATTGGCCAACCCAGTGAGCCAAATGAAACAAGGGGGCCAAAGTGGTTCTGTTGAGCGCGACCTCACTTCCTTAACCCTTGTACCCGCGCACCCGCCTATTCGTCCATCCGCCCATGTCCACCTCTTGGTCAGCTTGTCATCGCCTTACGTGTACATATCGAAAGAGTCGACCAGTCTTATAGTTTATGCTGCCCAAATGCTCATAATTTTGCTTATAAGAATGCAAACTTCCCCAGTCCCGGCCAGGCTTACGGCTCGTTAGGCTAAGGCTGAGAGAACATTGTGCGTGCGGACGCATCCATCATCATGCAAGTGAGGTGAAGATCAAAAAGTCCGGTCAGCGCTTAATGCAGCCCGGCTCTGTAACCAAAATAATGAAGATGAGCCTATCTCAGTACGCAACATATTCTTTGCACTCCATTCAGCCTTCAAAGTACCCGAGGCTGTGTACATAGGCAGTTGACGGCGTATGCAGTTGAAGTTCTAGTCGAGATCACCAGGGCATGCCGCAAGTCCTTATACTAAGCCAAGCTAAGTTGGGGAACCAGCTTGAGAGAGCACACTGTATAAGCGCACTGTAAGCAATCGAGTAAAACATGATTTGTCTCTAAGTACCTACCTAAGTACATTAGCAACCTGTCATTATTTCCCGGTGTCGAACAGGTTGTGCCACGAAACCCAACACGACCACCAATATCCTGGCTGGTGGCCAAACATTCAGCTAGTTACAGAGGCCAGCAGAGGCTGTCGACAAGCTGTGGTCTGCATTCCCCCATACCTAAAGAACAAGTGCATTGACCAATTGCCCACCTCCCGGCCATGTTGTCAAGCCTTCAGAACCCGCGGCAAGCAGCCGCACAGCTGCTCAACTTCGCTTTAATGATGTCGACAGCCTTCATGGTATGTGTGCTTGCGCTCTCGCCTATTGACCGTAGCACGCCGGCGGTCAAGCCTGCCACTTTGCCATTATTAACGACTAACGCATTGTGTAAACACGCAGATGTGGAAGGGCCTCTCCCTCGCCGCCGACTCGCCATCCCCCATCGTCGTCGTCCTTTCCGGCTCCATGGAGCCCGCATTCCAGCGCGGCGACCTCCTCTTCCTCTGGAACCGCAACCTGCTAGCCGAGACAGACGTCGGCGAGATCGTGGTGTACAACGTCCGGGGCAAGGACATACCCATCGTCCACCGCATCGTGCGCAAGTTCGGCACGGGGGAGCACGCGAAGCTGCTGACCAAGGGCGACAACAACGCTGCCGACGACACCGAGCTGTACGCCCGGGGCCAGGACTACCTCGACAGGAAAGACATCATCGGGAGCGTCGTCGGCTACATACCCTTCGTCGGCTACGTCACCATCATGTTTGGCGAGCATCCGTGGTTGAAGACGGTCATGTTTGGGATAATGGGCTTGTTAGTGGTATTACAGCGAGAATAAAGGATAAACAATGAAAGCGTTTTGTGTATATGCTCCCTCGGCCGCAGAACAATGCCTATGGTTGTAGAAGTCTTTCAGCACCCGTACCCTGGAATCTGAATTGCGCCCTAATCAAGAACGACCACAGACCAGCGTAAGTCAAATCTAGGTCCAGTGCTGATCTGCTGTCCTTGTTTCCCAACGTAGTCCTATACTGAGCCGGCCCAGCAGGCACATCTGTGCTTGAGAATAAGAGGTCTGTTTTCCTAACTCTCCTAGATTCTTGAAGTTTAGATGGTGTAGTAAATACATCTCTTGTTTGAGAACAGAAATGTAGATGTGATCGTGATGTCAATATCAGGCGAGGTTGCGCCCAATCTCGGCCTGCCCACTTCACCATATGCAACACTCTGAGCACAATGACTACGTTCTCACTAACCACAGCACAATGACTCAACGCACTCAAGACTCGCTAATCTTCGGCGCCGCAGCAAGGAACGTTCACAGTTCAAGCCCTCGTTTCCAATGGGACAGCAGGCATGAATATGCATTTCATCAACACATTGCAACGCACATTGAAGTGGAGACTATGTACCACAACATGGGCCTTCTCTTGGGTTGGTTGAATCTGGATGGTTATGAAGCCGTTGTGAACGATCGCGGCGAAAATGTTCACAAGATCATCGTCAAGAAGGTTAAGGAGAAGATCTTGACATTGAGACGAAAAGCTGGTCTCAGCAAGCCACGCGGCACGCATGCAGACACGCATGCAGAACAGGAACTGCTGTCGCGAGACGCATCTGAGGAGCAGGATGAGCAACCGCTGCCGGAGAATATAGATCCAAGGCTCCTGATCAAGCAGCCACCTGCGCAACTGCGACCGGCTCAGCTGTAACAGGCGTTGGTTCCCATAGCGACCAATTGCTGAATAACGGAAGACGTACTAAGTTCTAGATCTACCTTGTAGCTATTCATGTTGTGCGAAACATGTCAACTTCATCAGATAGACACGAATGGCCAAAAATAAAAAATTTAATAATTGAAAAAATAAAAATTTATTACCCCATATCTTCTTGTCCTTAACAAATGTGGAAACTATGCCAAGTGACTAGACATTTTCTTTGTTCGCTTCCCTATTGCTAGCTTGGTGCCCTTTTCATGTCTCTTCCTTTCAGCAAAAAAAGATAGAGAAACAGCAAAATTGGGTTAGGAAGTAGTAGAGTGCTGTAAGAAAATCTACCTATCCCACATTCGTATGCAAGCCGATATATTGAACCTGACTCATTGTAACTTTGAAGCAGTTACGTCTGTGAAACATTGTATCGAAACTCCAGTTCCAAGTTTCGTTGCATTTCACAATGATGGCGGCCCAAGCATACAGAGATACACGCTCATAGATGTTCTGAAGTGATCATTATCATTTTGCAAATGCTCATCTCGCTATCAAAATATCAAGAGCCATATTTCGTGACAAGTACATCGGTGATATACAAGTTAATGCCGAAGCTTATTTCACAAAGAACGCCACTCATGCGAGTTTAGTACACTTCTCCTTCTCCGTCATCATAACCATCCTCATCAGCATAACCATCATCTCCATAGTCATCCTCGTACTCGTACACTACCGGAGCCGGCTCCTCTTCTTCCACATCCTCGTCCTGTTCTTCGTTGGTGGCCTCTGGAGGATTCTTCTCGGTTGAGGCCTTGGGACTGTCATAATGACGGGGAGGGGATCCAGCATCTGATACGCTACCCGCTCGAGAGGTTATGCGACTGGCAGATTCACTCTCCATGCGAGAAACAACAGAACCTGGACCACGTTTCTTGCTGCTTCCAAACAGACTAGCAATGGCATCATAGTTGATTCGCTTCGACACTGTATTTCGCTTCTTCATAACGTCTATAGCTGCTTCGCCAGGAGTAGAAGCTGGTGTCAATTGGCCTTCGCCCATTCGCGGTTTCTTGACACGATTACGCCTTCGCTTTGGAGGGCCTAGATTCTCCATCTGTTGCCGATATGTCTTTTCTTGCTGTTTCCGTACCCAATCCTTATTTGCGTTTAGCCAGATTTCTTCTTTGATGTGCGCTTCCTCTTCGTCAAGCACACAGAACTGCACTTCTGGATCGTCAGCAAATTCATCTTCACCGATGATTTCATCCATTTTCAGTTCTTTCTGCGGAAGCAATGAGCGCGCCCATTCGGCTTTGATGTGGGCAAGATGCGCCGCTGTTGCTAGAGCTTTGCTGTGTGCAGAACTGTGAGGATCATTGATCACTTCGTTGATCTGATTCTCCAGTTCCGCTTCGTCACGCTCCCACTCCTCATCGAACTTGAGGTGTTCTTCTTCCGGTCCCTGTTTGTTGCGACGGCCCTTCTTGGATTGCGGTTCTGTGACTTCTTCCTCGTTGACCTCATTGCTCTCATCTCCGTTACCGACATCAGATGCACCGTAGATCTCGACTAGCTCGTCTATGGCTTGATTACTCGTTGGGTCTTCCGCATTGAGACCTTCAACGACATCTTTTGCTCGTTTAGGGGCCGGTTTAGGGACCTGTGTAGGGTCAAAGGGAGCTACCATTTCTCTACTTTCTGTGTTGTCAAAAGACCTCGGCAGAAATTCCGTGACTTGGCGTAACTTTGAAAGATCTAGCGGTGGAACTGGTCTTGGCGGTGGCGGCATACTCGCGCTAGCAGATGAAACCCGTCTTGATGGATCAGACTCGCCATTTGTTTGATCTATCTCATCACCATCAATGTCCTCAAGGGTTCGCTTTCGCTTTCTTCCACTGGCTTCTCTTTCTTTCTCCATCTTGTCTTTCCACTCGTCACTCTGTTTGTAGAAAGAGGGTGGGTCATGGCGTGATTCGAGGAATTCTTGATTCAAAAAATTCTCGATAGAAAGATTGCTGCTTTCAGTGACGGTAAACTCGTCTAGTCGTTGCTCGATAGTATGTGTTGTGACCTTGACGACATAAACGATTTCTTTAACTGTCCGCCGAAAATTCCACATGCGGGCAGCCATTAAGAGACAAGCGCCACAGATACCTGACGGACGACGTCCGATGACCATCCAATCCCGACCCATTCGTTGACAAAGTCTTGTCGCGTCGGCGGCGATTTTATTAGTGAAATCACCAAAGTCTAGCTTTTCGGCAAAACGCATCATTAGGTCTTCAGGTATAATCGATCTCACGTTGTTATTCTGGAAGGAGTAAATATTGCTCAAATCCTTGAAGACATGGCCAAGCTCGTAGACATTAATCTGGGGAAGACAAATTAGCTTAGATTCCTATTGAATGCCGTAGTAATGTGTACTTACATGGACGAGTTCGGCGAAATCAATGAGCATAATGTCGCATTTTTCCTCTCTCCGACAAGCTGCGTAGAGACAGACAGGGACGACCTTGTCCATACCACGACCTTGAAGCCAGTTCTCATTGAGGACGAGCTTGAAGATCATAATAGCAGACTCAATGGCGCTTTCAGTAACGTTCCTTAGCCGTGTTTTGAATCCCCACATCATATTTCTAGCTATAGTCAATTATTAGTAACCAAAAGGGGGGAAAAGGGCTAGGTGGCCGGATATTAAGCTTACCTTCACGTATCGTCTTTTCACGGTTGTCTCCTACCAGTCCTCCAAGTCGTCGAACTCCCGGAGCCATGTTCCGAGTTGTGCCTTGGTCAGCAGCTACATAACTGCCCTGGACAATGGCGGCGCCCGAGGAAGTTTCACCAAATACCACTTCGGCGACAATGTTTGAACCGTCGATTTCACGACCACAAGCTGAACAGAAGCCGTCGGTGACGGGCGCTGAAGGGTTCGGACATCGGGGGTTTGGACACGATGAACGATCCTTGTTAGTAGAACGAGGTGCCGCAGAGGGGGAGGAAGTGGGCTCAGAGCTCATGGCTCGTTCGTTCTCCATCCGATTCCTGTTCAGGACTTCCTTGATGCGATCGCCGGTGCCCGCACCCTTGGGGCGTATCTGGAACCCTTTGGGGCCCCTAGCCGAAGGCCTCGCGGTCTTGATGAAGGAGGACATATTTGGGAGTAAAGATGCTATTTTACGTAAATAATGGTTGTGGTTGTGGATATATGACTACATCCGCGTTGAAGCGTTGGTTGGGACGGACATATCAGAAGAGAGGCCTGTATACAAGTCTCTATCTAAGTCCACGTAGAAATACTCCTTATCCTTTCCACGGCAGGCCAAGGTACATCCATACCCGCTCCTGCGAGGCAGGCGGATGGATGGTGAACCTTGACACAATCAATGGCGACGACCCGGCTCAGTGTGTCAACTGTTGGTGCACCGACGTATCCAACAATTCGATACTGCAGGTAGAGATACAACGATGTCTTATAAGACGATGGGTTTAAGGATGCGACAGATGGACGAATGGGGATTCGGGGCTGGAGGATATACTCGTGAGGATTTTTGGGAAACGAGCGCGCAGAGTTGCTGATCGGAGTGGGGAAAGTTGAGGTGGGGAGAAAGTCGGGAAAATAGTCGAGTGGTAGTGACTGTGGTTTCGACAAAAGCATAACTGGGGCGGTCCACATCGCTATCTTTAGTGTGGGGCCACCTCTGTGTGCCCGTCGTACTCAACATGCCATGGGGGGATGGTTCGAGTACGAGCGACGGTTCCTTTTTTAGAAAGCTTTATCTATCACCATTACTATGCGGTATCTCTTAATGACACACGGACAATGGCGATTGCCTGCGAACTATATACAGATGAACACGATTTGCGATAGTAGATACATACTATAAACCATTTGGTCAGTAGCTACGAAAAAGAATCAACAATGATAGGGACAGGTACTGCCTACTGGATAGTTGCATGTGCATCGATACAGACAGCCTCTATGCGATAGATGCAACATTCACGTTTTATGAAAGAGCCTGATGTGCAATAGCTGAAGCCTTGTCGTCATTTGCGACTAGAGCTTGCCTGTCTCATTGATTTTACCATTGCCATTCATTTTTGCTTCTGACGCCATGGATGGCCTTGACGAGTTTGAAAAGACTCTTGCAGCGGAGAAAGCCGAAAGAGAATGGGAGGCACGCAACTCAGATGAGAAAAGTGACCGTAAACATCGGCATCATCATCGTCACAGACGCGACCACTCTGCAGACAGAGCCCGCGAACGCGAGCGCGAGCGCGATCGCGATCGTCGAGGACATCACCGCTCACATGCAGATGACGAGTATGGGGAAGACGGCCACAGACATAAGCGATCGCGTCACTCAAGAGACGATGACCGCCATGATCCGGACCGTCGCAAGGAACGCCATCGGCGAGACCACCGTAACGAACGAGAGGCGAGCCACGACTGGAGTAAGGAAACTCGGCTGAAAAACTCGGACGCTAAAGAAGATCTGCCCCTGCCAGATGAGGAGATAGCGGCTAAAGACTACGACAAGGCGCCTCGCCTTCCACCCCTCACTAGAGATTCGTGGATGACAACCCCTTCAGCCCTCGACATTGACTACACACAGAAAGGCTCGAAACCAGCCAAAGCATCACCACCCAAGGAAGAACCAGAAAGGGCGATTCACGCAAGAGAGATCAATGCTGCCCACCTACAGGACCTGAACGATGGCAAGAAAGGCGACCAACTTGAGCTACCGACCCAACACAAAGTCAATTACACTTTTGGGGACAGTGGATCGCTGTCAAGAATGACGAAGTTGAAGGGTATATACAGCATGGCCGAAAAGACCGGCCGTACCGTCGAAGAAGTTGCATTGGATCGATATGGCAACCTACGGGACTTTGACGATGCCCGCGAGGAAAAGATCGAGCTCGATAGGCGTAAGGTCTATGGGGAAGGCTACGTTGGCCGAGAGAAACCCAGCGGCGAACTTTTCCAAGAGAGAAAACTGGCAGCGGGAGTACACGAGAAGCGGCGAGCATCATCACGGCCTACGGAATTGGACCAGGGCACAGTTATCCCCGACGATGCTACGTCCCACCAGCTCACGCAAGTGGACCAGACAACTTTGAACCGCCTAAAAGCGCAGATGATGAAGGCAAAACTGAGAAAGGCGCCGGACGCTGCTAAGCTCGAAGCTGAGTACAATGAGGCTGCGGCCGCATTTGTTGCTAAGGGTCCTGAAGCTGTCGTTCTCAATGTGATGCAGAATCGCATGATGGCAGGAACGCGGGCGGAGGCCAAAGCTGTTGACACGAAACGCGGCCGAGAAAGAGGACTGGTCGAACAGAACGACGACATGACCATAGAAGACATGGTGCGAGAAGAAAGGCGCACGCGGGGGCAGGCTGGAGGTGAAGGACTTCGCCTTGCCGAACGAATTGCTAAAGACGGGAAATTCGATGACGACCTGGAGTACATGGACGAGAACGCCGAGAAGTTAGCGAGGCGCGTGCAGAAGTCAGAGCTGAACCTCAGGAACGCTGCTGTCAACGATTTCCAGAAGATCAATAAAATACTTGACAATTGTCAACTTTGTCACCACGAAGACCGCAATCTCCCTCCAGTGGCGCCCGTGGTCTCGCTAGGCACGCGGGTGTATCTGACACTGCCGACAGAACCAGAGCTGAGCGAAGGTGGGGCTGTCATTGTTCCTATCCAGCACCGCACCAATTTACTCGAATGTGATGACGATGAATGGGAAGAGATACGTAATTTCATGAAGTGCCTCACCCGCTTATACCACGATCAAGGGAGGGAGGTCGTGTTCTACGAAAACGCCGCGGCTCCACAGAGGCATATGCATGCGGCAATGCAGGCGGTGCCTATTCCGTATGAGTTAGGAGATACAGCGCCGGCCTTCTTCAAAGAGGCGATGCTCTCGGCGGACGAAGAGTGGTCGCAGCACAAGAAGATCATTGACACGGGCGCGCGAGCGCGTGACGGGCTTGGTAAACTGGCGTTCAGACGGTCTATCGCTAAAGAGATGCCCTACTTCCACGCCTGGTTTACGCTGGATGGTGGCCTTGGCCATGTGGTGGAAGATTCTAATCGATGGCCAAGGGGCGACCTATTCGCTAGAGAAGTCCTGGGAGGTATGATAGACGCGGAGCCGGACGTGATCAAGAAACAAGGTCGGTGGCACAGGTCAGACAGCAGAGTTGATGGTTTCAAGAGGCGGTGGAAGAAGTTTGACTGGACAAGAGTCCTTTCTGATGGTTAAGGTTGACCGGTGTGTTTCTCTCAGAGTCACGATCTGAGATTTCGTAATGGCTAACAGCGTGTGGAGTGTACATGGCTAATAATTATGGATGGCGGTGGTTCGGTACACTTGAATCAAATGGCATGCTACAGCTCAGAAACTGATGTGGCCTTGTTTCACGATTAGCAAAGACAGTAGCAAAAGACGATCCATTTTGACCTCTTATTCTGCCATGATATGTGTAGTTGCTGCTAACATGTGCGTGTCTTTAGCCTAGGTAGTACAGAAGCATATATAACGTGTACCACAGGGGTTTGACAACTGTCTATCTATTTAACATAATAGCAGATTACCCTACCTAGTAGGTAGTTGCCAGTATCTCGATGTTTTATCATAAGACAGCCTTGGCTGTTGGCAGGCCGCACCTCCATAGGTACCTATAAGTCACACCAACAGCACAGGAGTGCACCGCATACCCAAAAGGGAACGTGGGGAGGTAAGAAGAACATTCTGATAGGCCGGCAAAGTTACATTCTTAAGGTTAAGGACTTGCACGCTGCCTTACTAGGCGCAGATCTCCACAAGGGTCCCGGAGGTAGTAACATGCCCCTCATCAAGGGCAGCCTACTAGTACCAGTTCTTTTTGCCCGAGACCCGGATGGTCTGCTCAAGCCAGCTTGGTGTTATATCTAAGGTAGCTGCCCCCGTTTAACCCCCGCCATGCCGAACATGATATCATCTGCACTGCATTTAAGGTACAACAACTTCTATCTCTCAACCCTTTCCATATAGGTACCCAACAAGTCAGATCGTCGATAAATTGTTTGGTAACCTGTTCACTAAACAGACTCCTTCCGAAGCCAATACATTACTACGTTTCTCTGGGGCGAACAAAGTAATAGAAGAAGCGTGAAGCTATCTGAAGCTGCTTATTGTTCTGAGCTTGATCAGCAACCACCCACCCATTTACTACCAACAACCTGAGCTGAATCGAGCCGAGTTCGAACTTGAGCACCATGGCCAATTCGCAGCGACGCATAACCAAGGTACGCCTCACGATTCATCCTCGTCCAGATTACCACCCTTCGCGACAACTTCTAACCCTCGGACCGCCAAAACACAGGAGCTTCAAGAGTGCATAGATACGCCGCCCCAAGGCATGACAGTCTCCCTGCCCTCAGAAGCCGACTACCGGAAATGGGACGTAGTCCTCAAGGGCCCCGCAGGGACCCCCTACGCAGGCGGCGTGTACAACATCGCCGTGACGCTGCCCGTAGAGTACCCCTTCAAGGCCCCGCAAGTCAACTTCGCGACGCGCATCTATCACCCCAACGTGACCAACGACAGCCTCGGAAACATCTGCCTAGGGCTGCTGAAGCCCGACACCTGGAAGCCCGCGAGCCGCATGCGCTCCGTGCTCGAGGCCGTGCGCCAGCTCCTCGTCGAGCCCAACCCGGAAGACCCCCTCGAGGCCCGCATCGCCGACGAGTACAAGAACAACCGCGCCGAGTTCGACAAGAACGTCAAGAGCTACGTCGCGCGCTATGCCAAGGGGGGCTCCTCCAAATAAATCAAATAAATTAAATAAACGCCGAGAAAGAAAAAATAATAATAACAATAACCTCTTGGTTGGGAGGAAGGATCATATCGTATCGGGATGAGCGTCTCTGGCTCCTTTCTGTCCTTCGTCTCCCATATCGAATCAAAGTTCAGACCTTCACACAGCTCGGAATCCACAAGGAAGAGAAGAACACCGTACATCAACATCCTACAACTAGATCCGGATAGGCGGCACCGGATAACTGAATGGAGAACAGGATTAAGGCGAAGACGCAGAAGAAGGTTTCACGGGTATGCAGTTTGGATGGCATTTGCAGTGAGAATGAGAAATGCGTTAAAGTTTATGATGAGAGGGGAAAGGATAACAACCGTCATTTATGCCGTTAACCCCTATTTATCTATGTGTCGATTCCCAACAGAACAATACTGTCATCCTCCCAGGGAATATTTCAGAGACTTCGTGGCGTTTGAGGGTGGTGTTTGAGTCCATTAGTCATAGGAGGAAAGAGCACCAAGCGGTCTGATGAGTAACTTTTAGCATTACGAGGATCATGATGCTGATGAGCTTTAATTGGAATTGTATATGTAACAACGTCTAACAACAAGTATCCGCTCAACACAGCTCAGAGATCAGTAAAACAGGTAGGCTTAGCTCGCCCTTCCTTACATGATCCATATATGTATGCTGATTGAAATGTATCTGATGCCACCAACACCTTGCGCCGTTGAGAATGCAGATGCTTATGCTAGTGCCCCTTCCCATTGTGGCCGTGTGCAATATGTTTTCAAGTATACCTCCGTACATGGTTGGATGGTCCGTCATGTGGTATTCCCTCCTTATGCATGCCAATGCACCTAGTGATCATGGTAGTAGTAGTCCTCCCTTTTGATTTCCGTGTGTCTATCACGATGGCTCTCCAAGCCATCCCCAAACAATTAATGCAACGCTTTCAGGAAATTTGTGTGTCTGCGCTTGAGGGCCAACCTCGTGGGCCTCGTACAAGGATTAGTGTGTCACTGCACAGCCGTGCCACAAATTTGGGCTCTTCTCTCCTCGCCGCCCTATTGTTTTGACTGTTGATCATCATATCATTATGCGTTATTGAAAGAAGAAAAAAAAGGAAGGTAAAGAAGAGAAGAGAAAAGAGATAGAGGCTACAGCGGCAGCAAGGTATAGAACCACTAAGTGGTGAAGAGGCGGGCACTGCTCGAGCCACAGTACCAACTGGTCGAGCCCAAGCCGACCATAGAACATCTGGCAGCCGGTAATCCGCTATAAAGCCGCTGTGTCAATGCCTCGCATGCCGAATCTTGGAAAGCATGGTAGGGTAGGAGTTACGTCCGAAGACTAGTTTGGTTTCGCTCTCTGGGTCTTCGTTTGAATAATGTACCCTTTCTGCCCACATCGACGTCCGCTGACACAACCGATTCACCTGATGCAAGCAGGTCCTTCTCTGCCTTGACGTGTTTTCGTCGTTCCAAGCGCTTTTGCTCAATGGTCTCCTGGCTGAGATGTCCAAACCCATTGCGCCGCTTATAGCATGCATCTATCAAACCATTGACATCGATGATCTTTCTAGGTATAGTCTGTACGACTTGAAATATCTCCATCGGGTCCCCCACCTTCTTTATTTCGGGCTCCCCGAGTTTGAAGATGGTCAGTGCAATTCGAAACAGCGTCTTTGAGCCTTCGTAAAAGAATATGTCCCATACGCGCAAAGTGCTTTCGATTGGTAACGTTCCAATGAAGCAACTCATGAACCAGGCTGTCATGCAAAGAGTTATTGGAGGAAGACGTGTGGTCAACTCGGCGCGTTGTCTATGCCGTCGACTTTTAGGCCGCGCGGCATCCGTGCCATCAAGTTCGCCACCGATTTTAGCCCATACATTAGGCATCGTATCTCGAATCGAAGACATCAGCACACCCAAGTCAACATTCGCCCCTTCGAGACTCATTTCGTGCGTGCCTGGGAGGTAGACTCTCGTGATAATGTTGAGCAACCAGAATGCTTGCTCTTCAGATTCGACAAACAGAAGCAACAGACCGGCCAGAAAGTTAAGAGACTGACAATAGCCAATACGGGGATTATAGATAGAAAAAGCGTAGAGCACGCGACGCAAGGACGAGATCATAGCTGTTTCGCCGGGGACGGCAGAATTGTTGGCTGAGCTTGTCACCGTCTGCTGACTATTGCGAGGAGAAGTCGTGTCCCGCCCGTGTACACTAGAGGCTCCTGAAGAGCGAAACCTAATGTTATCCGGGAACGTGCGATGCAAGTCGCGTTCGATAGCTTCGGCATCCACCTCTTTCACCTCGCAATCTAGGAGCTCACCATACAATCCCGCGTGTTTCGCCACGATAGCAGGACCGCCAGCATAGTAAAACCAGGCAGCACCCCTCCAATCTGGAGGGATGCCCTTCCGAACAAATCGCTTGGCCTTGGCGGAGCGTGGAGGAAACCGATTCGGAGAGTCCGTCATAAGCCCATTCTCCTTCAAGAAAACATTCCATTTCTTACGACGGCGGGCGAGGTATTTAGAATAATGGCTGTCCCACCGGTCATATTCTTCACCAGTAATGTACTGGTTGGCTTTTTTGAAGCCATACCGGTCACGCTCGTCATCACCAGTAGTCGTCAGATTCGTCTCGTGTCGCACTGGAGGTGACGGGGTGAAATCTTCGAGCGGTGCAGATTTGGTTTCATCGGAGCGTACATTTTGCACTGGGTCGATCTCGGCCCGCGCAGATTCATGACTGGATATGCGAAAGATGGCAGCTGAGTCGCGTACGACAGGACCGTCGTTCCCAATGACAGAGGGTAGTTCAGTGAGAGTAGTAGCGACCTCAGTCACAATGTCTAATTCAATAGTCCTTTCCTTGCTTGACTCGGATACCGCAGTAGGTAGTGGTGACTCGTTGATGTCGTTATCTTCGGGCGCGGAATCATCGTCAAACCCTTTGTCGTAGAGGCCCAGAACATCATCCACACTAAGGCCGTCATCAACGTTCCCATAGATAGATGTCACAGAGCTGCTCTTTGTTAGTACACTGCTCCTCTCGGTCGTCAAGGTACCTTGGGCAGTTGAGGCTGATAACTGAGACCGAAAACTGGATCTGAGCTCATCGTTGGGCAGTGAGGCCATTCGAGGGATAGGATCACGAGTGGAACTAGGGCCGCTACTCTCGGCCCGGGCGTAGGAAACGGGTAGACGTATAGGTGGAGGGAGAGGCTGTCGAACCCTGCCACGAGGGCTATCTCGGGCATGCGAGTCGTGCGATGGCCGCACAGCGAGAGAAGCAAATGTAGAACTAGACTTGTTGGAGGAAACGGATGGAGCTCGAGATCGAGGCCAGGGGCCGACGGAGGCATTGGTAGGATCGTGTTGACTAGACTCGGGCTGGGGTCGGGTAGGGGACCGCAGCCGTGCACCATCATGGAATGGTTGTCTGATACTCGGAACACGAGGCCGAGAGAAGTTCTCGACGAGCATAGGGGTGTCAGTAGTATTCGACCTAGGTGAGGGAAGGGTAGAGATTTCATCTCTCGTCTCCGAGGCTACCGAATCAATGCTTCGGTGTGGCTCGTTTATCGTATAGGCCAACTCGTTGTTAAAGTTCAAGGTCACCGGCGAGGAGGGGGCAGACGTTGTTGCTTGGTTAAAGGCAACACCAGAGGTCTTGAGTGAATCCCACCGTAAAGAGACAGGCGGCGAGCCCATTCGCGGAGACGAGGCGGATGTGTCTCTGGCATAACCTGTACGTGGACGTGAGTCGTGGGCTGAGGTACTCGTAGTGTATACCGACGTTATTGGGGAAATAGGAGATTGGTAGTGGCGCTGATCATATGAGCTTCCACTAGCATTCTGTCTGTAGGCTGGGTGCATAGACGAAGGCGAGGGTGGAGGTAGAGTAGGGCTTCGCTCCTGGCTGTGTTTCGGATTCCAGTCCCGGGTAACAGAAGGTCCGGTTTCTCTGAAGTTCAAGCTATGCTCTCGCCGAGGATAGCGAACGGGCCCACCTCCTGAGGTCAGCGCTACGCCCAAGCCCGGATCTGTGACATGGGTATTGACACGTGAGCTAGAATGCTGTTTTGGGAGACTCGAAGGTTCGTCATTCGCATGCTGAACAACGGCCATTGTCCCTTCAAACAGGCGTCCAGGCCGCGTCGCCCCTATAGGACGTATAACCCAGTTTCAAACCGTCTTCTCCCAACTATACGGTCCCCGCGGCGCTGGCTGTCGAGGTCTGTCGATCTAGAATGCAGAGTCACCGTGGTAAATTGAACTGTATTCGGTTTCGCGGTGTACAGCCAAAATATCCTCCCTTTAAGCAGTGAATTCGGAGCTTTCATTAGACGCTCGGGAATATTCGATCGTAGGTTGGCTACGTACAAAAAGGGCATCGACTGTCTTAAAGATAGGTGAACAGATAGGGCGAAGACAGGTGGTGTTCTCAATGTCAGGGACCATCCATACTCTTAGCGACAAGTTTAGTCGGGGAAATAGAGAGTAGACGCGAATATATTGGACCGAGCGTAGACGAGTCGATAGATGTCTCAGCCTAGGACTAGGCTTGCAGCAGGCGGCTTGAGACAAGAAATGACAGAAATACCGAATAGGGCGAGGTAAAGGTAATGGGATACCAAGAGGCGAGATGAGGCATCCGTTCGTTTGGTTAGGATAGAGGACTTAGGGCTCGGACTCAAGGGGGGTGAATGATCGAATACATAAACGTATGGATGAAAAGATGGGTGTATGGATGGATGGACAATAAATGAATAGTCGAATGATTAAAGGAGTGGATCGATGAACGAGCAGTAATGCACGTTGAATGCCGGCAAAGTGTGAGGAATAAAGCAGGTAAAAAGGTTGAGCTGCAGAAAGCAGGACAAGAAATGGCGAGAACGAAAGGTCAAGAGTGGTTCGGTTCCTTGATTCCTGGGTACAGCAGATGCCTCTGGTACCGCTGCAACGGACGTACTCTTTTTGACACACGATCGGATGGATCTGTGGCGTTGACCAAACGAAGGGAACGAGCGGAAAGAAATGAAGCCACAAACGCGCACACACCCGAAGTCTACCACGGTAGGTGGCAATTGGTCGGTAGGTAGGTAGGCAGGCAGGTAGTGTACCGTGATCGCGGTGCCGCAAGGGAAGAAAAAAAGGGAAGACGAATAAAAGGCAACAATGAAAGTAGGTAGTGTAGGTAGTAGGTTGGAACAAAACAACAGGGATTGGTAACGAGAAGTTCAAGTTACGGTAGATCATGGGATTAGGTCATACAGGAACACAGCATATACTTAGTAAGTGCCTGCCTGCCTTAAAAGCATGAATGGACACACAACTAGTGGCTCTTTACATTATTTCTCTGGCCGGATATGCCGCCCTGTGCAGCTTGGCTGGTAGGGTTTACTGGATCAAACGGGATTACCTAAATAACCTGGTGCAACTTTTTTTTTTCTCCCTCGCTTCGTTCAACCTCCATTTTCGGCTCAGGCACTGTTTGGCCCGTTTGGCCCCAAATAAGGCATTTAGTGTAATGAAGACCCAGTTCATAGCCTGGCCATGGACTGACAGCACCTTTCCCGCTACTGCCCGCGGAAAGTAGTCCCAATGGCTTAAGCCCCACTGCTCAGGTACCTTGGGTTCACCAGGTATTCTGAGGTAAGTACATGTAGGTAAAGTACAGACCTACATATCGCATACATATGCCCCGTTACTTACAGACGCAGTACCTATTTATCGGAGCTGCAGGCCTTAGGACCTTGCCTTACCCTTCTTGCTTCTCTCATTCTACGCAGATTCTGCGTCTTCGATTCTTCTTATAGCTTTTCCACCCTATCCACTTGTAGCATTATGTCTCTGCTCTGTTATTTGCTGTTGACCTGGCGCAAACAGCAGGATATAAACTTTACCTCCAGGGGTACGCCTGCACCTGCCTGCAGGTAACATTGGCGGTTGCAGGCGATCTCTACTGTACTGTATATATGTGTAAGATGGGAGAAACCAGGGGTATCCCGAGTCTCGCAGGGGGCTATCATTTGCTACGACACTAGTGCTATTTTGTTGAACAAAGTTGCAAAGTACAGAATATGTATTGGAGGTTTGTGCGCTATCGAGTAACGATTCAAAAGTAAGTTCTGACGCTGCCGTATTACTACGTAGTGTACAACTGCTGACAGTGTGAGATGCGACATATTTTGAGTAGACAACATCAACGATCAATTTATAGATAATAGATTATCTAGGTCCGTATCTAGCAAACATGTGTTTACAACTTATATTTGTTTGGTCCACGGTACATTTGCACCTATCTAAGTATGTACCTATGTACAACGATGTATCCCTAAGACTGGTATCTTCATGCATGCCTTATTAAGCATGTTGCTTACCAGCAGCACGGGAGTCTTCACAGGATCCACAATATAAAATCCTCCGAGCATGCTTTGCTCTACACCCCTTCCGGGATTATGAATATTAGCTAAATATAATTAATAGAGGTAAATCTAAAATAAATACTAAGGTTTTTATATTTATTTTTATAAATAACTCCTTTTATTAATTTATATATAAAGTTATTTTTTATTATTTAATAATAATAATAATAATAATAATAATAATAATAATAATAATAATAATAATAATAATAATAATAATAATAATAATAATAATAATAATAATAATAATAATAATAATAATAATAATAATAATAATAATAATAATAATAATAATAATAATAATAATAATAATAATAATAATAATAATAATAATAATAATAATAATAATAATAATAATAATAATAATAATAATAATAATAATAATAAAGTTTTTTAATATTTTTTTATTTTTAATATTTTTTAACGTTTTTATTAATTTATTATTATTATTAATATATTATTATAGCTTTTTCGGTATATTTATAGTTAATTTATATAAAAAATTATATAAAATAATTTTTTAACGTTAAAAATTTAAATTTATATATTTTTATGGGTGAAAAATTAAAGTTATATATAAACTATTAAAAAAGATTTTTTAAAACGATTTAAAACTATTAAAATAATTTTTACACGATAATTAAAAATATTATTTTATTAAAAGATAATTTTTAAATATTAATTAATATATTTAATTATTAATAAAAAAGTTTCGCGGTAATATTTCTTTATGTTAATATTATTTAGGTTTTTTTTAAACATAAAATAATTTTTTTTTTAATAAATAAAATTAAAAGAAATAAAGTTTTTATTAATATAAACAATTATTTAAGTTTTTTATATAAGATTATTATAACTTTAATATTTATTTAAAAGAATAATATAATTAAATTATAATTAATTTTTCGGTTTAAGTTAAATAAATAAAATAAACTTAATAAAAATAACTTGTTTTTATTTTTAAATATTTATAAAGTAAATTTAACGGTTATAAATATATTTATTAAAATTAAAGTTTTTTATAATTATTTTAATAATAGTTTTTTTAAATTAATTAACTTTTAATAAAAAAACAATATTAGATTTTAAATGATTTTTCGGTATTATTTATTTTTATTTAATTAGTTTTTAATTTTTTCGCGAGTAAATATATTAATAATTATATATTTATATTTTTTTAAGCGTTAAGAATGTTATATAAGCTTATTAAACTTAATAAAAGTTATAATTATAATAAAAAGTTATTTTATTATATATTTATTTAATAATTTATTATAAACTTTATATATATTTATTAAAATATATATAATATACGCGGGATTTTTAATTTATAAATAATAATAAAATTAATAATAATTAATCGGTAAAAAAAGTTTATTAATACTTTTATTGCTATATTTAATACCGTGAAAAATACTAGTTTTTTTAAGTGTTTAAAAATATAAACTAAATAATAAAATAAAATTAATTATTAAAAAACTTTATTAAATAAATAATTAAATATAAAAAAGTTATAATGATTATATAAATAAATAAAATATTAAAAAATTAAAAATTATTTTTTCATTAATAATTTAATAATTTAAAGTTTATTAATTTATTTTTATAATTTAATAACTTATTATATAATTTATATTAATTATAAATTTTTTTATTTAACTTATTAAATTAATTTTTTTATTAATTTATAATATTATTTCTTTTAAATTATTATTTTAATAATAAAGAATAAATATATATATTTTATACCTTATTTTTATTTTTATAATTTTTGTAGTATTATTTATAATATTTAATTATATTAAAAGATATTTATAGTTTATAAAAACTAAATAATAATTTATTTTATAATTTTTAATTAATAAAAGAAATTAAAATTATATAATATTTTGTTTATAAATTAAAGAAATAGAAATTTA
The DNA here is from genome assembly GCA_022593225.1 of Xylaria sp. FL0064. NCBI lineage: Eukaryota > Fungi > Ascomycota > Sordariomycetes > Xylariales > Xylariaceae > Xylaria > Xylaria sp. FL0064. The sequence continues at coordinate 120,070 of JAJKLE010000029.1, forward strand.
AAATAATAAATAATATCTTTTATTATAAAAAATATATATATTATAATTAATTATATAATAACTTTAGAGTTTTTATTATTATAATTAATAAATTTATTAAAAAGTTTAATCGATTAATTAAAAAAAGAATATTAATTTTTAAAACTTTTATTTATTTTAAAAATATATATTATTAAAATATTTTTTATTAATTAAGGCTTTTATTTATTAAATAAATTCAAATTATTATTAAAATATAAACTATTAAAATAATTAATATTATTAATTAAAGTATTTTTAATTTTAATTAATTAAAATATTAATAATAAAATTAATTTATAATAATTATAATATTTCTTAAATATTTTTTTATTTAATAGAATATTTAATATTATTATTATTTTAATAAAGATTTAATTTTTTTTAATTTTATAAATATTTTAATTATTTTTTATTTTAAATTAAATTTTTATTAATATAATTTTTAATATTAATTTAAATAATTAAATATAAAAAATAAAATAAAAATTGTTTTAATAATAATAATTTATAATTAATTAATAAAATAATCTTTTAAAATTTAATTTATAAAATCTTTAAAATTATATTTTATTTTTAATATAATAAATAAAATTTCTTTTATTAAAATTAATTTTTTTATTTTTTTATTATAATATTATAATATTTATTGTTAAAGAAATTAAAATTATAATTATAATTTTATTTATAATATTTTAATTTTTATAATAATTATTTAAATTTAAAATATTATAATTATAATAATAAATATTTTATTAATATTCTTTTTAATTATTTAATAATAATAATTTATTTATAAATTATTTTATAAAATAATATATTTATATTTTTATTAATTAATATATTATAAATAATTTATATAATTAATAATAATTTTATTTAATTATTTTATTAATAATTAATATATTTTTAAAAATATTATTTAAAAATAATAAATAATTAAAGATTTAAATTTAATATTTAATTATTTCCAAAAACCTATTTTAAATTTAAATATAAAAATTCATATTTATTTAAATATTTATATTACAAAACTTATATTATAGAATTCTTAATATATAAGTATTTTATTTATATATTAACTTATTAATTTTGAATTTCTTTATTTATATAATTTTATTAATCTTTATAAATTGTATATTGATATATTATAATATATTTAAAATCTTTTTAAACATAATTTAAATTCTTAAGTTTTTATTTTATTAAAAATATAATATCTAAATATTCTATTTTAAATTTTTAAATGCTTTTAAATTTTATTAATTAAATATATTAATTAAAATATTTTTTAATATAATATATTTTAAAATTAAATTTAAACAAAAAACTATATAATCTTTATATTATTTAATAATTCTTTATATAATTATAAATTTTATTATTTTAATAAAAAATTATTTTTATTTTTATAATTAATTTATTTAAAATATTTATTTTAATTTTTGTTTAATAAATTTAATACTTTAAATATTAAATTAAAAGTTATTTTAAATTTAAATTTTTTAAAAAATTTTTATATTTTTTTTAAAAATTAAAATCTTTTAAAATTTATTTAATATTTATAATTATTATATAGATTTTTAATAATTATATTTTTATTTATTTAAGTATAAATATAAATTTTAAAAAATTAATTTTTTATATATATTATATATATTTCTTTACATTTAATTATAATTTAATTTATTAAAATATTTTAATATTAAAATTATTTAAATAAATAAATGTAAACTTTTTTAAAAGAAATTTATAATAATATTATTTTTTTATATTAAAATTTAATTAATATATTTTATAATTTTTATAATATAATTAAATATTTATATAATTTATATATTATTTATAAAATGATATTTTATTATATAAATAATATAATATTTATTTAATATATTAAATACTATAAATTATTATATTTAATTGATATTTCTTTATTATTATTTATTATATTAAACTTTTATTTTTATTAATTTTTAATTAATATTTTTTAATTAGAATATAATAATTTTATTTATTTATTTATTTAATTTATATTTAATTATTTTTATTTTCTATTAAATTTTAAAATTATTAATTATTAATTATAATATTTTTAAAATAATATTATATTTAAAAATATTAATAATATTAAATATAATTTATCTTTTATATTTTTATATAAATATATTAAGAAATATTATTTCTTTAAATTTTTAAATCTTTTAGAACTTTAATTTATATTTTTAAAAAATATAATTTTATTTTATTATTTTTAATAATATAATATTTATTTATATTTTAAAATTTATTAAAATTATATATATATTTTCAATATTTAAATCTAATTTTAAATTAATTTTTTTAATATTATATTAAATTCTTTATAAAACTTTAATAATTTTAATTATTTATTATTCTTTAAATAAAAAACTTCTTTTTTAATTTTTATTATAATAATACTTTTATACAAAATATTTAAATAAATATTTAATTTAATTCTTTTTAATTTTTTAAAATAATTATATCTTTAATAATTATATGTTTAATAATTAATAATTTTTATAATTATTATTTATTTTAAATATTATTAATTTTTATTTATATAATAATTTATTCTAAAAACTAAATATTTTCTAATTTATTTTATATATATTGATAATATTTATATAATTTTATAATATTTTAAATATTTAGATATTTAAAAAAATTCTATTTTATTTTATTATATTTATAATTTTTAATAATTAATTAAATAATTAATTAAAATATATTTATAATATTAATTTCGGTTTTAATTAATAATATTCTATTATTTTATTATGTTTTATTTTATTTCTTTTAGTTTTCTTAAAATAAAAATCTTTTTTAATAACTTTTATTTTTAATATTTTATAAATTATTTTTTTAAAATAAAATTCATTTTTAAATTATATTTTAAGTTTAATTATAAAAACCTTTTTATCATTATTTAAATTTATTAATAATATTAATTCTTTATTATTAATAATTTTTTATTTTTAATAAAATTATTTTTCAAAATTATATATTATATAATTTTAATTATTTCTATAAATATATATATATTATACTTTATTTTAAAAGTTATTTTATTTTTAAATAATATTTATATTTCTTTTTAATTTTTCATAAATTAAATATTTTATTTTATTAAATATAAAATTATTTATTTAAAATAATAATTTTATATTTTTACTTTAAAAATATATTGTTTTTTAATTAATCTTTATTTTTTTTTATTTCTTTAAACTTTTATTATTTAATTCCTTTTTAATAAATCTTTTTATTATTATTTTTAAATTATTATAATATCTAATAATATTCCTTTATAATCAAAATATTTAATTTTAAATTATATTTATTTATTTAAACTTTTATTTTATTTTTTTTAAAGTTTATTTAATAATTATTAATTTATTATAATAATTATATTAATATATTTATTAATTATTATTAGTTTATTTATTTTATATATTTTATTTTTAATTTATATTTTTAATCTTTTATATAATAAATAAAATAATATAAATTTTAATAATTTTAAAAATATAATTAATCATTTAAACTTTATAATATAATCTGTTTTAAATATTAAAACTATTTTTAATATATTCTATTTTTTTTATATTTTTAAATAAGATTCTTATTTATTTTTTTAATTTTCTATTTACTTTTATTTAATATAAACGCTTTTAAAAAATCTTTTAATATTAATTAAAATTATTTAAATATTTCTTTTATGAAAAAATAAAAATTTATTATTATTACTTAATATTTTTTTTAATTATTAATATATATTATTTTAAAGAAAATTTTATTTATATAGAAAATATATAAAATATACACTAGGGTTTTTAATTTATAAATAATAATAAAACTAATAATGAATAGTTTATAAAAAAGGTTTATTAGTATTTTTATTATTAATTTAATTATAATAAAATAATAATTATTTATATATAAAATAAAACCTAAGATTAATAATTAAAAAACTAAATTAAATAAATAATTAAATATAAAAGAGTTATAAAATTATATAAATATAAAGAATATAAATAAAATAAGGCTTATTTTTTCTAGTGATCTAAGGTTTACTAGTTTATTATTATAATATAGTGATCTAGGGCTTACTAGTTTATTAATATAATTTAGTAATCTAGGGCTTACTAGCCTATTTTTATGATTATATAACCTGTGCTAATTATAGCTCTTTTTCTTTATATCTGGCTTAATATTTTTTTTTTATGTTTAGCCTATTAAACTAGCTATTTTTTTTTAATGATTTATAATATTTTCTTTTTTTTTTTTACAATCATTATTTTAATAATAAGAAAATAAATATATATATTTTATTTTTTTTATTTTATTTTATATATATATATTATTATTTATAATATTTAATTATATTAAAAAATATTTATAATTTTTAAAAACTCAATAATAATTTATTTTAATGTTTTTAATTAATAAAAAAAGATTTAAAATTATATTATATTTTTTATATAAATTAAAAAAAAATATAAAATAATAAATCATATTTCTTATTATAACAAACATATATATTATAATTATATAATAATTTTACGGTTTTTATTATTATTAATAAATTTATTAAAAAATCTAATTAATTAATTAAAGAAATATTAAATAAAATAATAATTTTTTAAAACCTTTATTTATTTTAATAATATATATTATTAATATATTTTTTATTAAAATTAAAATATATTTTATATGAACGTTGAGCATGCCATTTAATTTTGGCCAGAACCTCTGTATTCATATGGATTGTATTCATAGTAGGTACAAAGTTGGGCATCAGTTCCAGCTAGGTGGGCGCGGACCAACAGGCCACCTAAGGATTCCGGACCGCTCCTTGGCAGCATAGGTAGCTTCGAGTTTAGGCTACCTTGATTGGTCAATTCCCTCCCGGCGGCACACCGAAGAGGAAAAGATGTAGAACGGAAGCTTTGTTCAACTTGGCCGTTCAAATGAAAGGAGTCAGGCTATCCGTCGTGAATCTCAGCAATTTTATTGTTGATGACGCGCTTCACCTACATAGCATCCTAGTGCACATTAAATATGTGAGACAGAAGTGTTTCTCGCCCTTACATATGCTGTACGCCGCTCGACGTCATCGTTACCTATTGTGTAGTCAGTTCTCAGGGGTTCCTCAGAGTGCAATTGCCAGGTTTCTAATTAGAGAGAGTCAGTTGCGCCATTTGTCCTGCATACTACCTGTACTCAGTACAACATGGACTACGGAGTACAGCGCACGGTTAATCGGAATACACACACGAAGCTTGGCGTAAAAGAGTTACGGTGCCTTATTGGATCAATCTTTGGGAATCTCTACGCTATTTATACCTAGCTACAGTTAGCTACCGAGGTAGTTCTCCTGTGCATGCTACCCTATGCAGCCCACGGGGCCGTTAGCTTAGGTAGCATGCCGGTTGGTTAGGTACCTACTTTACTATGTACGAAGTCCAGATGTCCTCAATAGCGTTGATGGCTTTAGCTCCTAGACTCCCGACTCCTCTACATGCACAAGATGCTGTGAGCAGGGCCATGTACTCTCCGCTGGAGGACTTCCCGCTGCCAGTGGTACCTACATGTAGGTAGTAGAGAGCGCGAAGGTAGGTACATAAATGAACAGCCATGCACTGTACCTAAGGAAAGTAGTGTACACTACTAGTACGCCAGCCGAAATGAAGATGGATGCAGCTCCAGCATCGCGTTTCCATTCCAAATCCGGCCCAGGTGGAATCTCACTTCATCAACCCGTTTACTGAACATCGATGTCGTCAACAGTAATTTCCCCAGGTTCAGGCCCCCGAAAGAAGCAGTTGATGCTCTCCTTCCCTTTGCGCCGACTTTTTCGGCCTTTATCCAGCCCGCTGCTTGTGACCGGACCGAAGACAAGAGCCGGACTTACATGGTTAAGTCTAACTTAGAGACATCTTGGGCACATTTGTCTCGGGTATGAAAGATATAGGCCGCCGTGACTAATAACATAGGTAGGCTGTCGACTTTTGCGAGCAGCTTGTTGCACTTTGGATAGTGCCACCAGGGCAAAAGGGCCCCATGGCAGTGTATTGTTTACCGCACAATTCACAAAAAATGCTCGCCGTCAAGACAGCGATGGAACTAGCTGGTGCCCTTAGCTTAGAGCTGATCTCGACCCAACTATCCTAGAACAGAGGACTCTTTCCCGCCTGTTCGCCGTGGTAGCACACAAAGGGGAGAACACTTCGCACCAGCCATCGCCTTGTTCTACAGAGAGGTGTCCCAATACGCTCCCAAGAGCACCATAATACGTGTACGTTGGTACGGCACTGTCGGTTGTGCAAACGCGAACACAATTCTGCCGTCCGCTACAGCATTCTTGCTAGGGTGCCAAGTGACGGGAAGCGCCAGAGAGTTGCTTGTCTTACCCTCCCAGAGGAGAGCGTTATACCCACGAAATGGATACAACTCGTCAAGCCCCAGCTTTATCGCCAATGGTTTGGTTTCAGACAGCACCGAACCCCAAGTCAATCGTTGCGGTTTTGTAGAATCGCGTTTCCTCCCTGTTTTTCCGGCCATTTGGTCCGTACAGTTTCAGGTGATGAACAGTTGGATGTCGTACAAGGCACCGATATTGAGCATTTAGTCGGCATTAAGGACAGCCACCATATCAATCAATCAATCAATCAATCATTGATTTTACCTTTTTCATACATCGAGCATCACAACTTCTACTCGTTACTGTCCTAGTCGACCTACATTCTCTAAGCTTCCTCTGCGCTAGACCCTAAGGATCAAGGCTGCAACGCGCGAACACGGGGAAGGATGTTTCCTGAGGTCCGGACCATCTTGGGCATGACAAGGGGTAAGCTTGGAAGCACACAACCCCTCGACTCGACCTCCAAGACAGCAGTTTGAAGAGGTCCGACACCAGACAGGGGTTCAGCTAGAGATGGCGAGATGCCATGGTGGAACTGTAGCACGGCGTAAGTGCACAGTACTTTATACCGTACATACGTGCTACACTAACTTCTCCTGTCCAACCATCAGCTCTATCTCCCTGCCCCGTCTACCTTTGCGGCATGGGAGCCTGTTGGAGCTTCCCCTCTATGCTACTTCGAGAAATCAAGTCCCAGCCGGCCCCGACCGCAGCAGCTCTCTGCCACCTGCACTACTGTACCTCCTTCAAGGGGTGGTCCATCCATCCATCCCATCATCCATCCACATGTAGGGCAGCCGACTGGAGAATGGTAGGTAATGCGAGGTACCGCTCCATTGCTTGCAGTATTCGAAGTGACATCGAGTACAACATGGCTGATGGCTTTCGGCATTCCTTAGGTATTCCTTGGTCGGCGCCTTGGTGTCTGGCATCCCGTTACAACAGCAGTCGAACTTAACTGATTTGCGGGTCAGAATGACGCCTACTTGTGGCTCTCCCTCTCTCTCTGTCACTTACACGCACTTCACACTCCCACCCGCACACTCCCTCCTCCTCCTCCGCCTTCTCCTCCTGTCCCTCCCCTTGAGTTCCCTACGACGTCCACCCCGGGGCCGCTCCAGCCTTCTATTCCCCCTCTGACCCACGGGGCTGCCGGATGAACGTTACTGGACGGTAGGTCCTAATAAGCAACCAGGCCACACAGGTAAAGCCAAAGCCAAAAAGCATGCTGTAGAACTCTCTAAGCTTTGATCCCTCGCCCACTCACCCTTCTGCTTGACCTCCCCCCCGCTCTCTTCTCCTTTCCCTCCATACCTCCTCGTTCTCTGTACCTTAACGAGCCTGGGACCCCCAGCCCCAGCTCGGCCTACCCAGCTTACCTATCATACTCCCCCACTGTCCCCCTACTCCCTCACCCCCAGCAGCCTTCCTCTGGCACGACAGCTTAACAAACCCCCCCAAGCTCCCACCCATTTCTCTTCCCTCTGTCCTCTGCCCAATCTTCTTTTCCTTCCAATCTGTATTTTCCCGTCCCAATTGCTTTCCATCCTTTTCTTGCCCCATCTGATTACCCAGCTCCAACCAACCCAAAGCCCCTTGTTTCGAAAAACCACAGCAGAATGAGTGCCCGTAAGAGGAAGCAGGAGGAAGAGCTGGAAGAGCTGGAATCGCTTCCAAGCGATGTAGAGGAAGAGGAAGAGGAGTAGTAAGTCTCACAGTTCTCTTGTGCCTTTTTAGTTGTTACGACAATTCTTGGTTGGGTCACACCCAGGCAGTTGTATCCTAGCATGTGACGCTTTCATATGCGCCGGCGTCGCCTTGCCAATACAGCGTTCGCGTGGCGTTCTTGCGTGCTCGCTGCTTTCTCAAGAGGTCTTCATAACACACAGCAGCGTACAATTCGCTAATGGGTCTCTTATTAGCGTGTCAGAAGGAGACGAAGATGAGGATGACGACGACGACAATGACGACGATGCAGAAGAGGATGAGGAAGAGTATGAAGATGAAGGCGAGCCAGAAGAGAAGAATGGGGTGAAGCGTAAGTCTGATAAGTCCTTCGCTTCCTCATTCAAGCAATCAAGCAACACTGTTTCAATATTCTGGGCCCAAGCTCGCTGTTGTTATATCTTCTACTAACATTCCGGTTGGTAGCCGTAGCCGAAGCTCCACCTAAGAAGAAGCAGAAAACAACAAGCGCTCCAAACGATGCTATTCCCGTCGTCGATGATGGCGAGGGAGATGAAGACGAGGAGTTCGACGAGGACGCTGAGGCAGCACTCGATGAGGAAGAAGAAGACGGTGCTGAGGAAGAAGAATGGGACGAGGATGCCGATGAGCCAAGCTCCAAGGGCATAGTCGGTGTCGATGTGCCAGTTGGCGGTAAGAGTGCTGCCGCCACAGCCGTTGCCGGTGGTGACGACGAGGAAGATTGATGCAACCACCAGGGTTCAATCATCTCATCCCTGAGGCTACCCTCATATCCATCTCTTCTCGTTCGGGACTGCATTGTTCTGCTCCTGTTCCACGTAGTTGGTAGATTACTATCTCGTATAGTTCCATGTCGCGCTTGAATCAGGCAATAGATGGCTTTCTTCAGGGATGATTGGCAACAGAAGGGACAAACTTTTGAAAGACATTTGCCTAGGGTAGGTCAGGGTTGTGACGGCGTAAGGCACTGAAGTAAAATGACCCATGCTGGTTAATTGTGAAATGACTTTTAAACCTAGCCAATGACCGATCTAAGGGAGTTGCGCAAGTATCAACCGCGACGAACATGGCGAACGATGATGCCAGAGGAAATTCCAAGGAATGGTAAGACAAAGGTAGAGAGATTCTATTTCGACTGCCCATGGTAGTTGATAGCGAAATTGAACTTCACTAATAAACCCCACAACCCCACGCCTCTTGTAACCTCCTCTCCCTTGACAAGTGTCAGAGCACTTCCGGTTGGCTGTCACCACGACCGCAAACCCACGGGGGTTGCGGCCCAACTTGGTTTGACGCTTTTTGTCGGGCCCTTTTTCTGAGCCAGCTCTATCATCGTCATTGTAGTTGACGGATTGAGTGAATATCTTAGAGCCGACCAAGCTTGATAGTGTCGCATAGGTAGGCATTATTTTCTAGCCTTAAGCATAAAGCCCTTTGCCGCCACCTCGGCCTTTCCTTCGGCGTTGGAAACTGGCTGTTTGTATACGTACTGGACAATACTGAGACAGTGGCTTTAGTCGACGTCTGGGTCGCCGCTGTATGTCTTGCGCCACTATGTCTATTGGGCTAGATGGCGTAAAAAGAAAAGCACGGTGCGAGTTGCCTGGTTGAGTTGGTTCACGATTGTTGGTTCGCGATTGCGCGCTTCATCGTTAGACTACCTACCCGCCCGGGTACACATGTAGGTAAGTATATATATGTATCGACGTCGTAGTATTGTATGCACGGCTGAGAGATCTACGCCTGCATATCAAGCATCGGCGAGTGAGCGGCGAGTGAGGCAATTCATGATATTGTTCATTGTTCTACTAGATTGGGTATATAGGTAGATGTGGACGTTTGACACGGGTGTTATTGACTGCTGAGGAAGTATAAATGCCGCGTAGTTTATGTCACATGAGAGTTTTATACGCCTACGATGCTTCGTGGATTGAGATTGCGAATATACTATATAGAGTCTGTAATTAGTGGACTGCAGATGGACACTCGGCCCCCAACTTTCTTTGGTACCATCCAAAAACACTACGAAGACGGAACCAGCGAGTTCACGTACACCTCAATATTGGCGTACCCAGAGCTGCTGATCGCCATGGCATCGCTAGGGTCTTGAGGATCCAGCCCATTAGCCTGCTCCCACGCGTCCGGGATCCCGTCGCCGTCTGTGTCGGTGGGCTTCGTGCCGCTGGCGATATATCCCGGCCCGTACATGGGACTCGCCGTCTCGTCGCTGATCAGCTCGCCAGCCGTGCCCCAGCTCCGCACCTCGGCGACGAGGATCTTGTCGACGGCGTCCCGCGACGGAAACGTGGTACCGACGTTGTCGAGCACGTACGTCACGGCATCCTGGGGGCTGCGCAGCGTCGTCGGGCCAGGGTAGTCGTATGGCGTCGAGACGATGTCCATGTCGCTGTAACATGTCGTCTTCACGCACAGCGCCGTGCCGTCGAGGACGCCGTTCTGGTTCGAGTCGTAGAAGTTGTTGGACACGTAGCCGTGGAAGTTGGCGTTGCCGCGCGTGAAGGCCGTCACGGTCGTCGTGGGACCCGAGATGAAATAGTTGTTGATGATGTTCGCGTAGCTCTGCCCGTCGCTGTCACCCGCAATATAACCACCACCACCGCCCCAGTTGTAGACGACCTAGTACCAAAGGTCAGAAACAGCCCGCTTTCGGTTGTTCGTCCGGGATCAACTTACGTTGTTCTGGAAGTCGTTTACACCCTTGACCTTGGGATTGCGCGTCTTGTTATCGATGTATAAGTTCCGGAAGAGGCTGATCCCGCCATCGGTCTGCATTAATCCGCCGCAACTGTGCGTATCTAATCCCTGGCCGATGATGGAGTTCTGTATGGTTACATTCGTGACGTCGCCGTTGATAGAGAATGTCTCGTCGCGGCCCCAGGTGACGGAGACATGGTCGAAAATCATGTTCTGGCCGTCGGCAATGGTAATGCCGTCTTTGCCCGAGTCGCCCGACTTACCCATGCGAAAGCGCATATAACGGACGATGCCTTCGTCAGCGTTGGACCACGACAGCCCGTTTCCGTACACCGTGATTCCACCCCCCGGCGCCGTCTGTCCGGCGATGTAGACATTTTCTGAAAAAGACCCAGTGGTCAACTCTTACGGCTCATGGCAAACATTCGCTCTATTTCAGAAAATAGGAAGCGTATAACAGTATTCTCAAGCAGGAACAGAAACCCCTGCTGAAGATGAGACAGAATAAATGCTCCAAAGGACCTACTGGAGACAACCACACGATCGGTGATGTTGATTGTGCCTCCCACATCGAAGACGACGATCCGATTAGCTCCAGAGACGGCATCTCGAAAGGAACCGGTGCCTTCGTCGCTTTATTTCAGACGTCAGCTCGTATACTCGAATTTCCCTCCCACAAAATCTAGTCGTCCAACGTACTTGAGACTAGTTACGTGATAGACGCTGCCGGTCCGCCCACCAATGGCATTGCGCCCGAAGCCTTCGGCGCCGGGAAACGCGAGCAGCCCGGACACCTGGGGAGCAAGAGCAAGTACTGACGCTGCGATGAGATGCTGTAGCCAACCCATTTTACTAAGGCGGAGAGAATGTGTCACAAAGACAAAATGAGAGGGATACCTCGTCACAAGAGAGGTCGAACGCCATCATAAACCTTGAATATATATATAACACGCAGAATACGATGTAAGCTGTCCCCCAAAGCCCGGCATGGAATCATGATGCAGATCGCTGGTCGCTGTTTGATGGAAAAACCAAGCACATATACATGCTATTGCCGGAGTGCCAAAGGATTTGCTTGGGGACAATGGAGTGTGGTATTCCGAAGACAGCCTATGGCAGCGAACTCCACCCCGAGAATCCTTGCGGGCCCCTCGATGGATGCCGTTGCTATTGAATGAGAACATGTAATAGAAACGCTACATTCGATGCTGATGGTAGTACCATTCACTCATCACACAGGACTGCCTGATCTCACTAAAATTTCACGACTCTCTACACCACAAACACCACAAATAATTCAGCAACAACCTCACAACAGCATGAATTTCACTAATGAAGTAAGAGGACAGGCTGCTCTTGTTATCCCAGAAATAGGACTCGAAGAATGGTAGATATGCCTATTGTTCATTCTCCGCATTCCATAATCTGTCTCATCATCTGCCAACTGCAGCTTCGCCCTTCCGCTGGACAAAAAAAAAAAAAGGGAAAGGAAGGAAGAAAGAAAGAAAAGGGTAAAGGGAATCAGGATAAGACAGTGTGTTCTTATATAAATAGGTAAGAAAACTCCTATCACGGTGACAACATGTTTTTTATTATAAAGGACGTGATAATTATAGCCACCAATCAATCCCACCTTTCATTAAATCTCCATGTTCTAGTTCCTGTAATTGTGAGCTACAAACGACTATCAAAGAAGGGTCGGTGTACTAGTGACTATGGTCGCGTTGCCGGTATAAGACGCGTGCCTGCAATCCATGATATAGCTGATCGTGGCGATTCGGCCAAGCTGTTCTTATTGAAACCGGCTTTTGTTTAAGATTCATTGACGAGGACTTTAGCCCTCTTCAGCATCCATATTATCACGGCGTCTCTTAGTAGCACTCTGGCCCAATTTTCGGCCGCTCAAAACGGAACCTTTATTGCCTCGGTCATCCATTAAGTTCTTCATCTGTGTTCGAGATTCCCGTTGGGCTTCCTCCGTACGTTCCCGGTACACCATGACCTCATCGCGCTCAGTGGGGAATTCACTGCAACATTCGGAGTCAGCTCAAACTATTCTGAGTAATCCTTTTATTCCCCAACGTTTCAGAGCTCTTGAAAGTTCACAAGGTCTAGTTCAGACTTGAAAAGGGAGCTCTATACTGCCCAAAGACGGATAAGGTCATGAAAGGCGAAGACACTTACGGAAGCTGTGTTCCTAGAGCAGCCTCGATTCTTTGGTAGACTTCTAAGTCATATTGGGTGACGAGTGAAAGAGCGTTCCCCGATTTTCCGGCTCTCGCGGTTCGACCAACCCTGAATTAGTCAGTAACGTTGTAAAAGACAGTGCTGAATGTAGTCTTTACCTGTGGATATAAGTTTTACTATCGCCAGGGACTATGATGCGCGGTGTTAATGATTATTCTCGCCCCGGAATTGGACTAGGGCTCCTGGAGCCCGCAGAATGTTCTGCTTTTTCAATGAACATGGGAAAATGAAGGCCACTGACGGTCATAGTTCAGAACAACGTCTACAGAGGGGATATCAAGGCCTCTCGCTATTCACACCGTGTCAGAGTCATCAATTACGTTGGCGAGTATCGTAGTCTGTACCTGCAACATCTGTGGCAACTAGGATATCTCTCGCGCCACTTTTGAATTTATTCAGCGCCCCTAGGCGAGCGGATTGCGACAATTGTCCTACATCCAGTCAGAATAGGGAACAGAGGGCATTGAAAAACCGGAGTGAGATGATTGGAGAAAGAAGTCAGAGAAAAGGACATACGACGTACCGTGAAGAGGTATTCCCTTGAAACCGAGATGTCTAATCATAATGGAGATCCTCTGCGCTTCGTACACAGTTCTTGTGAAGATTATTGTCGTCCTACCCGAAAATTCCGAGAGCAAATATATGAGATAAAAGTCTTTGAAAGCATGTGGGATGAATAACTTTAAAGATTGAGAGTCAGTTACCACTTGAACGGTTCAGAAGATTGGTAGGAAAGAAGAGGATACAAGAAGGCAGGAGTGAGTTGTGCTCTCGGCATTGCTTTAAATATATGACATACGTAGAACTAGGAAGATAAGGAGTTAGCAGACAAAATCGAAACTAGGCCCAAACGGGAGCAGATTTTGAGGTCGCCCTACCTGTTTTAATGTCGATACCGTCTGATATTTACTGGATGACACCGAAACGCGAACTGGATCCCGTAAGGAGGCTCGTTGCAAAGATTCCACCTGTACAGTATTGGTCAGTGGGATATTCCACGTAGCAAGGGAACAAAACCACCCACTTTTGAACTCATTGTTGCAGAAAAAAGAAAAGTTCGCCCTTAATGAAGCAGAAGTTAGCAATTGGGGGACATCTAAGCCCCAGTAAAAGGAGCAAGTAGATTAAGGTTTAGAATACGCACTCTCCCTTGGTATGAATTTGAGCAGCTTATCCAGAACTGGGCCGAAATCCATATCTAAAAGACGGTCCGCCTCGTCTATGACTAGGTACTTGAGAGCGTTTAGCTTGAACCCCTTAGTCTTCTCGAGGTGATCCAAGAGCCTTCCTGGTGTGGCAACGATGACATGAGGTTTCTTTCCCAAGGAGATAGCTTGTGCCACCATGTCGAGACTTCACAAGAAGAATTAGCGAGACTACTTTCCATAGGAATTTCCAATGAGAGGATTCAAAGCCTGTGGCGTATGGATATCTACCCATGACAACGAGATCAAGAGTTGGCTCAACCACTTACCCTCCGACAATAGTACAACTTCGGACGGAAATTGTAGCTCCGAGAGCATCAACCTGCTGACCGATCTGCTGCGCAAGCTCACGAGTGGGGGCTAGGATTAAGCCGTATAGAGGCGACGGATGCTCGAGAAGCGACTGCAAGATCGGGAGTACGAAGGCGGCCGCTGTCGAAGGCAAATTAGTCAGTGAGGACGCGGAAATAGGAGGAAGACCTGAAATGCCGCACTCTTTCCGGAACCGGTCTCGGCTAGGCCAATGATATCCCTACCAGCAAGGGCTTCAGGAATGGCCTTTGCTTGAATAGGGGTAGCATGAGTGAATTTGAGGGCGGCGCAGGCGTCGCAGAGACTATCGACAATACCCTAACAGTGAAGACGAGTTAGCTGAGCGATAGAGAATCCAAAGGCATGCAGTCTGATCACACCAATTCTTTGAATGTCTTTCGCGAAGCTTCAGCTTCGTCGGTGGGGGAGCCATCCTCAGCTAGCGTAGCTGATTCCGTGGAAGATGACGCCTCGGCATGGGCAGAGTTGTCGCGATCATTCTGGTCGGTCTCGGGCTGGGGCCGAGACGCCTTTCGCTTCTTAGCCAAGGGCGCCATATTAGGTGGACCGGAAATAAATCGTCTTCGGCGAGTATCTGTAGATCCTTTTAGTTCGGTTTCTAGTGGCGTCTGTGAGAAGCTTCAGATAGTCCCGGTATGTTTTACGCAATGATGGCTGATGGTATAGAAATATGTCAACTTGAAGCTTGATGCTATGAAGGCATTAAAATATCGGATAAGATAAGAAACTTAGCTGCGGATAAGTACGGAGAACTTGCCGGCTAGAAAGACTGCAGGTGGACACCTACATGTCACTAAAACTCCACTATCATTGGACGCCAGCTAACCATAATGGGTACATGTAGGGCTAAAACTTTCTTCCCTTTCAGCTGGCTGACTCCCGTAACAGCATCCTCAGCCCCTCTAGATGCCCCTCCAATGTCCAATGCCCCTCCATACCTCCCTCCCCCCACCACCGTGTCGCGTTTGCATCTCCGTAGCCGGCCAATCTTGGAATCGTCATTTCTTCTGCGACTTTTCCTTGGCTGTTTGCGAGCTTTGCATTTTGTTAGTTCTCCAACATTGCCTACCAGCAGTGAATCGATCACTTAAGCGCAATGGTGTCGATTATTCTCGGTTCCCAATGGGGTAAGTAACCCTCCATCGCAACTCGACCCGGGACCAAATCGAACCTATATTTCGCTTTGCCTTGCCCTCGGTGCTGGCGCATGTTGGTACCAAACGTGGAGGGGGCGGCGACATTATAGGATCTCTGGTGCCGGGACGATCAGCCGTGACCAGGACCTGTTAATAACTCGATCTGTGTTCAGGAGACGAAGGCGTATGTTCACGCCCTGCTTAGCTCCTGCTTTCCTGAGGTACGGTATTATTGACTGGCTGACTGTTCTTTATACAGAAGGGTAAATTGACAGACAATCTTCTGGCAACCAATTCCTTTGACATCTGCGCACGTGCGGCAGGTGGCCATAACGCCGGTCATTCAATTCAGTACGGCAATTGTGATATCACCAACATGTCCGTGTAGATCTCAGCTTACCATGGTCTTTTTTCTAGCACCGGCACTCAAAAGTTCTCCTTCCATCTTTTGCCGTCTGGCTTGGTCAGCCCGAAGACTGACAATCTGATTGGGTCTGGTGTCGTGTTTAATGTCGATGCCTTCTTCGAAGAGTTAGCCGATCTTGACGCTAAGGGTGTACCCGACGTTCACAGTCGTATTCACGTCAGCTCACGGTGCCACTTGAACCTCGCCTTGCACGCAGCTGTCGATGGGCTTTCCGAAAAGGCACTTGGCAAGAGCCAGATTGGAACCACCAAGCGAGGCATTGGTCCATCCTACAGCACGAAAGCCGCTCGAGACGGCTTGAGAGTGTGCGACATTTACCATGGTGATTTCGCGGATAAACTACGCACGTTAGCCGAGGGCTATCGCGCACGATATGGTGAACTCCTTGTGTACGATGTCGAGGAAGAGATTCAGAAGTTTGTGAACATCAGGGAAAAGCTACGACCCTACATCATCGACGCTGTGGAGTACATGAAAGTTGCGCAAGAGCAGAAGCGATCCATTCTTGTAGAGGGTTCGCAGGCTTTAAGTATGTCAGCAAGCCGATCCAACAAAACCAATCTGGCTGACTGCCTCTAGTGCTCGACTTGGATTACGGCAGTTACCCTTACGTTACGTCCTCGAACTGTTCCGTTGGTGGTTGTATCCAGGGTTTGACAATCAGCCCCTTTAACATCAAGTAGGTTTTCTCTTTACGGTGGTGCCATGAAATAGAATATCATTTCTAGGTCTTTATCTGTATGCCCGTTGTCATGACGCTTACTTGGAATTTATAGGAGTATCATCGGCGTCGTCAAGGCATACGTGAGTTGGCACAGAGAACCCTGAATCTAGCCCGAAGCTTTGCTAAGATAACTGGTTTCGCAGACGACGCGAGTTGGTGGCGGTCCTTTCCCCACGGAGCAGCATGGAGACGTCGGCACGAAACTCCAGGACATCGGCGGAGAGATTGTGAGCTCCCTCTTTAAATGCGTCTCATGATTCTATAGGCTTGAGCTAAATTCTTCGTAGGGCGTCTCCACAGGTAGAAGGAGAAGATGTGGTTGGCTTGACCTTGTGGTCCTTAAACACTCAGCGGCTGTGAATTGTCAGTGGCTTGCGGTTGAAATTGATTGCTCACAATATAGTACTGACTTATGATTTTACAGACTATACCACCATCAACCTGACTAAGCGTAAGAACCTAAAGGATGATCTCAATATGCCCAACCGTAGATGAAAATATGGGAATTAACTGGGATATACAGTTGACGTGTTGGACACATTCCCGACGATTCGAGTTGCGGTGGCATACATCACTCCCGATGGAGAAAGGATTACGACTTTCCCTGCTGATCTGAACTTTGTGAGTAACAACAGTTGTATTGCTATTCTACCAGCTCTAACAGATCTAGCTCGAGAAATGCACGCCGGAGTACATCGATTTTGAGGGTTGGCAAAGCTCAACACAGGGTGTTAGGACATGGTTCGATCTGCCGCCTCAAGCCCAAAAATACATCGAACTCATCGAGTCAGAGCTTGGTATAAAGGTACGTTGTTCAAATGTAGCCCCTCACTCATCCCGCAATTACTGAGCTACGTAGGTGGGCTATATCGGAACTGGCAAAGACCGTGAGGACATGGTCATTCGATGAGAATCAAAATTACCGACTTATCTAGACTGATTATAGAGGGAAAGGAAAAGGAGTTTAGAGTATAGAAGTGACGGTTCAAGACTAGTTTATGGGCTTGCGCCTACCTACTGTCAGAGTTTCTGAATCGTATTACAAAAAAAACTGTCTGGCATTCGGTCATGGCGACGGTAGCGGCTGCTAATCCCAACCTAGAAGAACGCAATAACAACATACATAAAGAATTTTAAGACAATTACTTCATACAGATTTGTTGTATTACAATGGGCTAACTAATCCTCAACATTTTCTTTTCTATGCCTACATGTTTTGTTTTCTGTCTCCTGTTATGTTCTTTTGCAGTAAGAGTAGTCCGAGCAATTATTTTCTTTTCTTCTTTTTGTTGTTCTTGAATCCTGTACAGTAAGTGGTAAGATAGAGGTACTGATAAGACGAAAGTAATAGATAAGATAAAAACTTGGCTGATAAGCTATCCCTGCTTCCAGCGATTTGCTACTCCATGATTTCTTCATAGCAACAGCTCGAAACATTTACTCTCCCACGACTCAACAATTAGTTCGAAAAGCACTTCTATAGTGCGGAGTTAAGGATCGCCACGTATAACAGATCGATAGAGGACACTTTTTTCCAACAATGGCGAAACAGCGCACCAAAAAGCGCACGCATGTCGGCGCCGCCAACCCCAAACACAAGGCACCTCTAACGGGCCGTTCTGCAGTCCTCGACCCCAAGAGCATGGTCATTCGTATTGGCGCGGGCGAGGTCGGTTCGAGCGCCAGTCAACTTGCGAAAGATGTTCGCCAAGTTATGGAACCAGGCACCGCAAGCCGCTTGAAAGAGCGCCGCGCAAACCGGCTACGCGACTATGTCACCATGACTGGGCCATTGGGCGTCACTCACCTGCTGCTGTTCTCGCGATCCGACTCCGGCAACACGAACCTCCGCGTCGCCACCACCCCGAGAGGCCCGACACTGCATTTCCGAGTCGAGAAGTACTCTCTGTGCAAAGACGTGCGCCGTGCCCAGAGGCATCCTCGAGGCGGCGGCAAGGAATACGCTACGCCTCCATTGGTACGAGAATCCGGGGCTGATGCTGTCCCTTGGCGCTTCGACAGTTGCTGACCTACCCATTATTTCTTCTGCAGCTGATTATGAACAACATTTCTACTCCCGGGGCAGATGCCCAGTCTGCCGTTCCTAAACACCTCGAAACATTGACGACCACGGTTTTCCAATCCATGTTCCCCCGCATAAACCCACAGACGACTCCCCTGAAGTCCATACGGCGGGTCCTCTTAATAAACAGAGAACCGGACACCGGTAAGGATGATGGTTCCTTCGTCCTGAACTTCCGTCACTATGCCATAACCACCAAAGCTGCCGGCATATCCAGACCTCTTCGGAGGCTTAATGCCGCCGAGAAGATCCTCAATGGCAAAAACGGCCGGAAAGGAGGTGTACCGAATCTAGGAAAACTCGAGGATATTGCCGATTTCATGATCGGCGGTGAGAACGGGGAAGGCTACATGACAGACGCCACCAGTGGGAGTGAAATGGATACCGATGCAGAGGTCGAAGTCCTAGAAGATGCGCCTCGGAAAGTCTCCACCAAGGTTCGTGCTGCGCGCGAAAACGGCGATCAACACGACGTAGAAGATGAAAGGGTGGAGCGGCGTAAAGTCAAACTGGTAGAACTCGGACCACGTATGAAGTTACGCATGACAAAAGTCGAAGAAGGCCTTTGCTCCGGGAAAGTGATGTGGCACGATCATATCCACAAGACTAAGCAGCAGGTGCAAGAACTCGATAAGCGATGGGAGACCAGAGCGAAAGAAAAGGAAGCCAGGAGAAAGGAGCAAAAGGCTAATGTGGAGAAGAAACGGAAAGAACGAGCAGCTAACGGAGCCAAAAATGGCGCAAAGGGTGACGATGATGAAGACGATGAGCTGAATGGTAATAACAGTGATCTCTTTGATGAGATGATGGAAGAGGATGAGTTAGACAGTGAAGGACTAGCTGGAGACGGCGAAGAGGCCTTCAACGAGGAAATGGATGAGGATGAATGGGAAGATGAGAGGGAAGAGATTGCTGGTTCATAAACCAATATACCCATGTTAACGGTTCCAAAACTTGCCTCTCCTGATTTTTTACATTTCCCAGCTGGTCAAAGCACACGGAGACGGCGGCGAGTGAGTGGACGGCACAGAACGTCAGACACGCGCTGCGCCGCCCAAAGCGATCCGTCAGATAGCCCGTGAAGAGGGCCGAGACGGCCGCGGCGACGTAGGTGCTGCTGTACAGCGTCGCAACAGTCGCCTCGTCTAGGGTCTTCTCGGTTCGGAAGAGGGGGTACATGAACGGGTTCTACAGTCCCAGGGAAAAAAAGAAGAGCCAAAAGTTAGCCATGAAAAGAGAAATCTAGCAAGGGGTCACGGAGACTTACCTGGAGCCATTCAGACCCGATGACTAGGAGATACACGCGCAGGAAGGTCAGCTGGAACTTCGCTGCTTCATTGTTGAGGGGATCGTGCTCGCGCTTCTCAGTGGATGACGTCCCCCGCAGTGATGACAGGATCGTCTTGTGCCCGGCGACGAGCGCGACGATGGGTACGAGGACGAGGAGTCCGATCCAGTAGATATCGAGCCCCATATTCCGCCGCCGCTGATGAACTTGTTTGGTCGAGCAACTGAGCTAGCTGACAGCACAGGTCAGAGAAGAGCGCGGCATCGCGATCGACAACAAAAAGTTCATCAGAGGGGTCCCGAATATTTGGGTGAAGTGGCTGCTATGAGACAAGCTAGATTCGACATTCCTTGATAGCGTGTTGATCCCTCAACCGCGTGTGATTATCTGTTTTCCCATTTCATAAGTGCGAGCTGTCTCTCGTTACTCAGTAGTATGTATGAGATACGCCCTGATTGCATTCCTTACTGTCTCAGATATATCTCCTGGGAAACCAACATGGCTCGTGGCATAAAGTCATCAATAATTATACGAACCATTCTTGCGAGGAAGTCGTATTACTGCTGTTAAATAGTATCCTGGTTTCTTCGGCGTTGTTTATCTGATGATAATCTTCCGAAGGCATCACCAAAGGTGTGCATGTTCCACCTTGGAGCAAGAGCTCCCCGTGTTGATCCTCGGCCGCGTGCTGGGCGGCGTCGCGCTCGCGCTGCTCTGGACTGCCTTCGAGAGCTGGCTTATTGCTGAGTACAACGAGCGCGGGTTTGCGCAGAGTAAGCTGTCGCTGAGCTCCTTGTTTGGTGTTATGACTACTTCTAAGTGCATAACGGCTATATTTGCTGGTGGTGAGTGGCTTTTGGTTTGATCTGACAGCTTTGGAGCTATATCTCAAGCTTGAGATATGCCACACTCAGAGTGATGCTAACTAAACTAACATCGAGTTTTATAGTGCTGGGACATTGTGTTGTTTTGGCATTGGGGTCGAAGATTCACCCGTTTATACTTGGTGTGGTAAGGGCTTTCCAAACCTGATAGAAGTTTGCGTATTGCTTGTAATTATTGTCACACTAACAAATACTAGGCTCTGGACTTATCCGCTGCGGTTTTGATGCTTAGAACATGGAAGGAAAATTGGGGGACTATTTCGAGTATCGAAAGGGACAAGGAGGATGGCAAAGGTGATGACAAGGCGGCCGAAGTGCAGGAATATCCAGCGTCAGATCGAACGGCGGAATCAATGTGGGATCTACGAGTGTGGGCTATGAGTTTTGTAACATGTTGTTTCGACGGCACTATCTTTCTGTTCATGTTCTTCTGGCCGGAAACGCTCCAAGACGCCCACGATAGAGGACACCCAGACCAGAAGGATACGATACCGCACGGCGTGATCTTCGCCTCGTTCATGGCCATCATGGTCCTCGGCGCGCTGTCTTTCAATCTGGCGGTTGCGGACCCCAGTGGTAGCTACCAAGGGCCGACGAGATACACCTCGACTCCAACGCAGCTCCTCATGGGAGCTCTAGTATCCAGCGCTGTCTGCTTCTTGGCCGGAGCGTTCGTCCGAGAAGAAGTAGGGCTGTTCACCTCTTTCTTGTTACTGGAGGTTTGCAACGGCATCTACGTGCCTAGCGTCGCATATCACCGCGGCACAATCGTCACCGACGAATCGAGGGCTAGGGTCTACAGCCTCATGAATGTCCCTTTATTCTTGTTCGTTATCATCGCGCTCCAGACAGCCAACGGCACCGGCGCTGGTGAGTGTTACCCTGGACCCTTTGATAAAAGAAAGCCACATGGTATAGATGCTAATTGGACAGACTCGGGAGGGCGCTGGCAGCCCGTGTTCCTCATTTGCGCGGTGCTGCTCCTTCTTGCAGCGCTAGTCACCTCGCTCTACCTTCACGTTGGGAATAATACTCCGAAGGGATTTGTGGAGATACCTGGCCGAGACTCAGCAATCTTTGATGCGGACCGCTTTACTCCCGTGGACGTGGGATGGGCGGAATTAGATCCGGCTGTACGCGAAGATGTTGCGTGAGTGTAGGAGAGCGGCTGACTCCGAAGTCATAAGACTGAAGGTGCATACTTCTCGATACTCCATTCGAGAAGTCGTTGGCTGAATTCTTTTATGTTATATTAAGAGGTCTTCTTCATTCCACGATAATCTTCTTGGATCTCCTAAGTTTAAGTGGCCTCGCACAATTTCCGCTTGCGACATCATACTCACAGTAGGGCCTCATTGCCAGAGCTGATCTGCTCTTGACCTGTACCCTTGGCGATCTGACAACAATGCCTGCGACCTTCTTCAGCTGAACAGGCACGGATTGCATATACTATAAGGCACAAGTGCAATATCAGAGCTTAGCATAGCTTGGCAAGATGCGCAATAACGTTTTGCACGTGGTGTTGAACCATTAAAGGTAGGTAGGTGCCTTGAAGCCATTCCGCCTTGGTCGACGCGGACCTCGGCTGGTTGCGGGACGACCAATGCAATGCCACCCCGAGCGATGCAGTCATCTTACCATTGGGGACCGTAGTTGTCCAATGAGCCGGTAGTTGGGGATCAGCAAGGGTTGGGAAGTGCTCTTCTCGAGCTGAGAGATGCTACGTAGTAGACATGCGGTTCTGCTATCTTGATATTCTAGAAGGAACACCAGCAACAATTCTCCCGTAAAATAAACCTCGCTAATCAACCGTCCATTACTTGACATCCAAGGGAGTGAGGTGCCTACTGAAGTACTGCAGGGTCTGTGGCTACACCGGGCAGCTACATATTGCTTATCATGAGCAGGCAGTTATAATACCTAACATAGTATCTAATTCTCCCACCTGTACGGAGAGACTGGACCATCATGGAAAGGCGGTAGATAAGTAGGGTAACCAGGTCTGGTGTCGAATAAGCACGGAGATGATACAAATCAGGATAGATGGCTGATAAGGCCCCGCCTAAGCATTTTGTTAATTAGCTTGTCATTGGGCACTTAAACATTCTCGTCGTGTGGGTGATTTGAATAAAGAGGCTGGTTTTCTGTCCTACGCTCCCTCGCAAGATCGAACCCCCTGAAGACATCTGACGTCGTAAATCACCTACCTCCATCACTCTATCTGGCACCAGAGAATTCTGTGTCTGAAACCACTAGCAACCTCGCCGTCGTAATACAACGATGCAGTATCTTTATCGTCAAATTTGGGTAAAGACGGCGAAAGTCGCCAAGCAAACGACCAATACAAACTAGGGGTAGCTGTAGTGTTAGTCCTCAGCTGCCGCTGCAGTCAGGATGCGGGGAATTAATGAATGAATGTTGTTGCGCACGTGAGGCACCCTCCGGTACGTAGTGTAGACACTAGAAGCAAATAATTCTAGAACACAAAGGAGCGCTAGGGCTACCTGCCCATCAGGTTAGTGTAGTTTCGGTAGTCCAGACATCTACTACTACTCGTACGTTATCACGAGAGATGGAAGGCATCTCACCTGCTCGCTGAGTATCGTGTGTACTTACACACTATGTATTCATTCCCCTCTTGCTCCTTTGTACTCGTCTTCGGCTTCAAGAGCTTAGCAGCCCCCCCTGCCACGAACTCTGACCGGTGGGGTCTCGTCTACGGTAGCCGTTCGTGACTACACTAGGAAGAATACGTACAGTAGCGTCACAAGTTGCGATACCGTATGGTACTGCCTGCGGAGCAGGATCCTTGCGCCTTTGACCAAGTCGTTATCTCTGGGCATTGGCGAATGAGATACGAGAACCGCACGACGAGGGAGAACGGAGTTGACGGCTTGGCAGGAATCATGAGCCCCCTGTGCGCCCGTGTCTCTGGGAATGTTATCAGTACTGATCAGGACTGGATGGGTTTGACCGAGAGACCGGTGTCACCGGCGGCGCCACCGTTCTTTCGCCACTGCAGTATGACGGTACTACATACTAACTACTATCACTGCTACTAGCATGATGTTGCTCCCGCGCGAGTCGTTCCAGTGAATCTGAGGCACATGGTGCGATCGTCTTTGTGTGCTGCGCTGCCGACGGCACCTAGTTTGCTAGGTATCCTGTTGAATGCGGTTGATTCTTTTTGCTTGTTATGCAGCCTACCATGCTCCTGCATGCTCGAGGCTTCCGATCTGCACCAGCTGACAGCGGAATGCCATCTCGATTCCTCCCTAGTGCAATTGTTATGCCCGACGAAGATCTACCGAGTACGCAGAGCTCCAGTGTGTTGCTCATTCACGCGTGGAGTGTTATCAACTGGGTATCCTACTGGTATACCACCAGTATATACTTACGTAGTAGATGTGCTGTTGATGTGGGAAGAAGTTGTCGAATACGTACGGGGAAGGCAAATAGAGACAATAGTAGCGTCGATATACTCCGTACATACGGTATCTTTGTTGGCCAGACGCCACTGATAAAGGTGGCTGGTAAATGGACTGGACTGGACGCATCCTGACCGTCCGATATTCTTCTGTTGTAACGACGTACACGTACGTACATGCACTTACCTGTTTGACCGGCAGAGGCGGTGATTTACGACAAGTCATATTACTTCTCCTCTAAGACACTGCCAGACCGGTTTGCTGACCTGTTTGCTAGGTAACTTAGAAACATAGCTGTAAGGGAGCGACGGATGAGATCATACACTGAGGTACACTCCAATAGGCAGTTGAATCTAGGTCGAGTATGAAAAGTTTGATTACCATAACACTGCAATTACTGCAATTCCAGTCGGTAATTCTCAGTCTTACCTCTTACCCCAAGCTTTCTGTTCACGCTACTTTAGTGAGTGTATTGTATCCAACACAGTGTGTCGGGTGCTCACTCTGGTAGGGCCGTATCTGTAAATCCGTACCGAACGTGCTACTGAGATACAGTGGCCAATGACAGACACCATCATCGGTACGGTGGGTGTATTATACCCAGAGGTACCATACAAGCAGGCAAGTGGCCAAAACCTTAGTACGATCTGGCATGGTGTACAGGGTAATTACGGTCTGTACAGGGGACTTACCATGGGCTACTGAGTAAACCCTCCCGCTATTGTGCCTATCAGCGTCAATGAGATCCATGCAGCGATGCTAGCTAGGCCTCGCTAGGCCTACACATTCGAGGTCCTTCCGCTTCCAGAAGGAAGCCCATGACGCCCCCATATCTTAGCGTGCTCTTTTTTTTTTTTTTCTCACCAGGCGCAAGTGGGCGCTATCTAGCTAGGGAGCGCGGTGTACCGAGAGATAGGGACCACACGATCTCCCGCAGGCCAGACGAGCGAAAGGGAAAGATGGACACTGGCCAGCGGCCCAATCAAGCAGCTCAGCTAGATAGCTGCGAAGTGGGAATCCTTGGCGTTCGTGCAAGTCATGTGTATATCACTACCCGGCGTCCCGTCTCCTCTCACAAAGGTCTGCTGGTGAAAGAGATCTGCTCTCCAGCCTTCTCCCGGTCGCCCACCCTTCTTAAACCCTCGTGCCCTCGTCCGTGTGTCGCTTCTCCGAATACCCACCCGGGTCGGTAGCGTTGAACAAGGCTCGCTGAGAAGGTGTCGCGTTACATAATGAGTTCTGCCGACGAGAAGGACGAGAAGGCCCATAGCCCCGGTGGCTCTCCACCACCGGCTGGCGAGCGCCATCTCCACGAACATCACCATGAGCATATTCACCACGGCGGTGCCGCTGCCGAGCGCGCCAACTACACTCACGAGGTCTCGTACGCCGACATGACGCAGAAGGACCGCCCGGAGAGCTTTGAGAAGACCGGCGACTATCCCGCGGTCGAGAAGACGTCGCTTGCCACCGACGAAGAGATTGGCAATGTTGACCGGTCGCGCGACGACAACGACCCCTCGACACCATCCGGCCTTATCAGAACGTGGTACCGGAGACTGAGGGCTCCTATCCACCTCTTCATTTGGCTGGTCTTTACTGCGTGAGTCCCAAATTAGCCCTTCGCCGTTTTCACTGGCGAAACGTTGCTTGTCCGTTCGTCGAGATGGTGAGCTGACGCACATTGCGTTGCGCCTCAACAGCTGGTGGATCTTTGGTCTGATCAAGTTTCGCAAGACCAAGAATTGGCTGATCCCCTTCCTGGTTTATCTTGCTATAACGCTGCGCATCATCACTCTCTGGGTTCCCGTCAGATACGTCTTCAACCCTGTCAAGACGGTATGGCGCCATACCGTTTTCAGGGTGTACGAATTGATCCCCAAGTTCCTCCACCGGCCGCTCGCTGCCATCGGAACAGTCGCTGTCTTCCTTCTGGGCACTTTGGTGCCTGGAGAGTCGGGCGATAACACGAGACTTGGCCGCCTTCAGGCTCTTTTCGGTCTGGTCGTCATACTTTTCGTCATGGCGGTGACCTCGAGGAGGTTCTCTGCCATTCCTTGGCACACAGTCATTGGTGAGTGATGTCGACGATGAGGTCCCGCCTATAGGCAATGTCTCGTGCAATTTTAGTTAACATGCGACTTCAGGTGGTATGCTGACTCAGTTCATCATCGCCCTCTTCGTGTTGCGGACGCATGCTGGTTACGATATCTTCAGCTTTATTTCCCAGCTCGCTCGTACCCTGCTAGGCTTCGCCAACCAGGGTGTCGTGTTCCTAACGGATGACACTGTGCCCAACATCGGCTGGTTCTTGATTGGCGTCATTCCACCTATCATCTTCTTCGTTGCCCTGGTCGCTCTCCTCTTCCACGTCGGGCTTATCCAGTGGTTTATCGGCAAATTTGCCGTCTTCTTCTTCTGGACCCTGCGAGTGTCGGGAGGTGAAGCCGTTGTCGCCTCAGCTACTCCCTTTATCGGCCAGGGTGAATCCGCCATGTTGATTCGTCCTTTCGTTCCGTACCTCACCCTAGCTGAGTTGCACCAGGTCATGACCTGCGGTTTTGCCACAATCGCTGGATCCGTGCTTGTCGCGTATATAGGACTTGGACTAAACGCTCAGGCGCTCGTCTCGTCCTGTATCATGTCGATTCCCGCCTCACTCGCCATCTCCAAGATGCGATACCCCGAGACGGAGGAGTCGCTGACGGCTGGAAAGGTGGTCGTGCCGGAGAATGAAGAAGACAAGGCTGCCAATCCGCTGCACGCATTTGCCAACGGTGCCTGGCTGGGTCTCAAGATTGCCGGCATGATTGTCGCTACGCTGCTCTGTATCATTGCTTTCGTTGGTCTGATCAACGGTCTTCTCACCTGGTGGGGCAGCTACTGGGGTATCTCGAACCCTGACCTGACGCTCCAATTCCTCCTTGGCTACATCTTCTACCCCGTCGCCTGGCTTCTGGGTGTGCCCAAAGGCGAGCTCCTGCAAGTCGGTGAGCTCATCGGCCAAAAGATCATTATCAACGAGTTTGCTGCCTTCCTGGCTCTTACCACTGACCCCCGCTACACGTCTCTGAGCCCTCGGGCGACTATTATCGCCACGTATGCTTGCTGTGTAAGTTTGCAATCATGTGTAACCAAGCACAGCCCACAGAAGACCCAGAAACTAATCTAAGCGCATCTAGGGTTTTGGTAATATCGGTTCTCTCGGAACACAGATCGGTGTCCTGTCCCAGATCGCCCCGAACCGTGGTGGTGATGTGTCCAGAGTCGCCATCTCGGCTCTGATCGCTGGTATCTTCTCTACCCTGACCTCTGCAGCCGTTGCTGGTATGGTATATACCGAAGGAATTGGCCTGGCGAGCCAGGTATTGAATCATTCGTAGAGGATATGATTGAGTCGAACAAGCTGTGGAGAAGAGAAAAAAGGAAATAAAATGAATAGATACCCGAATACTACACTCGCCGGTAAGTGTCAAAAGAGAGAATAGTAATCTAGTCACGCAATATGCAAGCTTTTATTGCAACGGCAAGCCCCTTGCTATAAATGTTGGATTCATAGGATGAAACCCGCTGTGCCGCCGGAGACCTACGGCGCTGTGACTCACCACCCGATAGTTACACCAGCCCCCCACCATCTGTCACGTAAGCCAACAGTACGCTTCCAAAATTGGTCTTATTCGTTTCGCCAAGATCCAATAAGCCGACAATTGGGTCCTGAAGACGTATTTATGGCATTTAGAGATCTTACAGTGTGGGGTTTTTAATCTCTTTACACGATGATACGCACATACGACGTAACACACTCTCGATATGCGATGTTGTAGATTCTGGTCATTGTTCTCTCTAGGGTTTTGATAGTTTGAACTTTATCTCCAAGGCTCCTTCCGTCCTTTCGGACCGAGTTTAGAGCTGAGCCTAGCGACCAGGAGGTCTTTCGTAAGCCGTAGTGATGCTAAGTGGAACTCTTCTGCCAGCGTGGCCCGACTACCCGCATTGTTGTGAGCTGTCCAACTCCTGAAGTTCGAGATCAGTACCTCGACTGTAGCGATATATTCTCTTGTCTTGTCCGCCTTGTTGGGTCTTCCCGTGGGTTTTCGTGCTCTGCTCAACATAATGCGCCGATGACTAAATCGCGACTTTCTTAGCGGTTGCTTCGTAGACACGGAGATACCTCTACCCGGTATATTAAGAGACAGCTCATCACTTAAAAGGTTTATAATATCAGCTAGGTCCGCAGCCTCGGTCCACAACGCATATAGCCTAGTGACTAACGCTAATCAAGATTAAACCCACATGCCTAGCTAATAGCTAGTAATAGCAACAAGCATCTCAACCCGCTCGTATTCTAGTCCTTAGCTATCATTGCGATTCAACTAGGATTTAAGATACAGTAGTTATTCGTGAAATGTAGATTAGAGGAATGAACTTCCTAGTCATACTAATTATTGTCATTGATAGCTTCCTGCATTTAGCAAGAATAAGTCTGTATTCCTCCTAATTGTGTATGAGCCGGGCTTAAATCATGATCGGGACCAATCCGATTAAACATTTATTCACTCAGCGGATAAGCAGGCTTTAAACGCGGATTTTGGGGATGTATGAGCCCTATAACGCCTGAACAGTACATGTAGCTATCACTGTTGGGCGCGGGAACCCACTTCAGTAGCGCCCACTTCAATAGCACACTCAGTGCGACCTCTTCAATCGGTCTTACTTTGCCTTCAGCTGCAAATGTCTCCCAGCCAGCAACTGTCTCAGCCCGGAAGGGGAATCCGTCCTGTCTTTGTGAGAGCGGGAATTATAGGCCTAACATCATGACCTCGCATGTCTGGCTATGTTTGCCAACTTTGCACTACATGCTGCGCTGGCTATAGTTGTTTTCTTTTCGGGAGAGCGCGAATGGGTTTCGAGACGGCATCGAAAATAGTTGCATCTGTAGAAGCATACCTGAGGCTTAACAACTATCTTTATGAGTCTAAGTTATAATTTTCTGCAATCGGCAATAGCTCAGATAAATAGAGCTCTTACTGACGCGATCATGAGGCATCAACATCTCCTCAAGTGGCTGTCCACAGATGTTCACAATCTTGCTGGTGACGTCGATTTCGGCGCTCATGATAGGGGCGTCAACCATGTCTCTGAAAAGTTTTAGCTCGCCAAATATCCAGGCATCAATACGCAACCTCACCAATGTGCGAGTACAAGTGTGTTAGGGAAGTTAAGTGCGAAGAGAACGGTAGGTCGGTATACAGAACGTAGTATACCGAAACCTGAGCATGTAAATGGCGGGCAGAGGGAAAAGGGAAGAGATCAACTTAGATGGAAGGAGGTGGATTAAGTTTGTAGGTCTGTGTGTGGAACGGGAATAAAGGATGATAGGCGGGGGTGTCCTCCTTCATATTGTTTTCTAGCCACCTCGACCTTTTTCTTCCCCTCTTCCTCTCTCCTTCCAGCATCACGAAGCTTTTTCCTTTTAGATGCCTCAGCTCTTCGAACCTCTTCTTCGAAACACCCGTTATGCCCTTGACAGTAACAAAAGACTCGACGAATTTAGATTCATACGGCCTCCTGTTGACATTGACATCCCAACCCTTCTCTTTCTCAAGTTGTCTCTGGGTCAGATTATGTGAGAATATCCTATTATCGTGCTTAAAACTGAGATCTTGCATTTTTCTCGTTAGCGAGTAAGTAGTATTGAGCTATGAAGTGATCACAATTGCTTTCTTCTCTCTTTTCATGGATTTATCTTTTGTGTCTAAGTCTTGTTGCCTGGTTTCAGTAGAAGATGATAGGCATATCGTATTGTATACGTCGAAACAACAATCGTACTGTTGGGTTGCGAGACAAAATTATGAACGCTCATTATATTTCTGTACAAATATATCGTCATGTCAAATATAGCTCAACTCTCTGCCTTAAGAATACTATTCTTAGGGAAGAAATTGGGGGAGCACATTCAAGCGTGGTTCCCATAGGTATGAGTGCAGCACGTAAACTCCTTGAATGCTTGTTTCTCTTTTCGCTCTATATTCTGTTCGATTAAAGCTTTCTGCAAGATTAATAGTTGCTGCCTAGACCACTCTAGAAGGGTTTTACGATAGGTACAGCAACAGGGTCCATCTGTGGATTGAGTCTCATATCGTTCAATGCTTGCCGGGTAATGAGTGTCACGGCTGGAGTCCTTTTTAGAGGTAATGCTCCTAGTTGGGGTACCAAAAGTATACTGATCGTAGGATGATGAAGAAAAAAAAAAAAAAAAGAATCTACATATAAAATAGGTGTGTGCCCTTTTGTGCGTGTACAGCTGGCCTGACAGCTGTACCATTGGCACGAGCCACCTAGCAAGGGTGGGCCGCAGGGCCACCCAGTCAGGTCAGACAAGTCAGTCATCCGTAACTATGAGTATCTCGAAAATCGGGTTTGATAGAAAACAGAATCGCTGTTATAATAACAATTATAAATAAAAAGGAAGTTATTGGTGTAAAGCTTCGTCGTTGGTACCAGGAGACTTGTAACCTTCGTGCAACACAAAAATTCATAGTTTCTGTGTAACAATTTCCTGGTAGTAATTTAAGGTATAACCAGATGTCCCATATGTCCCAGTATTCACATGCTTAGTTAGACGATGCTAGAATTCAGCTTGATACAAGAACGTAATGACTACTTACCTAATTTATGTAAGGGGCAATTTGGGACCAATCATTGGAGCAGGTAAGAGAACCTCTGGTGGTCCTTCACAGAACACAAACGCTCATGATACTATTACCTACCGACAATACGTAGGTACTCATGATATCGCTCTTTGATCATATTAAGGGTATTTGAGGAAAGGGCGGCCACATGGGTATGTTTAGGGGGTGAGGGCCAGCATTGAGCCAAGAAAGGCGCAGCCGAACTTACTCCGCGGTAACCCGGACAGTTGTTAAGTGCCGCGTACCACCGTACCGGCCGTTGTGCTATAATAAGGTAGTAGCGCCGATGCATTGACTAAACCCGGACCGGTCTTATGGCATTGTTCCACGAATGTCAGATGATATGAAGCCGTAAGTGAACCGGAATAATTCAAAGTCTTGCTGCTGTTCTACCAGTTGAATAGTAAGCTTTATGAACAACAATGGAGTTTTTAGCAGTGCCCCATGTTTTTCCTAGGCGGAGAGCGGAGCATCACAACCCGGAGCTACCCAGGTATCCCCCGTCTTGTACGCGCACCTCTAGGCTATAATAGGTATCGCTACGAATCGTCGAAACTGCAGCTTCATCCATGGCGATACGGCTTTTATTGTAATCTATAGGTGGAAATTTTGGCGGTTTCTTGTCTTTGGAATACCCATGATCCTGGGAATGTTGATTGTTAGTGAGCAGTTCTGTATCTCAATCGGGTACCTAAGCTCGATATATTCTGCAGACAGGTTGTTTAGCGCTAGGTACGCCTATGAGGTTAAATAGTATGAACAGCCTGGGCTTTCCAAATATGTTCTGAAGGGTGTAAGCTTGATCGTCACCAGCCTCGCGGATCAACATGCGATCAACAGTTTTCAGCTTCTTGGCCGCTGTCTTTGCTGGGTATGCCTCTGCGGTAGGGGTTACTGGTGCAGCGGAGGGCTTTGCGAAGGGAGTTACTGGAGGCGGAAGTGCTACTCCAGTTGTAAGTGATTCTTAGGATCGCTGTCTTTCTGCCATGGCAACTATTCGAAAATTAAAGGTCCCTTTCGCGCTGTCAAAATGATATTTACTAATCCCGGGTATTATAACACAGTATCCGACCACTACTGATGAGTTGGTGTCGTATCTAGGTGATGACTCTGCTCGTGTTATCATCCTTACCAAAACATTCGACTTCAGAGGCACAGAAGGCACAGTTACCGGCACGGGCTGCGCTCCTTGGGGTACCGGTTCTGGTTGCCAAACGGCGATCAACCAGAACGACTGGTGTACGAATTATGAACCCGACGCGCCCGCAGTTTCCGTCTCGTACGATAAGGCTGGAGTTCTGGGTATTACTGGTTCGTAATCCACAGAGATTTCCTCTTAAATATTCACATAGTGCCGGAAAACACGCCCACTGATGATCACTCCCTAGCATGGATATGACTGACATCAAGCGTTCTAGTGAAGAGCAACAAGTCGCTCGTGGGCCAGGGTAGTAGTGGTGTTATCATTGGCAAGGGCTTGAGAATCGTCAGCGGTGCATCAAACATCATCATACAGAATATTATGATAACCAACATCAATCCCCAATACGTATGGGGAGGCGATGCAATCACGCTGGACAATACTGATCTAGTATGGATCGATCACGTTACGGTAAGGCTCTTCTGTTGCTTTCTGACTCGCTATTAGAGTAGTATTAACTAACCTGCTCATCAGACCTCTCTCATCGGTCGCCAACATATCGTTCTGGGCGAAGATGCTTCTAACAGGGTGACAATCAGCAACAATTTCATTGATGGGAGAACTAGCTGGTCCGCTACTTGTGACGGCTACCATTACTGGAACCTATACTTCACTGGATCTAACGACCTTGTGACCTTCAAGGGAAATTACATTCTTCACACGTCGGGTCGTGCTCCCAAGGTCGGAGGCAACACTCTCCTACATGCAGTCAACAACTATTGGTATCAAAGCAGCGGGCATGAATTCGAGGTGGATTCGGGTGCCATGATCCTTGTTGAGGGAAGTGTGTTCCAGAATGCAGGCAACATGGTTGAGACGAGCAGTCTCGCAGGCAAGATCTTCACCAGCCCAAACACCAACACCAACCAAGCCTGCTCAGCATACCTTGGCCATGCCTGCCAGAATAATGCATATGGGAGCACAACAAGCTACTCGGGAACAGACGAAAGTTTCTTCCAATATTTCAGCGGGAAGAACATCGCTTCAGCTGATACTGCGACTTCGGCGCAATCAACCGTTCCAAATAACGCAGGGTACGGAAAACTCTGATTAGCCAATTGCTCACAACGCAAATTCTGAAGAGAAGCGTAACGAGGCCTGGAGAGCTGAAAATGATAGGACGAACTTTCATGGAGCATAGGAGCCATAGCGCTACGTATACCACACAGTCTGATTCGTAGTTGCAAATCATTCACTCGGTATACCATCGCTCTTCCTCGGCCGTAGGGATGCTGTATACAGAGCTTGATTGACTGCCAGGAGAGTAAGGGGGTATTCTGGATGATCGAGGGTCTATGGGCTCATAGAATTTTATGCTCATATTGAAGTATTCTCCAAGCCCTGGATCTAGCCCTTGTGATACTAGGGAATCTTCCGCTTCTGTTATAGCAGAGTAAGACAAGGCATAGTATCATCTTAGTAGCTATTGTGTCATGTGGTGCTGATGAGACCTTCACATAAATCAAATTTTCTCTATTCATTGTCAGCATCTTAGAGGCGCTGTTGTCACTCTGTCGCCGTAACGTGAACTTCGTGATAATACATTGGCGTTCCATTCTATCATATTTTTGCTCGAGGCCAAAGCAGCCGGAGACAACTAGCCCGCTGGGCGAAGTATTATCACCAGCTAATCCGGGCGGTAACCATCCACGCGAGCCCCTCTTATCACCGGAATCCTGCTTCGACGCATGAGTTGATACACAACGGTTTTTCTCTGTTAATATGTTATACACCTGTGGACAGACTAGGCAGGCAGATCAAGCCTGCAAGAGGGCACTACTCTACTAAGCGATTGATTTGTATCCGTAAGCCCTTGAGAAGTACAAGAATGCCGGGAGTTCAGCGTTAGCCTATTCTCTGAGTGAAAAAAAAAAAAAAAAAAAAGGCACGGTAACTAATAACTCACCCACTCTTCTCGGTAATTGTTGCGTCTTCCGCGAGTTTGAACTCGTACCGCATCACAAGGGTGGCGACGAGCTTTTCAATCTCAACCCAGCTGATATCTTTGATGATAATAAATGTCAGCCACTATATTCTAAGCGAGGGGCTACGCATAGCCTGTTGCAATCAGATTGGTGGAACTATTCACTGCGACCAATACATGTTCTAGTGCCACCGCCCTATAGCGATGAGAGTCAGTCGAGTCCATATAGAAGAGTTGTCTATGTGCTTAGGAAGTCCACAGAGACTGCACTGCACGAATCTTGCTTGAGACGGGAAATGGAAAGTCTTCGTAGCCCGGAAGCGGCCACAGCTAGAAAGAAAGGCCCTGGTTAAGAATTACTTACAAACGCGAAAAAGAAGCGCTCTAACAAGAATCATAATCGTCAGTCACTGCGTATTTCCCCGCACAAGTTTGCCAACTTACTTAAAGTTCCAGCATCTTCGCATTCCAACCATCGCTCTGGCCTAAACTCTTCTACATCCGCCCCCCAGACCTCACGGGCCAGGTGTATTGCCCAGGGGCTAGTTCCAACAACTGTCTGTATATGTTATGTGTCAGCTTCTCGCTCTCTCTATTCTTGATATCAAAACCCTGATGTCTTTGACTCGGGACCATGCAAACTAAGGCTCATATACTTACGCCGCCAGGCACGTGGTGTCCACGAATAGTCATCCCTTCGGGTGGCACGTCTCGGTCGAGCATGAAGGCGGCAGGGCTAAATAGCCTCATACTTTCATATATCACGGCCTGTAGGTACTTGCAGGCTTCTGCTTCAGCTGCCGTCGTGATCGAATTGAACTGACGATCCTGTAACTCGGCACGGAGCTTGGCTAAAGCAGGGGGGTGGCGTATCAAGTTCAGAAAAATAGCACGAAGGGCTATCGAGGTAGTATCAGAACCTGCAAACACATTTGAAGTCATCATGTAAGCGATGGATACATCATCGCTGCAGAAGTTACTAAAGTTCGTCTTTGCTTTCAATGGTTGATCCTTCCAGTTCTCGTTGGATACTTACAGTTCTTTTTTCGCTTCTTGCACCTTGAACAGCTGATCCACAATGTCCTTGTCATTTCCTCCTTGGTCTCTCCGTGTCTGCACCTCGCGTTGAGCAAACTGAAAGAAAAAACCATTCCTTTGGTTGACTGCCAGGAAGTTGCCAAAGAGCGGCAAAATTACTTTCTGGTGGAATCTGAAGAGCCATCCGACATGCATCAGCCATGCGCCACTGTTGAGCGACGAAGCTAGGCGAGAAAATAAGCTCCCGTCGGATCCAATTGAGTCGGATCCTGAGGAGACAAATCCATAGGGCTTAGAGAACGATACGGCTCCTATCACATCGAAAGCGAAGAGTTGCAGCCAGTACCCAAGGTCGATAGTCTGCTTCGAGAAGGCCATGTCGTCAAACCGTTTTAGCAATGGAGCAATAAGCTCGTCAACCTGTCTTTCTAGCTGAAGAGTTGACTCCATTGAGTAAGCTCTCGCCACAAGCCGACGCTGCGCGGAATGAATCTTTTCATTACGTTCGCCAGCTAGATCAAAAGGTCGCGAGCCCTTCAAAACAGAATAGGAAGCAGACTTGGCATATGCGCCATTGACCCCTAAAGAAGATATACTGCATTAAATGCGCCATTTGTTGATGGAAACTGAAACAACGAGTAGTGTACTACTTACTATATATCTGGAGAAAAGCGTCAGGATCGACAACACTCCTATCCGCAGTCAGATTTGGATGCCATCGGTGACATAGCGTTCGTGCCAGCCTACGCAACTACACCACTCACAATTCGTTCGGCCCTATCCTTACCACAGGTCCATAACGCTGATGAAGAGCGACTAGATCGCGGTGCCAATGCCCTCTGTATGTCACGTAGGCACGCCAGCCTTTAGAGAGTTTGGCAGCGAGCGGTCCGGGGAAAACAGATAGAGAGGAGAAGAAGCACTGATAAATAATATAGGAGAAAGTGCCTGCAAAAAGTGTCGTGAGAACTGACTTTGCTGTTATAGACAGCGGGAGGTGCATTGCGTAGACGGACAAGTTATATCATGTTTCCTCAGCTTGCCAGATGATAAATGATGTTCTCTCCCTACTGCGAGTGAAGTGCAATATATATATTTACAGACTCCATATTCAAGATACGGCGTAAACCCATGCCGAGAAGATGAGGGGACCGTGAATATGAAGCACATGTATCCAAAATCTCTGCTTTCGCTAACCCCTACCTCATTAACCATGCTGTCAACCGTAACACAGTGCATGGGTTGTTAACAGCCGGGATACCACAAGTATCAATGATTACTAGGCCGCCTAGAATGGCAATGGGGTATTCCTAAATCAGGCATACCCTCAAAAGCCAGTTCGAAAGTAACTCTTGAAATATACAACTTCACAACGGATTTTCAATCATAATCTAGGAAGAAAGAAAGCGAACGTAATCTATCGCAATGAGCATATATAAATTCATTAGCTGGTTCACTTTCGCAGCTCGAGAATCTGCATAAAAGTGCCTTCAGAGTCAGTAAACATGCTGTAGTAAATCTACTCTGGAGTATGCTTGGCGCGTGCTTATTAAGTACTTACCTAGGTACTCAACTTGGACTAAGAGCTGCCCAACGCAGTGGCTTTCCAGTGCCAGGCTAGGAAACTGATAGACAACGCATTGGTCGGCCATACGACTCCTACATTGCCATACGATTTCTACGTTACCATATCTTGATACTAGATCCTTAGACCAATTTTAGGCATCCTATTAGCCTATATTTATCGATATCGACTCGATTACCATCCTTGCTTCTTTTCAGCTACGTCTGTTAGTGTGCATCTTGTCAATCTCATGTCTCTAATCCCTGCTTTGTGGGGGTTGTGCGTGAGTCGTCTGCGCGCGTGGACTAATCAGAGAATAATTCGAGGCTAGGCATGCGTTTTCAAGGACTGTATAGCCTAATTCTAATAATAATAATAGTTTTCTATTAGACGACAATCATGAGATCCTACAACTGTTCCATATTTAGCAGAGGCAACCTACTTTAGAAGGGTTTTATAAACAGGTCACTTAACTCACATCCTGACGATAGCGCTTCAGTATCACGAGGGCCATGAAGTTTCATCAATCCTGTAGACCAACTTCACCCCGCTCACCCGACCTCGGCGCAACTCCTCCATACCCTCGAGGCAACCAAGCAACCCTCCTGCACCAACCTTTTCGGGATGGTGTTTTAACTTTCCTTCAGCCCACAGCTTCTCAGCGACTGGAAACCATCTCTTACTGAATTGGAGATCTTCGGGTTGAGCAGGATACTCCTGTGTCTCAAAGATATAAGATTCCCCTGAAAGCGAGTAGCCCAAGAAGAAGACCGAACTGACGTCGTCTCGTGGACAACGTTCTCCTAGGAGGTTACAGTAGATGAGATCTTTCCTGTGGTGAGAATCGGGCTGCGGAAACGCGGCCGCACAGATAGAGGCTGTGCTAGGTATGTTTACCGTATCTAAGACTTTGGTAATGGGCCCGCGACTTGCTTCACGGATCTGCTGCCCTACATTCGGCAATCGCTATATAGATCGCCGAGTCAAGGTTAGATTAGGTTCTCCTCAACGCTTGATAATACGACTGAAATAAAAAAGATGTACCTACGTAGTCAAAGACAATATCAGCGCCTCGATCTTTAACTAGGTTGAAGTGTTTTGGTGAGCAAGTCGTAATGACGTTCCAACCAGACCTACAAATACCAGAAGCCGTCAGCCAGAGATTCTCTTTGCACTTTGTGTTCGGCGATATTGTATAATAAGCACAATCATGATGAAGACCAGTCAATACTAAAAAAGGCGACTCTCACAGTTTAGCCAGGCAAATGGCAATCGTTCCTGTGGCTGTACTGCCGCCGTAGATTAGCAGCGTGTTCTTCTCATCCTTCTTATCTTCGTCGGCAAGTTTTTGAACGTCGTTCGGAAACGGGAGGCCCAAGACCTTATACAGCGCATATCCAGCTGTCGCGAGTCCGACGCCGACAGTGCAAGCCGCCTCAAAACTGACGCCGTCTGGAATGCGGATCTGTAGATCCGCCTTGACAGCGATGAAGCGCGCGAAGGCGCCGTTTTCGGGGTTTGCATCGTTGCCTGTCGATACATCAGATTTAAATAATCAGCCAATTTGACTGGCCCCGTCTAGGATGAGAGGGAACCCCCAACTGGGTCGTAAGAGCGTGAAACTGGTGCAGTACCATACCGCCATGACCGAAGCCTGCAATACGATCTCCTTTCTTGAAGTGCCGCGTTACGGCTCTTCCTACCTCTTCCACGACGCCTGCATAGTCGCAACCAACCAAGGTGCCATTGTTGCCGGGTGCGTCGAGTGTTGTCCAATCCGTGGGGTTTAGCGCAACGGTCACGGTCCGCACTAGGACATAGTCTTTGGGTAGCTGGGGGATTGGAATTGACTTTAAGACAGCGTTGCCGGCGCCCTCTCTAATCAAGCCGTAGTTCTGCATTAAAGTGAACGTATCTTCCTATATTCCTATTAGGTACTGCCATTTGTTAACTGAGAATCAAGTTAATATCGCCCATATGCAGCGCCTATATACGATCTCCTATTGCCCATTCGTAAAGTGGCTATGGCGTGATTTGACATCGTTGGATTTGTCAGCATCAAGTACACATGCAGCGCGGTGCCGTCTTGTAGCCGTACGGAAGATCGATTGTCATCGTGCTCAACCTTACCTCAACCAGCGTGTATTAGCCGTCGCTCGTCTCTTTTCTCCCTTCCCTTGTTTGGAAGAAAAGAGCAGCTCCCCATTGTTTCTGCAATGTCCATAGCGTATACAAGACACATGGATAGGGGATATTAAAGTAAACTGAGTAATATGATTGCTGACTTCCAAAAGCCACTTAGTAGCTGAGCTGCCCCTTTTCTTAGTCCACCTAGGTTGGCCATGAAAAAAGCCTACTGTGGCCAGGTCTAGCCTAAATAAAGTAAGGGTACCGCGCATTCAGTCTGGCCTAAGAACGCCACGCTTAACTCAGCGTAACTATTTATATACTCTATATATTAACTATTATATACTGCTATAACTTAGAATTATTTTTATTTTTAAAAGTTGCTTGCGAAGCTTTTGCTCTCTTTATTTAATAGGCTGTAACTTGATATTTTTAGATAACGAGGGCTTAAGGAAAAAATGTTGTGATTACTTTGGTATATAGTATATATGCTGGCCACAATAGGCCCTTTTCATGGCCAACCTAGGTGGACTACCTTTTCTGCTTCACTCACATGATGCGCTCTATTCAATAAAACAACTTATTTCCTATTTACAGCTGAGTTGTCTTCTATTACAAGCCGCAAGTTTTACTTTGTAATAAAATATAACAATATTCGATATACAGAGTCGGCAACAATACACATCAATCGCGATGAATTAATTCTATCAAATTCTATCGCGTTTCCCTTCGATTAAGAGATTCCTCAATTGCACTACTGTACCTGAGTAGATACCCTAGGAAATGTGTCCTAGGGGTAATGGCCCTTGGGGTTCGCTCCCGCTGTGGCTCCTCACTGTAATAAGTAACACTCATAGGGAGAGTATAAGTTTTTGTCTGTCTATCTATCTGTCGAAAATATCTCGGTAAGCGTTGAAGTTGCACTGAGAAAGTATGGGACTATCCCTTTAACTGCCGCGAAAACACCGTGACCGGAGGTCCCACATGGACAAGGAATATTGGCCAATTAAATTATCTGAAATTAAGGTACCTGCGCTTCCACCTAATTTTGCCCGTACTAAAGGTCACTGCACTAACAGCTGGTACAAAAGAATACACGACCTTGGGCAACCTTTGTTCTGCGTTCTGCTCGCTTTGCCTTAAATATATTATTTCTGCAAGTCTTTATTAACAGTTTTTTCTGCCCAACTAAAAATTCTGAGCAACCGTTTACAGAAAAAGCTACCTATCTTTAAGGTCAACCTTTTGTATTCTATTTGTAGTTCTGTTAGCAGGGGCCATGTGGGTCGGCCGACCCAGTTATTTTTGTCCCGGTGTTTTCGCGGCAGTTAAAGGGATAAGGTACCTGGTGCACCTGCTCCCCAATTAACGTGCCCTCTGGCAGCATAACAGGCTATTGGAGCAGCGCCCATAGGCGCCCCAGACCCCACTATAGGTAGGCTTTAGGGTCTGCCATAGCTCTACTCAGGCGCCCGCCAGGAACGCACATTAGCGGGCCGTATGCATGGACAGCCAGTATGGACAACCCAGTGCGGGAGCTTGCACCGAAGTAGAATATGCGCTACATACTACCTACTTAGAACCAGCGCCAAGCAGCACCTCGAACAAAGGTCGACCGAGAGAGGTGGGGTAAGGGTCAACCTGGCTCTTAGTAATGTACTGGGGGCCGTGAAAACCTGCTTCTCTGCTCCGATGGCAGCAGCGGCGGCAGCTTGGTGGCGAGAGCTTCGAACCTCGGCGGACCTGTGACCCTGTGAGGTGGCATGCCAGCTCTGGGGGACAGCAGTAGCTTTCGTCTTCTTGTGATAGTGGCGTATGCGTGTTTATGAAACTGAGCAATTGCTCCGATAGCGATGGAGCGGTTGCTTGCCTGAACATATGATGACAGGTAGGAGACACTTCCCGACGGCGCATGCACTGTGGCCGTTGTGGAGGGTATCCGTGCTACTGTCCGTAGCCGTCTCCGATCGAGAAAGCATGAGGTAGCAACCGACGACCGACGGGTCTTGTCTGGCATGTTGACGGATTGACGGATTGACGTGGCGGGCGTTGCTTTTGTCGCGGGTTTGTTTACTTGGATGGGACACATTTGGCAAGCCGATGAGTACTCGGCTGTGTGCCTATGCTTGGGTTTGGCATATCTCGTACCCGGATAAGCTCGAGGCATGGAAACACATACTTTGCATTGTATCATCAGAGCCGCTCAAGATCAAGGTCGGTGCTGGGGGGGAGTAATAACGTGGTTCTTAGAATGATCTTTGAGCCTATACGAGTATAGCTCGATATTAATTTATACTGACTGCATATAGTGCCCAGCAGAACGTGCAAGGCCTTTATCTCAACTGTTCGAATCGATGTTAGGCAGAGATTACGAGTAGAAAATGTACGCAGGTGTACTTTTCGCTCCATCGTCTTCACAGTGGTCCTTTCTCCTCGCATTTTTACCACTCCGGTAGACGAGTCTATGTCATGTCACAGAAGAAAGTCTTCCTCATTACGGATGTTCCTCGGGCTTCGGCAAGGCCCTCGTCCAGAAGTGCCTGGATGCCGGCGACAGAGTGATCGCAGCATCACGACACTCCCACTCCCTATCATTTTCGAACACCCACGAGCATAACTACCTCGCAGTAGATCTCGACGTCTGCTCGCAGAATACCATCGGGGCTGCTTTCAGCCTCACCATCGCTACCTTTGGTCGAGTAGATGTGGTCGTCAACAATGCCGGGTATGATCTGTGCAGTGCGTTCGAAGAACTCACCGATAACGAGACACAGTCGGAATGGACATCAACTTCATGGGAGCTGCATGTGTTACTCGTGCCGCCATCCGCATCATGCGCGATGTCAACATCCGCCAGGCGGCCTCATCCAGCAAATCACATCTATTGACGGCCAATGCGGCATGTCAGCCCTGAGCGCTTATCGAAATGGGCAGTTGAAGGCCTCACTGAATCCATTTCGAAAGAGATGAAACCAGACTGGAATATCAAGCTCACTTGCATTGAGCCCGGCGGTTTCAGGACGGAATAGACCTACAAGAATATGTCCCTCGGCCAACGCGCGCAGGCGTTGCCGGCCTACAACCACGTACAACCCGAACGGATCATGGAGGCGATGCGAGTGGCGCAGGTTGGAGATCCTATCAAAGGCGCTACCGCCATGTACGCGCTTACACACGTGCCTAAACCCCCGCTAAGATGCCTCCTGGGCAGCGAGGCCTTTGCGGCGATGGAGGGTAAGTCAAGCCATAATGGCGAAACGTACCGAGAATTTGAAAGCATCGCGCTACCGGTCGACGTAGATGAGGCGCCTTAGATACCGCCATAGATGAGTCTAGAGAGGAAATAGGAGAGCTCACGTCAGGAGACTTAGTTATTAAAATAAACAAAAATATAGATCAATAAGAGAGCGAATGACATGTG
Source organism: Xylaria sp. FL0064 (assembly GCA_022593225.1). Classification (NCBI taxonomy): domain Eukaryota; kingdom Fungi; phylum Ascomycota; class Sordariomycetes; order Xylariales; family Xylariaceae; genus Xylaria; species Xylaria sp. FL0064. The sequence goes on from JAJKLE010000029.1 coordinate 162,674, forward strand.
CATAGGACTCAATCAAATGCATGAATTCTGAAATGATTCCCAATAAACCCAATGTATGGAGCTCCGTATGGACTGGTGGCTATTGAGCTCTTAGGTGTCCTAGCCTAAGACGCTCTAGAGATCACACTGTAATTGTTCTGCTCCAATCATTACAGTGAACACCAATCTATGTTGACCATTGACGATAATAATCCACCTGGCCGTTAGCAGCATTTAATTCCAAAAGGGACAGCTCGCGATAATATTCTGTCCATGGCAATGCAAAACCCCTTATTAGGTGCGGAGTGATAACGCGGACGAGGCACCCCTATGCGACGGAAGAGCCTAACTGGCGATCAGCACTTGCCGTATACCTGTGAAGCCGTCTTAAACCTATTATATCTGTGTAAGGAAATCAACATGCACTTTTCGGGACCAAGAAAAAGGCCAAAAGCAAATAATCATATAGCGCTGTAAGGAATTGAACCCAACTCACTACACATAAACCACCTCGTAGCCACGAGCACCAAGATCATCCTTTCCAGATGGGGCTTACTTTTTGAGTTGTGGGTCTGTTGAACCATGTACAGGTTGACAGCATGATGATTCTGCAGCGCGACACTAGCGAGCTGTCCGGCAAGGAGCTCTAGGGAATTGTTCACCAAATAATCCATTGCCAGTAAAAGTCCTAGCGCGGCGCTACAGAATTATCGTCCTGTCAACCTGTACATATGATGCGAGATCCTAGCCTGATCGCATGGCGGGCTGTCCACCTCCAGTGTGCGGTAAGAAGCCGGCCTATAGGCTTCATGCAACCGCCGTCATAATTCAGTGCGGTGCTTTTCTCCCGGCTTCCTGCAGTCTTTATAATTGCCGAGCTGTGCCGATTAAATGTTGGTCCACCACTTACTCTACGGCAGCATTCCGCCCCGCTTGTTTCCATGATTTCAACCCAAATTCTTGGCGCCCATGCTGCATTCAACACCTTGCATGCATTCCCGCTCGGGCCGTTCCGATGACCCATCCTGCAGTCGGGCGGGGCAGGTGCGGTGTGTTTAGAGGCTGGCTTATCCTTCCCGGCTTGCTTCACAACAGACACGAGGCGTTGGAAGTAATACTTGTATTTATGTTCGTTTTACGAAGTATAAGTAAAATATAAATCTAAGTCGTAGAGAGCATTCTGCAGTTGACGTTGCCTTTTTGTGACCTTTTTTTTACTAATCTAAGATGTACTGATGAACTATCAATCGTTCTCGTCTTATGATAACAGTTCTCCCATGATGTTAGAAATTCTTCCAATGACTCCAACTGCTCAAGAGGTTCCGAAGACGAATAGTACACACAGGAAACTAACTCATTAACCGCTTGACACTTGAACACCACCATGCGGTACTTTCTAGCATTTATTCTAAGTAAAAATATACCTGAGCCAAGTTTAGGTTAGCTTAGAAACAAATTCCATGTTGACAGGGGTCTGAACGAGCACTTACAGTAGTCCCCATCGTCATCCTTCCAGCGTTGCTGAATTTGAAAGCCAGCCTACTCACAGATATCGCCTACGGCTTCCTCTTTCCACTTGCCACTTTTATTCAACGTAATCTGCTGCCCCTTTTTCACACTTACTGTCTCGCATTCGTGGGCTGGTGATGGCAGGGGAATCAGTACTTCGCGCCTTGCTGCCAGGCCTACGTGCAGAGTGCCGTTGTGGTGCTCCATCCAGACAGAATCCCCCCAATCGTCAGATGAGGAAGTATCGTAGCCAAGTGCTAGGCTCGCTGTCTCTAACGAGTTCAGTAGCCAGTCCCGGAATTTCGGCCCTGAGTATGCTTTCTTTATCTTTGCATCTTTCTGGCAGATATCAATTGACACAATAAAATGGCATGCAAGTTGGGCGTGTTCACAGGCTGTACCAAAGCGCCCTAGAATGATGCTGGCGTCTTTCGGACTGTCCATGTTAGTGATGCTGTTTCCCAACCACAAAAGTGTTGCGAAAAGATAATCCTTTAAGCCTTGAGCCTCGCTCAGCCATGTTATGCAGTCGTTATATGTTCCAAGAAGCCCAGTGATGGTGACGAAGGGGGAATCCTGAAACGAGCTTCTCAAATCAAGCAAACTGGCATCCAGACTACCATGCGATACATCCAAGGCATAGTAATGAACCGGATTTCTTTGTTTGCAGAAACCAGCCAATATCAATTTAGTCTTGTGGATGGCGCTGGGTGCCGTTAATACACAGCATCCGGAGGCATACATGGAATCCTAGAATAGCAACTTACCCGCAACCCAGCTCAAGTAGCATTCCATTGGCGGGTATGCTTGCCCCTATTCTAGACCCATATAACCGCAAAATCTCTACCTCATTATGAAATGGGTAGTAAGAGCGTTCCTATGTGTATCGATCGAACAGCTTCAGCCCTCGATCACCCCGAAGAAGAAGGGAGGGAATTTTGGGTGGTTGCATTCTAAGGCCGCCTATGATCTCTTCGACCAGATGAAAGGTGCTTTGGCCCCGACGGATGTCCACGATTTCGGGCTGATCCTCATATCCTAACTTGATAGGAGACGTGGTAATAGCGTATACGTGCTCGAGACGTTGCGGCTATGTCAAAGAGAATATCAAGTATTGCTTTATGTTCAAAGATAAACCGTATCGGACACTGTGAAACAGGTATCAAGAATTATTCTACAGAAGGAAAGAGAATGAAACCAAGAGTGAGTTATCATTATATTTGATGGGCATACGCATTCATTAGTGGATCTACGCCTTTGACGCAAGCATATATGAAATTTTTGGCGTTCTGGTCAACGGTGGTTGTATTTGTATACCGATTGAAGTCGACCGTATGAACGACCTAGGCCCCTTTCTCAAGAAGCATGACGTGAACTAGACCACCTTCACGCCGTCGTACTTAAGCCTCTTAGAACCCGATAATATCCCAAGCATTCGGACTATTATGCTTGGAGGCGAAGCAATTACTCTTGAAAATGTCATTAGGTGGAGCGCCAAAGTTAATTTACTGAATGGGTACGGTCCTGCAGAGGTAACGATCTGCGCAATTGGTCCGCTTTCCAACAGTGACTGGAAGCAGGGCACCATTGGCCATGTTACTGGAGGTGTCGCATGGGTCACGTTGCCTTTTGATCGTTCTCGTCTTGCACCCATCGGGTGTCCTGGAGAGCTAGTGATCGAAGGAGCCGTTGTTACGCGCGGCTACCTTGGCGATGCAGAGAAAACAGCCGGCGCGTACTTGACTGACCGGGCCTGGCTTCGTCCGTTTCGAAAAGACCACCCAGAGTCAAGAGTTTACTTCAGCGGCGATATTGTCGCGTATAACTTCGACAACACCATTCGCTACTTGAGACGCGCCGACAACCAAGTCAAAGTGCGAGGCCAGCGAGTCGAGTTAGGCGCGGTCGAACATCACGTGTGAAATGCATTTCCCAATGCTACTGATGTACTCGCTGAAGTGGTGACGCCCGTCGGCAGTTCCCCTACCTTGGTTGCATTCGTCGCGACTACGACCCAACCACGTCGCGCTACTGACAATTCATTTCATGCCCCGAGTGAAAAATTCCTAGCTCAAGCCAGGGATGCGACTAGCAAGATCGGCAGTGCTGTCCCCGATATATGGTCCCAGCTGCGTTCTTCCCGACGCTAGAGATTCCTCGCACCAACAGCGGTAAGGCCAGCCGCAAACTTTTGAGAGAAGAGGTGGCCAAGCTGTCGCAATATGAGATCCAGGCTTTTTCCGGTAGCCAAGCCACAAAACGACGACCGAGAACCCGACAAGAGAAGTCGCTGTTGTCTCTCTGGGCCCAGATATCCAAAATCTCCGAAGATGACGTGGGCTTAGACGATAATTTCTTGCACAAGGGAGACTCCATCGCGGCCTTCCGATTTTCAGCTCTTGCTCGCCGTCACGGCCTGCATTTGCCTACGTCACATATTTTCAGATATCCTGTGCTCTCTGAGCAAGCCCGTGTTGTGACCCCGTTGGAGTCCGCCACTCTAGCAGAAGCAACCCGCCCAGGAATATTGCTGGGTATCAAAAACATCAGTACCTTTTTCGACAAGTATCTTTCAGCCGATTTGCACCCGTACAAGGCGCGCGATGTCGAAGACATTCTTCCTACTACAGAGCTACAGGCTTCATTACTCAGGGGGAAGAACGTTACCTACAGTCGCCTTCACATGGGTACAAGCGTCGACCCAATACGCCTAGAAGAAGCTTGCCATGTGCTTATTCGAAAGCACGCCATCCTCCGCACCGTCTTTGTTGCTTATCGCGATGAAATTCTTCAAGTCATATTACGCGAAACCCGAAGTTTCACATGAAGCTTGTTCAATGTGACGAGGACTTATGGGAATTCTCGGAGAAGCTGTGCTCCCAAGATGCTTCTATGCCAGTGCCACTCGGTTCGCTTCACTTCCAACCAGTATTGATTTCTCGATCAAATTCGGATCACATGTTCGTGATCCGCATGACTCATGTGCAGTACGATGAGGGCTCATTTCCCATAATCTCAAGTGATCTTACCTCTGCATACAATGGTAGTCATCTGCAATCCGATACCCCCTCGTTCGCGCAGTTTTTGCACTATCGGATAACCCAGAACTCCAGCGAGGTGCAGAAGTTTTGGAGGGACTACCTAAATGGATCGCGGATGACGGGTATCGAGATGTCTAGGCCCACACCTCAGAATGATACATATTCAGAATTTGTGGTGAAGCCCTTGAGAAAGACTCCATTACCTACACTACCAGAAGGGATAACCGTGGCGTCCTTAGTCAAAGCAGCTTGGTCCATTGTGCTAGCCAGAGCTGCAAAGACGAAGGATATTGTGTTTGGCCATATAATCAATGGACGGGACGCGCCTCTGACCGACGTCGACCGTATTTCCGACCCTTGCATAACTATATCTCCCTTCCGCGTATCAATGCAGGAGAGCTGGCTTATCATCGACCTATTAAACCACGTTCAGAACCAGTACCTCCGTAGCATACCGTATTCTAATATAGACATCAAGAGCATCCTATCAGAAGCTACGTCATGGACACCCGACACGAATTTCGGCAGTGTCCTCACTCATCAGGACCGCAACATCGACCTCAGCGGTTCAATTAATGACGCCGCTACATCACAATGGAAAATCCTACACCTTAGTATTCCCTCCGACTTCCATGTTGTCACGTATCCCGCAAGCGAGAACTCTGGGTTCAATTCAGCGTTTCCAGTCATAGGATGTATCCACATGATGCTGACTACCTTATCGATCAATTCTGCAATCTCATAGCTCAATTGTCAAAGGATGTGTCGCAGACTTTGCCGCTAGAGGGTTAGAGGTGGGCAAAAGCTTGCGTGTCTAGATGTATGTTTACAGTTTATTTATAAGCGTCTAACAGGGGCGCTTACCTAGCCCAGTATTAATATTAGTTATGAAGGACCAGGGTCTCTTTGATCAGCAAAGATAAACAAATCTGATCAGAAGAATAAACAGACTTAATTAAAGGAATAAATAAATCTAATCAAAGGAATATACAAATGTGATCAGAGAAATAAATTTTTTTTAAAATATTAACAATTAAAAAACCTAGATATATTATATAATATGAAGTGCAGGCAACCAGGACTATAGAGCTTGAAATCAAATCTGTGTAATATATTTTCTCATTCCCTAGTCTTTAAGAAGAATTAGTACCCGTGCCGACATAGGTGAACCCGGGATCCCTCCGGTAAACCGACATTTATAAACAATCGCGGTAAGGCTTAAACAATAGTATATAGCACTCATGTATTTAGATTTACAGTGTGTATATATATGATTTAGAAAGTCTGGTCATGGTATGCACGAACCGGTACTTCAGAACTGCCCTTGGAGATCTAGCTTGACAAGCATTGTTAACCGAACACCGAAAGTGATGCCTTAGGAACACTCTATCAACCTCCTCAAGTTTTCGAGAACCGGCTGCACCTTTAATGCATGGTGATATTTACGGACTTCGCGGTTTATCCCCCCCAGGGGTCGATGCCCCTTTAGAATTCGACATACTATAAGGTGCCTGAAAACTCATGCTATTAGTATCGCTTCATAAACGACATAAAAGTACATCGGTTGCACGTTGAGAAAGAACGTTGACATAGGTAAAACTCACCAGAACTTGCTTCGCGTTACAGATTCTCCATGCGAGATTTCTTACGCTTCCATCAGCAGGGACAACTGCCGGTGCAAACTCGATACCAAACATCTGTCGAATGGCATAAACGATCCTCTTTGCGTACTTGCCGTCACGCTCTACGTGACTACCCCATGGCTCCGCGGGTTTGCTGGGCGCAATATCGGGGTCCCGATCCAGGCAGTTTTGGACGACTGGGAGTAGCGTTGCCGCAACTGCATCCTGGTAGCTTGGCTGCGCGTCGATCCCTAGTGGCATGTCCTCATCATCGAACCTTGCAACATGAATCTCGAAAGGCTGAGAGATTGACATCACATTATGACTACCATCATGATGATATCGAAACTCGAATACACCCTGTGTCCACCAGAGCTTGTCTCCCGAAAAGATCATCTCGCCTCCCACAAGCTGGACCCTCCCAGAGTAGTCGTTTTGCAGAGGGTAATCATATGTGATTATACCTTTATCAGCAGTAGTAGATTCATATTGGCCAGCAACTGTCGGGATCCAACGACCTAGTGAGGAAACATCAGTCACCTCCCTCGATCGGTTATCGGCAACCATGTATAACCCAATCCAATCTTTCTTGCCATGGTTCGACGGCGCCGTCCATTTCACTTTAATAGGTGCGCCATACTCGAAAATCAAGGTGTTCAGATCGTTGGGGAATCTGCCAGCTGTTCCCTCTTTTCCACTAGATCTCTCTGTGAGTGCCGAACTAGAGGAACTCTCGCCCTCGACTGTGACCGAATAATGCTCGGGATCATATATCTCCAAGTCTGGAGCAGAGTTGACAATGGCAAGGCGAGCAGGGTATTTATTGAAAAGTGCCGTTGTGTCTCTCACAATCGTCGAGACGCTGGCGGCTAGTTTCGGGCGAGCTGCATCTAGCATCTCTTCTACCAAGTGGGAGGTCTGGTCCATGATTTTGTCCACGCTACTCTGCCATTCGACCACGTATGGTGGAAGTGATCGTTTGATGAATCTCGTTAGACCAGCTTCATCCCTGAGGCTCTCGCCGTATACCTTCCGCATGTGGGGTTGCTCAACGAATTCAAGAAACCCAATTGTGAGAAGATGGCTAATCAACGCTAGAACAAAGATTGCCTTGCTCCACGTTATCAGAACTGCACCCCATAGGCCAGCTGTACCGATGATCCTTTCGGGGTTGTTCAAGAAACGGTAAATCGAGGTGTAGTTAAGCTTCACGCCACGCTCGAAAAAGAAGTCACCATAGAACCAGCCAAACTCGCCTAGTGATTCGTAGATACTGATAGCAGTCCATGCTTGCAGAGCGATCAGACTGGCACCGATCACATGCAGTAGAAGAACGAAGCCGTAGCTCCAGTCAACAGGAACCGAGTACATCTTCCAGCAGGCTGCGATGAAAGAAGCATAGCAAAGAACATGAGAGATATGGTACATTCCCTTCCATTGTCTCCAGGCCTCATCCGTTGTGTCTCCAAACTTCAGGAAATGGCGAGTCCACATTTTGTCTTCGGATTGACGGTGCAAAATTGAACCTAAGCCAACAGAGTGCCACATACGCCACGCGACTGCGTGCATAACGAACATGAATTGCCAAAAGGAAGTTTGCGGAGTAACAAGTGCCAGTATGACGAGATACAGAAGTAAAAGGCACGTCGAATAGTCGGTATTACGGAACAGGTCAATGTTCCGGAGGCCCAGTAGGTTGTGAGTTTCTTTAGGCGATGGCTGCGAAAATGCGGGTGAAGAATCTGAAGATTCAGGCGAGGTGCTTGTCTCGGATGGTGATTGTACAGGGCTATGGTCCTGGCCTTCTACACGCTTGCGAGGCGCAGGCGGGTTGTAAGTCTTCTCGATATGAGGATTCTCAACCAAAACCAAGAAGGCAAACTGACAAGCGTGGGCGAGGATGGAGATAAAGAGAACGGCGTAGCTTCCAGCCATCATAGAGATCCCGTAGTAGCCTGCGTACCCGATAGAGTACATAGGATGCGGTGCCATTTCGAAGACGCCGTCAAAGGTCAATTCTTGGTCGACGAGGAAAAAGAAATCGCCCCAATACCAGGCGTAGTCTTTCACAACTCGAAGAGCATCGACCTTGACCCAAAAATTGAAAACGACGATAGCGAGGCCTAGAGCCCATCGTCCCAGCGTCATCATCGCAGCTTCGCCTACCGGAGTGCGGGTGCACGCGATGGCGAAGAGACCATATGACACAAAGTCGCATAAGAGAACGAGATCGACGAACCTGCGGAAGAGCAGCCAGGTGTTGTACTCGATGGGAGCATTGTCGAAGTCAAACTCGCTGTGAACCTCAGTCTCGCATTCGCGCTTGAGCAGGTTGTATAGCCAGGGGCGCGGGTTTTTCCCAGTCGACGGATGCTCGAAGAGCCGCCATTTTCGAGCCCACGCAACGAGTGTGTTGTCATTGGACTGCCAGCGGAGCAAGAAGCCAATACCAACGTTATAGGCAGCACGCCAGAAGATATAAATGGCAGCGAAGACGTACTTGCGCTGAGGCGATGGCAGAGCATACAGCGCCAAAATGTGGGCGGCCAGCACAGCCAGCACGAAGATGTCGCTCACATTCTTGGGCTGCCTGGGATCGAGCATCTGCGGAATCCTGTCGCGAGTAACCGGCACTACGAAGACTACAGCAGCAAGGCCGTAGACACGGGCGAGTCAGTCCAAGGGTTCGCGCGCGTCAGATGGAGATTATCGAGGGAGACCAAGCGCTCTCGCTACTCGCTACTCACCCCTTCCGTCGCGGGTTCGGCCATACGTCTTCCTGGCCCCAGCGGCAGCAGTCCGGCTCCCCCTACCGTCTTCGTCAGGCGCATGCGAGGAAGACTGGTCCATCCCCGCACGGGCAGGAGGGGAGGGGGCATTGCCGCCATCCTTCTCGTCGGCGTGCCTGCGACGCAGCTCAGAAGCGGCAGGGTTGCTGCTATTGGCTGGCGGACCCATGGTCATTGGCCTGACAGCGTGGTGCCGCGCTTACTGTCGAGGCGAGATGACGAAATGTGTTGAACTTCGTCTGCCAGCTCGCGCGCAGACGCGAGGCTCAATGTTGAATCAAGACAGCACACGCTTGATGAGGTGGCTGATTGACTACCTTAGCTAGGGTAAGCAGTCCCGTTTTTGGGTCCGTACAACAAAGAAGGAGAAAAAGGAGAGAAACCAAGCTGCTGGCTCGGCGTCGGTTGCGACTAGGTCAGTGCTGTATGTGGTGCAGCGTAACGCAAACGTAGAGCAGAGGGGTCGGAGAGGTACTGCGGGATGTATGTATGCCAGGTAGGAAAGTAAGTATCTATTCAGGACGAATAGTTCGGTACCTAGGTAGGTTAGGATAATAATCAAGGTTCAGTTCCGTGCGAGTGAGTTGTTTTCCAGGGCAAAGCCAGGTAGGTAGGTACTACCTCCTATCTCCTTAGCCTACATATACATATGCCTACTACGTACATACATACATATAGGTATTTAAGTATTCAATGTGTGCGTGCCATTGTTGCATCTGCCGGAATAACGTCACTTGCGCAAAAAGTTGTTGGAATCACATGTCTCACTAAGTCGAGTCTTTTACCAGTATTCATTATCTGGCTTGGCCGCCGCGGGCAGAGAGAAGGTAACCCTAGACGGTAAAGTGGCATTGATTTAACCGGCTCAGCGGGTTAACCACGCCGGCTGGCGTGTCCTAGGCGCCGAGGGCGCCCACTGCTAGGCCGATTGCAGCCACCTTATCCCGCTCGCACAGGGGCCTCAGACAGATAGGAGTGGGTCTGACCTCCGAAGAATAGCCTCTATGACCTAGGCTACTGAGTATGTGCACCGCTTTGGACTTAGTGAACCGTCTAGCCTGGGACTAACTCAGACCTACCATTCTAAAAATCAAGCACTGGCAGAAGGGATGATGAGGGATAACTTCAAGCATCATCTCATCGCAACAAATCCCTGCTCATCATTACCGTGCTTTGTCGAGCGTTTGTCGAGCCCTGCTTGTACCACCCCATGGTTGATACACGCGGGCCGAGGTCTGACTATAGACAGCTCGGGAGGATGTAAAGAGAGGAATTCAAACTTTGAATAGTCCTCGTTCTCACATCAATGAATGTGTAAAAAACTACAACCGCAGCGTGTATGGAGATTCGCTCGCCCTTCGCTGAAACGCTTCGTGGCAAAAGAAAGGAAACGCTACATACGCTTGACCGTTTACGATAGAAGTGTAGATCAAATAAAAGCCCGTAGTAAAGACAGCTTATGATTTGTTCGTCTCGTATCATTATCTATCCGCCTAGGTCTCCTTTTGATGTCCATGCAATTTATTGAGCCTTCTTGGCAAATTCCACACGTAAAATCAGATGCTTGAAACCATATCCGTCCATCTTTGCACACGCCTTCACGGCATCGCCCCGGTCCGCGAAGCTGATGAAGGCGAAACCCTTAGCTAAACCAGTATCACGATCCTTAGCGAGAAATACACGCGTAACGCGACCGAACCGTTCGAACATGTCGCGAAGCTCTCCTTCTTCAGCCATTTCAGAGACCTGTGTTCGCATGCGTCAGTGGATTCATTACATATACGTGGACAAGCCACAGATGCTCAAAGGCTCGATTGGAAGGCGGAAGAGGAGGGAATGAAAGAGGAAAGAGAGACTCAAAAAAAAAAAAAAAAAGTAACTCACGTTGGTGACACGTAAAGTGGCGAGATCATCTCGCTCGCCATACTTGCTCCCACCCATCCTCTCTCCTGCGGCGCCAGCACGGTCGCCTCGGAGCGCTGGCGGGACATAGCTGCCTTTCTTGCCTCCAGCAGTACCCTGGGTAGCCATGGGGTCGTCTGCCATACCGGCAGCGACGTCGGCCCCGCCCTCGGCGCCAACGGGGGCCATCGTGTCCTTGTAGGGGCAGCGGGCCGTAAAGTGTTCGCCGTTGCAGATACGGCACTTGACGGTCTTGTCCTTCAGCTGCTCCTTCATGGCGTTGGCGTTGGGGTCTTTGGCCTCATCCTTGGTGTCCTTTCGCCAGTTGGTGCTGAGACGGAAGATGATGTTTTCGCCGACCGAGGTCGTGTCCATTTGGGGCCCGGCGCTATCCTTCTCGGACAGGCCGAACTTGGTCCAGGTCTTGCGGTCGGCGACGCGGGGGTTCACCACCTCGCGGTGCGTCACCAAGCGGATGCGGCGGGTTGTCTTGACCTTCTGGCCGTTCTCGTTCAACCGGTATGTGATGGTGGTCTTCGTTCCGTCTTTGTTCTGGATCGTCTGGGGAGGAGGGAGTTCAACGGCGACCTCGTCGGCCTCGTCGTCGTCAGCCCAGTCTCTGTGGAGGCGGCACATGGCGTTAGCGTGGACACGGCGAGGCATGGCCGGGGTCACAAGCACACGTACCTAGGCTTTGTCGATGCCATCTTATGTGTAAATGAAGCGTATGCTGTAGACGTATTCAAAGACTCCGGTTCCTGCCAAAAGGTCTATGGTTCGAGGCTCGGTCTGGTATGATGATATACCTAGATTACTGGGTATTGTCACTAGGTGGGATTTTTGCGATTAAGAAAGAATTCTAAGGCAAAACGCAAGGCTGTGTGGGGCGAAACAAGTTGCCCCGCGCTATCTGTTTTAATGCTTAAGTCCGATAACGTACGTACCCAGGTAGTGCATTACAGGGGAAACATTAATTGTGTCGCGCTACATACTTCTAACATTATTCGCCACCGTGGTGACTGCCTTGACGTCTCAGCTTATCTTACAAAGCCGTCTTTCCAATCCTTGATGCAATTTACCCAAGTCGACTTGATGAGAGTGAGACCATTACGACGGAGAAGTACAGCCACTAGCATACAGCTCGTGCGTGTCACTCAATCTAAGTTACATATCGGGTGTGAAGATGAATCGTAATAAACATTTGAAGCCGATTGCAATCGACAGGCGCTCCTTTGCCCTGGGAGTTATAACGCTATGAAAGAATAGAAAATTAAGCGCATTAACCTTAACCTGACTAGGCTAGTCTATATATATATTAGTATACATTCCCAGGTAGTAAATAGTAGCCTGTTGTCTGAAAAATCATCCTATCATCCAAACTCGTGATGCCGTGCAGACCGCATCGCTTCCAAAGCCCCTCGTAAATTCCAGACCAGACCAATACCTTCATGCAAATCGTGACGAGCGTAAATTATACACGTGAATGGAAACATGGACCTCGATATGACACATAACAAAAGAGAAATGCTGGGGCTTAGGTTGTAGTTTTAAGCATTGATGATGTGGTATCCCGCTGAAGGCTTTCGAGGTATAGGAGGAAGCGCACAGTTGGGAGGTGGTGCTAGTGGTGGTCCCTCGTTTAATTGAGGCATACTCTTCCTGGCTGCGACAGACCTTTCCTGCGAGTCTATCGCGGGGTATTGAGGTGGAGCTCGGAGTGACGGTGCGGAGCGTTTGGGCGAGCACGTTGATCTGGCTACGGGATTGGCGTTGTTGTCGACCAGAATTGGCTTCGAATTATCCATATTCATTGATGATGATGGCAGGTTTTGATATGAACGGCTCTCACTTATTAAACTAGATCTCTTGTAAGAGGAATCCCTATCTCGTGAAATTCCCGAGAGCCTCCGGCGTGTGCCATATGAACCAAGAGATGAAGCTGCCCGAGGCATATGCTCGCCTACCCTGTTATCGTCTAGCCCGGCATGGTAATCGACTCCAAAGTTCGGCGGTATTTGATCGCACATGGCACCCGTAGCTTCCCTTGTACTACTGCCTGGCTGAGAAGGCTGCTTCTGAGCAGAGTTCCCAGGCGAATGAGTCTGATCTAAAGGGCTTTTCTCCGGTGAGCTGCCAAGAATAGATACTGCATACTTCGATTCATGGGTAGCACTCTGAAAGGAGTCGACCGATTTTGATAATGAGTTTGGCGAACAGGGGGACCCCGGGGATGGCTGGTCGATCACTATTGACAGCGGCCTCGACATTAGCAGTGCTGTTGGCGGAGGCTTTCGTGACAGTTTGCTGTTCCTCTCATTTTCGATCGTCTGTGGGTAATAACTCGCGACGTTAGATACTGATGTATTCAAGGAGAACCGCTTGTTGGCCGCGTGAGGCACACTGAAATTCGGAACACTCAGTCCGCTTATTTGCTCGGTTTCACTACCCAGAGCCACAGTAGAATTCGCATATGGGCGGGAAGTTTGTTCTAGCGGTGCTTCGAAGGATGAAATCAAAGTCTGCATTGACTGTCTCCGGTTCACGATAGCTGCAGCATTAGGTCGTAAGCGGACTTCCGGTAAACTTGGCAGAGGAAGTATATCCTCCCCTTGGCTAGAAAAACTCGCTCTAGTTGGGGAGCAAGCTGGAGATGAGTCTTCTGAGGTGACCATCGTTCTCTGTCCGGAAGACACGTATGAGAACCGGTGACTGCTGCTACTATCTCGCAAGTTATCAAGACGTTGGCCGTCCGATGAGATCATGCTGGCTGTCGGTGAAGCATTATCAATCGTGTAAGTGGAAATCCGATGAGGGGAAGAAATAGCAAGGCCATTTTCCGCAAGATCAACCAGAGTGTTCTCTGATACATAAAAGTCTCGTGGAATTATGCGTGAGAATCGATCACGATCCTTGAAAACAATTGTCCTGTGATTAGAGGGTACTTCCGTCTCGGAGGCCAGATCGTCAACCTCCACTTTCCCAGTTTCCGACATCTTCCTTTTGCCACCCTGAAGTTCTATTTCTCGTCGTAAGACTGCCAACCAGCTGTCCATGCTTTCGGCACTTTCAAAGACGAGTAACATATTAGAAACACGTCTGCTATCCCTCATTGAAAGTTTCGGCCGGCGAGATTTGTGGTTCACAAACGTGTTCCCCTCGGCGTCCGTCATCGAAGCTACCTGCAAGACCCAGTGTCTCCCAGGAATAAGATCACTAGCATAGGCGGCGGACATTGCCGTCAGCTGAAGGATCTTTTCCGGTACGCGATCAAAGGTGCCTTCAGCAGCGTATTGAAGTAAGTATCCAGAAGTGACCAAGACAAATATTTTGCTTGTCCATTCCGATGCATTCCTAAGACTAGCAAGCCTTTGCCTCTTCTTTAACGTATCACCCTTCATTCTAAGGGTGGAGTCGTTACCATGCTCTGAGGATCTAATGCCTGGTTCATTGATTAAGCTACCACTCCGAGTCTCGCCGTATCGTGCGAGGATCTCGATAGGGACATTGCAGACTGGTAAGGTCGCATGCTTTACTGCTTGCGGATAAACTTGGAAGAGAGGGGGCGGGTTCCATGGCTTAGTCACGGCTCGGCCGCGCAACGGCACAGTTGGTTGGAGTCTGTCCGTGCTGAAATTGCCTCGTGACGAATATGGGGTAGAAAGGTCGGCAGCAGTTGGTCGCGGATCGACGGCCAATGGGTTGACAAGGGACGCCTCTGAGCGGGACGAATGTAGTCTATACGGCCAATTGCCGAACTCTGCCAAGGAAGCTCGGATGCCTGGTGGCCTAGATGTTCGTGAAGAGTCTTCAACGTCTTTGTCCGTCTTTCCCGCCTTACTCCTGGTAAAGATACCCCTTAACCCGATCTTTGAATCCCTTTTCATTGACTTCTCAGTCCGAAATGGGACTCTGTTCTCGTTTTGAGCGATATCAATATTGGGTGGCCGTGCTCGTCGTAAACTAGTTGACCGCTCATGGAGCGCTTTCGAGGCGCTCCCTGGCTGTACTTCGCCTATCGCCATCGTTTGTGATTCAGATTTAAAGGGGTATGCGAGATGCGGCCAAGTTTCCCCCGAATGTTCCAAGCTCGCGAACGTCAGAAAGGGACCGAGGCTCAAAAGCGCGCCGTGCTCAACGATCAGCACAGCATGTGACGTAGTTAAATGTGCCTTTTGACGAAACTAATGACCCGGCAGCGGCGCAAATATATAACTAAGAAATCGAGACGAGAGCGGAAATGGACATTCGCGTTGAAAGCGAGCTAATAATGATGTAAGGCAACAATAAACTAGCACGCAGGTGTCCCGGGAGTTGCGTATGAAATCTCGTTCCTCAGCAAGAAAGTTGGTAGCTTGATCTACCCAGATTAGCTTTCGTTAGCGGAAGCTTTGTGGGAAGCTGTCTATACACTGTAATACAGCTGACCGGGAACAATGGTGGATTGTGTGCTGTTCAAGCGAAGAAGAATAAGTGAAACGATCAATTTTCAAAAGAGTGGAAGGAATGAAACATTAGATGGGTAGTTAGTCGGCCGGCGCGGTGGAACAGGGCGGAGAAGTCGAGTTCTACGTGATGTATACAACGATTCAACTATCTGTATTAAGAGTGCTGGAACCTTATTGCCGCGACACGACGGGTCATTGGCCAATATTTGGTAAAGAAAGAGTGACCAAATTTCGCGTTGGTAAAGCGAGAGACAAGGGAAAAGTTCCTCGAATAGAATGATGCGTACTAATGTAAGTGCAGTAGTATGTATCACGATTGGAGAAGGTACATGAGGTGGAACTCGGAGCAGAGAGGAGGGGGAGCTACCGGGTAGTAGCGCAGTACCTGAGTGGACTGGAGTGTGGAGTAAAGGGTTTGTGTTAAGAAAACCCCCCTGCAGCAGTGACACAATCTGTCGAGACCGGTCCGGGGACCCAGAGCGCCAAAGACAGCACTTGGACAGGGATACAAGTGTATACTTCAGTACTACTTAAGGTCTTCGCCTTGGGTGCTCTGCCAGTGTGTTAGGTATTATTAATCGAGCCTACAGGATAGACAATATCCATTCTTACATCAAGCTCTACAAGTATGCACCAGTTTCTTTTCATTTTTTTTTTCCTTCTCGACTACCTAGGTAACTCATTTCTCTCTGTAGCACCATCCTTGCGGATTGGGTGTTCAGCTTTTATGTTGTCAGCCGAAAACAACATGTTTCCTGATCCGATACCTCAAATTTAATAACGATTTCCTCTTGTTAAAAACAGGATACTTAGCTTTTACCCAAGCAGATGGTTAATTCTAGTTACCTACATCCTGAATTTATGATAAAGGCTGCCGGGATGGTACCGACTATATGTGTTTCGCAGGGTAGTAGCACGTAGACCACCTTGTTGCTAAGTACACTCTGCTCAGTCGACGCAGGGAACTGACATCAAATATGAAGCGAGCTTTAATCTTTAGCCTCAGGCCAGGATGGATGCCTTTTGGCAGCCAAAACAATAGTGCCACATGTGGGACTCTACCAACAAGACTAATGTCAAAGAGCAAAAAAGGGCCCTTCAGGGCCTCCCCTCCCCTGCAGCCCTGTCTCTGCATCTGCGGCCATCAGGCTTCCTCATTGTTTTTTTATTTCTGATGTGTTCATGCATCAGTCAGGTAGCGACCTCCCATTATCATTAATGAGTCAGTTCTCTCACACTGGTTAGTCACGCTCTGTGCCGCCCAGAAACTCAGAATGTTTCGAATAGGTGCGAAAGGACGCGTTCGCGTTGCCTCGAATCCTTGACCAGTCTGGCGAATCAACGACGTGTCGACATTAAACGTCATTCTAAACTTCTGCATATTTCCCGGGGTAGTAGACTATTAATTGCCAGAAATGTCGACACGTAACCGCATAGGCTTAGTTACTGGTGGGTCAGCAATGCAGCATGGCTGAAGGGGGACTATATTATAGGAAACAAAATTTCCTTTCTTATATACGATAGGTACTTGTTGCTGGCTCGCAGGCTTTTCGATTTAGTTAATAAGTAGGCATATATAATCATGAGAGCCTCGATTATACTCGGATTTCAGTATTGATTGCGACTTATACGTAGTAGTACCACCAGGGGGCAACCGGGATGCCGCGAACTTCCGGTCTAGCCTCACCGACCAACCATAGTGCCTTGGTATTGGAGTGGTGCGACAAGAGGTTTTTCTTCTCACCACAGTGATGACGATAGCCAACCAATTGCAGCTGGCAAGTTTGTGGGATCTGGTATTCTGCACCACCATACGGAGTACACGAGTAGATAATAAATAGCCTGCTGTAAGGCACATTGGACTACATAGGGAATCATGGCATGTAGCAAGCTTGGGGGGCCTTTGGACAAGCTTCCAATATCGATATAACGAAGCAATCTTTCCGGCCTTACGCATGGATAAGAATACGTTTAATATCTGATGAAAAAAGCAAACCATCTAATGCCAACGGGCAGTTTAATTAGACAGACTAACTAGAGTACTTGGTAGGAAGCGAATCGTGAGGAAAAATAAAGACTTCCTGTACATTTTCAGTTACACCTCCTCTCTAGTGTGCCTTTCCTCTATCCTAGTCGCATGGATGACATACTCTAGGTAAGCACTTTGGGACCTCCTGTCGTGTCTTGTCACACGGCTGATATACCTCTTCCAGTGTGTAGCAAGCCGGTTCCGTTTTATGCCCCAGGACAGCTCTACGCCTCGATAAATGATGCCCAAGTGGTCATACATGCCGTATTCAAAACTGTTGTACAACGACAGTTTCCAGTAGAGGTGTCATCATTTCCGCATACGACAAGTCATACGCTCTGCTTCCCAGTGCATTATCGTCGTTATTTCGTCTATAGCTGCATTCTCAATTTGCCTTCATGTTGTAACACTCACAGACTTGAACCACGACCTATGCACTATTAACGAAACGCAATGATCTACCGTTCATAGGCCTACTTGCAGCACTGCCGAGCCTACTACTTCGGTATTTTCGTAGCGGACATCAGCGCCACCTAAATGCAGGCCTAGTGGCTTTCTAACCACGCTACCTCTAAGGTACTACCTTACTGTATTAATCGCAGTGGTGACCTGCGAGCGGTTCCTGCAGTAGTTTCATGCGCTAGATTCTTCTGGCCTTCCAGAAAACCGGACCGGCAGCAGAAAAAAAAAATGTTATTTACTTCCTGACGTCTGTCATGCGATCTCGCCGCAAGCGAGAGCGATTCAGGTTCTAAAAAAGGCATCAGCCTGCATCCATTATTTGGTGTACAAGAAGATCACAATAGTCGCTTAAAAGGGACAAGATAGAAATAAAATAACAGATCCCAATTCAGTCCTCCAAGACTACCGGGCTCTCCTCCTTGTTCTGTCGAACAAAATACCTATATCAGGTATGCTCACTGGATTAGGCATATCGTTAAAGCAAAGTTACCACTGGACCCTCAAGATTACTACGTACGATCCTTACGATCGATATGTTACCTAGAGGCCGGGCATCATAATCTCCACTATTGTAATAAACATGAGCGCTACTATGTCATTAGGCATGCTCAATAGCTTGCTATTTCACTACGTTGCAATTTAAGGTATACCTTGTATTATTTTTCCCTTTCTTCTTAGATGAATATACCGTATGACACCGTTGTGTTCAGTGGACATTAAAAAGTTGTAGCGCTGTGCCAGCGAGAGGAAATAGTACAAAAAAACACAAGAGGAAATGCCCCAGCTCTGCCCTATCAGAGGATCCTCTCGGCGCCACAGTCAGCTAGCTATACCCTCGGCATATGTCAAGCAGCAGACCAAGACTGGTCCAAATCCCGCGCCATACCGGTGTCTGACCTGAGCCATGCATACGAGTACCTCTGGAACCTTGCGTCCCTACCAGCAGTTGGTCAGCGTCCGGCGACGTGCAGGCAGACCGATGGGTAAGGACTCGAGGTAGGGCAGGGTAGGGGAGATAGGTATTGCTCGGGTGGGTGGGTGGTTGCGCCCGTGGGCAGGAGTGCGTGGGCACATGGCCCAGGGCAAATACCTGCCTACTAACCCTGCGCCTGTCAAAAATTCTCACGATAATTACCGTCGGGTTACGTAGTGGTTATGTATCCTTCGGGGCTAGTACCGCATACTGTAAGCGTCAGACTGACTGATAGTATATTAAGCCAGGCACTTACTTACACATGATTGGAGGTAGGAGGTATTGTTGGTGATCTGCGGCAGAATTACTTCGCTAGCACAGAAATTACTAGCAAAGGTCGCACCAGTTGACCCGATATTTTGGTAAGACCCCGGTACGCACCATGTGTCTTGGGTAATATTCCCAGCGCGCGCACTGTGATGTACGCCAGGTAGGTAGATACCTACGACTACTAGTAAGGTACCGAGTCCGTTCAACCGGTTCAATAGCCGCTTGCTCAGAAAGAACCTTAGAAGCGGATTGAAAAACACCAAATATAGCTTCCTGGTGGCTGCAAGAATACCGCAGAAGAACAATATGCGCAACAGAAGGCCGTAGCTTAGTTCTGGTTGTAGGAAATCTCGCATCGCATCAGCCCGATATCAATCATATCAAGTAGTGGCGGCGACTACCAGTTAGAGAGAAGACGGAACCAATCGAAAATCTCGAGAGGCATGTCAATTTAATATCACCGCGATGGTGGCTTGCGATCAACCGCTTTATACACACGTCTCAGCACCGAAGATGCCTTTCGCTCAGGCACGTGCCGACTCCAGACGTACATATGGTTCTGAGTACCTAACTTGTATTATCAGTACCTTATGCGTTAAGGGAAGTACATGGCAGATTACATACCTGTACCTGAGGTACTGACTTAGGTAGCTGTCAACCCAAATATTGCCCAGGAAATTTGGCAGTGGTTGCTTTTTCCGAAAAGCCAATGCGGCAAATGGTTCCTTTTTCAGCTCAACAGTCTGCGAATGCCATTTTGACTGACTACCCCGCCTCTCCAAATCGCAGACCACTTGGGTAGCTTAGCTGGCATTGTTGTCGAAAGTCGCCGCTTGAACTGTGGCGTTGGGTGCAGGATGACTTGCAGCATTTCGTTCCATCGAAATGATCCCTTGCATCGCCATGAACCACCAATCTGGTGTACTATACAGTCTCCTCACGACCCCAATCGGTACATTCGTCCAGGAACAATTGGTCAAGACTCAGTCATGGCTTACGCTTCAGAATCAGTATATTACAGTACAGGCGCAAAATCCCTAGGGATGCGTATAGCGTAAGGTACCTGTGTCCGTTGGTAATATTAGACGTCTTTCTAGTAATCCTGGCCCCCGACCGTACCGCACCATGTACATTTCGTATAAGGCCGTTCGTATGATCAGAGTAAGACGTAAGCAGGCTTACTGAACCATGTTGGCGCTCCTGCGTTCCGGCCCGTCTAGCAACTTCTCTAGCTCTATCAGAGAAAGGCCAATGAGCTGCGACAGCCGCTTCTTTAGCTCGTCGACCGAGATCTCGCTGCGATCGTGGGCTCCATCGTCGTCGAGGTAATGGTGGTCGTGGTCGTGGTTGTTTCCGCTAAAGTCGGTACATGGGATATTTTCGTCCTCGCGAATCGGTCGCAGCTTCGCCCGGGGGTTGTCTCCCGAGTCCTGCGGCTGGCGCTGCTCTTGTGCCTGGGCTCGTGAGCGTGAGAGCTCCCGTTCCTCTTGCTGAGAGTGACTCTCACACGCTCTGCCCCGGGCTAGCGGCGACGGGATTTCGCAATGCCGCTCTCGCGATACACTAACATCCAGTTCACATTTCATAACCCGCGATTCACTTGTTACAGGTGATGGGATCTTCGTAGTCGAGCCCCCGAGCGCGAATTTCCTAGGACTATACTCGCTTTTTCTTGGATTTGGTTTCATCTTCACTACTCCGACAGGCGTCGTCACCTTCAACGGCCGCGGTAGTAGTAATGGGGACAATGCGTCTTCCCCCACCACCCATGTTTCTGTCTGAGTCGTGATTTCAGCCATTTCGTGCGCCATGTCCCCTACAGTCATTCTTGTTGCTTCTCCCTCATTCGGGGCTCTCTTTGCCGTTGGCGATAGAGGAGGTGACGTTGAGCCTCTACCAGCTATCGTCCTTCGAACTTCTTTACCCAGGGGTGGGCAAATTGCCTCTTCCCTTGCCCTAGGCAGCTGGAGCTCCGGATACATGCAACCGTCGTACTGCGGGATGCGGAACCAAGCACCGGGTCGGCGGTTCCACACCCAGCCGTCATTGTGGCAGTGGAAGTCGGCAATAGCAGCCGTTGCGTGGCGGTTTGATTCCTCTAGTGGTGAATATAAGCCGACTATTCGCAGTGCCATACTATTTCCGGTCAAGAACTTCGGGCGGACCAAGTCCGCTGTCTTATCGACTGTTACCGACCAACTTGCTTCGGTGAATAGGCGGGCAATACTGTAGGCCAGTGGTTAATTTGCGTTGCCCTCGTCAGGGAACAGTAGATGCAGACATAGACGTGATACAGACCAGACTGTTACGAGAGAGACAAGGAAAGCACACGTACTAGTCTACAGAAATAGAGTAATGCGCGCGATACTTTGGTCTCATGCGATGGTGATCCCAATTCAGCGCCTGTCGCCACGCAATGCCATCCGCAAAGCTGAAGTCTTCCCTTAGCCTAGAAAGCTCGCGCACCGGATGGGGGATCCAGCCCCCGAATATAGCAGCGACGAAGCTATCGCCAAGCTCCATCTCCAGATCGGCGCCGTAGAACGGTTCACGTAGATCCCAGGTCAGAGAGCGACGGTCTCTCCAATAGATGGCATGACCAAGCCTGGAATCAAGGTATCCTGTTAGCTAGACAGCGTAAGATGGGTGCAGAAACGCCCCAGAGTTGGCGCCACCTACTCGTGCAATATCGTTACCGTTGCCATGAACGCAGTGAGCAGATATTCCTCGCTCCGAGCTTTCCCCTGACGGCGGAGCTCGGCTAGACGGGCTGGAAACTCAGTCGTGATTAAGATTGTCAGGTTGCGCGAACCCTTATGTGGACAGATATTATCGAATTTCTCAATAGTCTCATATTTATCTATCTCGCTGGAAGAGAGGTCGCCTCTCGGGTGGCGACAAGTGTACCCATTCCAGCCTCTCTCTTGGAATATGTTTTCATCCAGTTGCCATTGTACCAGTTTTGGTAAATCGTTCCGCAACGTATCGCGCGCTGAATCCTCCCACTTGGTCTTCTTCTCTCGGGTCGCCCCGTACATTCGATGGTGTCTGACGATCGAATGAGGAGTGTTATTCCTTTCGCGTGAGGGGATGACTATGGAAGAGTCACCGGGCGCTCTTCCCGGGTAATTCTCATCGAATATATCGTCGATCAGAAAATCAGACAGCCAGGGAAGCCCAACCGTTTCGAGGATCTTGCCTGCTAGTAGAATAGGCTGCTCGAGTTCTTTTCTCAGTTCTGGTTTGGTCTTGACCCAATTAACAAATAAAGGGTGAACTTGACCTTGTAGGTCGGTTTCCGTCGTGATTGCTGTCTCTATATACCTTCTATTTTAGATCTTGCTCTGCATAATGAGAAGCTGCTTACAGGTTGTTTCGAACTCCAACTTACCTATTGCGCGACATCTAATTAGTGCTTCCCTATCCCATTTCTTAGCAGTTGAGCCAGGCTGGGTGGTAACCCGATGGAATGTCTCTTCAATGGTACAAGACGGCATCCTCGAAATATCGTATCATGATGCACAGCATCCGCACAGCTGCCGGAACATGCATTATGAATATATATATATATATATATCAGCGAGACCGGTTGTTGAAAACGTCAATTGAAGAATACTGCCTTGACGCCGTGCCCGGCAACACCGCATTCCAGTCTCCTTGCAATGTAGAATGTTGAGTAACTCGAATTATAGATCTAGTCTTCAATCCTTTGCTGAATCCGGTGGGATACGAATGTCTCAGATCCTGTCTTAGCCATATCTTCCGTAACCATCTACATCATCAATTAAGTGGTTATGTTCTTGGTATCATTCGGGTCTAGTAATCCATTCTGCGGTCCCCCATGACACCCCAAAACTCCTCAATGATCTCCTCCTGCCCACTAGGCGCGCCACGGACAGCAAGGTACATCCGCGAGTCAAGCTCAGGCTCCCAGACCCCAGGATTGCCACCGGCCATGAGGCCGCCAGCTTCGGCAAGGATGCACCAACCGGCACAGACGTCCCAAGCCCAGCACCCACCTTCCCAGTACAGATCGAGCTGGCCGGCGGCGACAGCACAGATGTTTAGGGCTGCGCTTCCCATGCTGCGCAACGAATGCACCATGGCGCCGCCGTTTTCCTTGGTTGCGCACAGCTTCTTGAAGACCTCGGTCTTCACCTCGTAGTTGACGCCGTCGCGATGGCTTCCCCACTCGATGCTGACGAGGCTCTGGTCAAGTGCAGTAAGTGGGATGGGGTTCTTGGCCAGCGGCAACTTGTTCTTGCGTCCCTTGCCACCTTCCAGACCCCAGTTCGCCCCGACCGTGACGAAGGCGCCTTTGCCGCGGATCGCGCTATACAATGTGTCCTGCCACGGGTTATATGCAACGCCGACGGTGGGCGTGCGGTCGACAGCCAGGCCCAGCGAAATGCAGGCACTGGGGAACCCGTGTACGAAGTTGGTGGTGCCGTCGATGGGGTCTACGATGAAGGTGGGCGTCGCGGTGATCTGCATGCCCGGTTTGTATGTCTCCTCACCCACGAAGGCGAAGGTCGGGTAGGCAGTTGTTAGGCGCGAGGACACGAGCGTCTCTACTGCCTTGTCGGTTTCGGTGACGATATCGACAGCTACATCCTGACTATTAGCAGCTGCGCCGTTCACTCAACTAAAGACACTTCCTATTCGGAAAGTCGTGAAACGCGGCGCACGGAGGGGAGGAAGGGAAGCCGTTCGCGAATAACGTCAATCAAAGAAAGCATGGAGGGGCAGCAATGGCGGGGTAGTTTTTCTCCTAACTGAGCCTCGCTGACTTACAGTTGATCTTGGTTCCCTTATCCAGGTCGGTGGGATTTGCCGCCAGCATCATACGGCCGGCCTCATGGGCCACCGATATGAGGGTATCATGGATTTCCTGCAAATTGAGATCTGCCATCGTCTTTGCGCGTTGCAATTACTATGCAAGATTCCGAAGCTTTGGGGCCGGGAAGCTCAAGTAGGTAGCAAGAGGCAGTAGAGATAACGGTTGCGACGATAACCTCCTCTGTGGGGATTGACATAGCTGCATGTCAACCAAGTATGCGCACATGTGGATTGAACTGTATTGTATAATTGGCTGCTTCACGAACGTTTCAAGAGAATTCCTTCATTGTTCTGGACCCCATCGGCTGCTACGAGCCCAGGTGAGCTGTAAGCTGCCTAGAATGTGCCCCCATGATTTATAGCTTTAGATACAGGTCCATATAGGTGCTACATTGGCATACTCAAATCCGATATGACCTGCTAGTGAGGCTCTGTCTACGTATCTACCTAGGTAGATACTAACCGTAAATAAAAGGTATTTCTTTAACAATATTGGAAGGTATTGATGTGACGTGCCGCCCTGGCCTACAGGCGTTGCCAGTGGAATGTTACCAGCTATCAGGCCCGCTATCGAGAGATGCTCTAGTGGATCACAGCGCTTTTGTCTCTCACACAACACACACCCTATTACACACTTCACTCACTCACTCTCCTTCATAGGTGAACATCGACAAAGGTTGGGCAGGACGCTATCAAAGAGGTGATAAATCCTTCCTGTGCCGAGAAGCTCAGATTGAGCTGCCAACTACTACCAAAAGCAATAGGATCTTACTTGAATCAACAATTTAACTTGCCTCGACTTGCACTGCACTTCCTCCTACTCTGCAACCATGGCGACTAAGACGCCCCTTATCACCGTCCTGGGCTCCCTAAATATCGACCTGGTCTCATACGTCTCCCACCACCCCTTACCGGGCGAGACTATGACCTCCAACTCCTTTGCCGTGTCACCAGGCGGCAAAGGCGCAAACCAAGCCGTAGCGTGCGCCAAGCTCTCGCGATCGCGTGACACTTCAGCATCAGATGAAAGCGCACATATCCGGATGGTCGGCGCCGTCGGCGCAGACAGTTACGGCTCTCTACTAAAATCTAACCTCTCATCCCACGGCGTCGACGTCTCCGGCGTCGTCTCCTCGCCCTCTCTCAAGACGGGCATCGCCATCATCGTCGTCGACGAGCCGACGGGGCAGAATAGGATCATATTATCGCCCGAGGCGAACCACAACCTTCAACCCTCGGACTTCGCGGCGCTGCCCGCCCCGAAGCCCGATCTCCTGATCATGCAGCTCGAGATTCCGCTCCCCACCGTCCTGGCCGCGCTGCGCGCGGCACGAGACGCTTCGGTCCCCGTGCTTCTGAACCCGGCGCCCGCGCAGCCATTACCCGACGATGCGTTCGCGGGGCTCGCGCATCTGGTCGTGAATGAGACGGAGGCGGCCGTGCTGGGCGGCGTGAGCGAGGCCGATCTCGAGACCGAGGCTGGTCTGGAGAGCGTGTCGAAGAAATTCGTAGATCTTGGCGTGCAGAACGTCATCGTGACGCTCGGAGGTCGCGGCGTGTTCTACATGTCTGCCGCCGGTAAAAGGAAGGGTCTGGTGCCCGCCGAGAAGGCCAAAGTCGTTGACACGACGGCCGCGGGTGATACATTTGTTGGACAGTACGCACTGGACGTCGTGGGTGCAAGGAGTGAGAGCGAGTTCGATATCGAAGCTGCGGTGCGCAAGGCAAATCGCGCGGCTGCTAGGACGGTTGAGAAGCAGGGGGCGGCGGATTCCATTCCGTGGCGGGACGAGTTATGACAATATCAAGACGTAGAAAAAATTCGAATTTAAAATAGATAGAAGGCAAATTATGAAGGGAAAAGGGGTTGTAAAAAGGTATACTCATGACTACGGGATGCGTTGCGTTGCTGGTCTCAGTACAATGGCAATTCTGGTAGATCACCCTTGTTTTACTTGACTACTATCATGGTGAATGCCTGAATTGTGCACAGTCACTTAGCGGCAGCAGGAAAATATCAGAAAAGACCAGAATACTTCCTAGGGCCTATGTAATTTGTTACTAAAAGCATCTTCCGTAATTTCAACACATCTGTGTTGGACTCTTCTCTACACCGCCATCTACTCTCACCACCATCCTGCGAGACTCCATCGCACTTCTCTCCTGTGTTCAGGAGGGATGTTCTCCTTATTGGAAGTATTAGGTGACGAATCGTCCCGGACTTCTTTACCGCTAATATCAAGATTCATCAAGGACGGCACTAGACTCTTCAGACTATCCGCACCTATCGATCTCTTATTACGCAAAGCTACGTCACGTATCATTTCCCTTCGACGGTCCACGTCTGATTTCATTTTCAAAGAACCAGTATTGATCGAACTCCTTCCTAGAATAGTTGGCGTAGCAACGGCTGGCATGTTGTCCGCATTTCTGCTATGTACGTTGGGACGACCCTGGGAGATCCTGCGGCGCATTTCCGTCCATATCTTACGAGCAGGATCCTCTCCTTGCTCCGGGGAGGAGGCTTTGGTACCAATTTGTTTCCGGGGCTGTGGGGTAAATTGACTGCGTTCTACCGCACTTTGATAGGCAAGACAATCTTCAGTTGCCATCGACGTTTGACCGCGAGTGAGTGCGGCATGGTTAACTGTAACTATTGGGTCAGGTTGACGAGGCCTTTCAGAAAATATGTCGTTGGCGCGAAGGGGTCCCCAATACGAAGCCACAAGACCAAAAAGTGTACTTCCGCCAATTCTAAGCGATGATGAGCACGAAATCGAGTGTAAGTCCTGTTCCTTGATGACACCAGTTACGGTTGTATCAAGTTGAGTTTGCCAGTCCATTGTCCCATTTGTTGGTTCCGCATGGTTCGAAGCGGGAAATCCAGAATGATGGTACTGCATGTGAACCTGAATGTATCTCACGCTAGAAGCACCCAGGGTACTTTCGATATCAGCAATAAGTTCATTAGACTTTTGGATCATAGCCCTGCCGGGTTGTCGCTGGCGACGATCTATTTGAACTTTTGCCAGCACTAGCATAGAAGAGCCGAGACTGAGACTCCTAAGGCCGTGTAAGCATTGTAGTGATTAAATTGCAGAATATTGAGAACCTCTCACCTCTTGCTGCGGTCTTGTATAACTTCGACCACAGCAGTGTGCGGAACAGGTACTACATCGACCTGTAGGTCGTAGAGCGATCCAAATCGAGATGCACTGCCCAAACGTAGAGGATTTGACAAGAGCCGGTTATTGCCTCGCCGTGAATCAAGTATATCATTGGGACAGGGAAGAGAAAGTTGAGCAGAAATCTCTATGGCTGCCCACACCGTAGACATGACACTATTGGATGCCTGCACCTCGGGTGTGATCGAAATACGAGGGACGAGAAGATGGCAGTCATCGTAATAGTCGGGTGACGTAAGAATATTAGACGATGAGATATCCATTTGTGTTGAGTAGTGAGACTCGAAAGGCTCCATGGTCGATGCCTTATCGATAAATCCTAAGCTTGATGCCTGTCCGATTGAAGATTCATAGGAAGACATGCTGGAGTCCCGCAAACTGTGCCTGCGACGGGTGGTACCAGTGGAGGAAGTCCGCTGTCTAGAAAGCCACCGAAGCGCAGCTCGTGGCTTTGGGTATTCCTGGGCTGGAGAAATGCAGGTCCGCTTTAGCATAGGAGAACCTGCAATATTTCCACGGGATTGACGCTTCTTCACCACACTCAATGGCCGGTCTGGACCGTAGTCAATGCTTCCATTGCTTGTCTCCCTCTTCTCGCTAGGACGGAACTCCACGGTCTTGGTCCTCTTGATAATATGGAGCGGGGACGGGACATCGGACGAAAGGGTATCGGACTTCCTGGCAGGGGGGTTCGCCTTTGGCAGCGAAGTTGCTCTCATCTTGGCCGATGAAGGTGCTCTCAATTGTCGCCGAGCTACTGGCACAAGAGTTGGTGTGAGCTAATGGTATCACCGGAGGTGGTTCTTTGCGCCGTAGGTTCCTCGGCGAAACGCACCAGCACCGGGGATGAATATTAAACCCTTTGAGGATGCAACCTATGATAAACAGTACGAGAATACCGGGGACAGCGACAGTGATAGCAATTGTAGGAGGCAGTAATGTTTTAGGCATAGCCAAATGCTCTTAAGTTATGGCGATTGATACTGGGCGTTCAATGCAAGACACTGTCAAGAAAATCTGCAAGAAATATGGTGTGCTGCTGATAGACAGACTAAGGCGACAATGATGAGAGGTCTACTTCAGTGTATTGGGTATACACTTGCGACGTCAATGGGATTGGTGGGAGAGAAGTCGCGGTATAGAGTGAGGTGCCTGCAGAACAAGAAAACCCAAAAACTGAAAAGAATGCAAGTACCCAAACAACCTAGACGCCATGTATACCATTGTCAAACGTGTAGAGATCCATCTTGCGCCAGATCTGACTTTCTTTAATATGTGATTAAACAAGGCGAGGACACCTGCCGCGACTCAACTGGTCTAGTACCTGCTCGACAAAATTCAGAAGATGTCAGGAAGGATGATCCACGGTACGCAAAAGGTTTTCCTTTATAGTGTTGAGATCGTCCTCTCCCATATTTAAAAAGCGTATCTGTAAGACGGTAAGTGATTCAGTCTAGAAGGTGAACAATGTTTATACAGAAAGTAGTCAGTGAATCCTTACGACATCGTCAGCGGTACCTGCACCACCAAACATAACTGGTTCTGATAAACAGGTCGAAATACACTTCTTGACACGCTCCTCCCATACACCTTCCCAGTTCCATTCCCCGGGTCTCCGAGTTGAGCCCTGGGCGGTCTGGGGTGCCGCCGTGGCCGTCGCATCAGTTGCTATTGGCGGCGACTCAAACTCCTTCCCCTGTTCAATACGATGAGTTCGCCAGGCGTGCCATGCCCCTGGATTTCCCGCGGCTTCTAGCGGTATTGTGTCGAGCACATTTTCATCGTCGAAAGTACTACGTATATAGAGGAGGACGGCGAAGATGGACACCTCGTCCTTTTTGGCTTCAAAGAATCCGGGCGACTGTCCTATGGCCGAGTTCCTCGAGCCAGGCGTGCCCCCGCTGCTGAGATCTCCCGGCGGTGGCGGTCGATGTGGAGTCAGTCGGGTTGCTTGATCTCCGCTGGCCTGTCTGCTCTCGGCTGCTTTCCGGCCCCGGCGACCAAACCAGCCCGGGAAGCCGTGCCTTAAACTGAAGCCTCCAGGCGGCAAGCGTTCTTCGTCGGTTGCGCTCACCGTGCCGTTGTCCTGCACGTCGGTGGAATACATGTACGTGCTAAGAGGCGTGATTAAAGGATGAAACATGTCGGTTGAGAATGTCACCAGGGGCGGTAGCTTGGGGTAAGAGTCCGGAAAGGAGATCTGGAACCGCATGACGGCGGGCGCATATGGGCCTCGAAGTCAAGTTAGGAGGAGAAGCGGCGAGCGAAGTGAGTAATATAAATCTTACCATCGCGCACGAAAATAACACCAGACCAGAGGCTCGGATCGCCAGGCGTCAGTGCTACATAGACACCATCCGGGCAGACTTGTTTGAGGCCAGCGCTGAAGCTTTGGTTAGTGACAGCCGTCGTGGTTGCAAAATAGCAAGCTATACTTACAATTCGGCAAGTAGATGTTGTTTCCTTACCGCCGGTAATGTACTAAATTTTTGTGATGCCATTTCGTTTCCTACATGGGAATTTTTCATGAACAGGTAAAAGATAAATGACAAAAGACGAAAGAAAGAGCGAGAAGGGCCTGGACATAAATAAATACTAATGAGACACGGAAGTCTTCATGATGTCTAAAGGTGTTTATGCAATGCGATCAATTCAATTCACCTGAACATCAGGGGCAACGCCTATCGATAAGACGCCGCTGGCTGATGGTGCTGTACTGCATGCAGTAACTGAGCTTTGGCCCCGCTCTGTGCTGTGAGCAAGTTAAATTTCGAGCGGTGCTGTCAATAAGATTTTAAAACTACAGCTACACTTCATCCTTGAAGTTTATTCATCGAGTATTCCGGTTTTAGAGAGCATGCGATACGACTTATGGTGCAATTTCAGTCGAGAGGACCGAAATATCTAGGTTTTCATGCTCGTATCTTTAGCTGAAGAAAACAGTACGCGTCTTATAAGCCATAGGTGCTAGATATATCTTTATCTACTCTCATTTTACATAAAACCTTTGCACGCACTTATTGTGGTGAGTACAGATATGACAAAATGGTCTACGAGATAAGGACTGTGAGTTTCGCCAGCGACACTCGACTTCATGTTAGGAGGGCTACCCGGGAAGAAGGTCATATAACAGAAAAAGAAGAGTAAGAGTGCAAGTCGTAGAGAATATCACATTTTACCGCACCACTAGAGAGCGCGTATGCCAATCTAATTATCTATTTGCAATATGGTTATAATCTAGGATTGTCAATGATGTGCTTCACGTGCTACTAGTTACTTTGAGATTATTGACAGAAACCAAAAAGATCCCGTGCCTACCTACCTAGCAGCAAGCATCAAGGTAGCAGCATCTGCAGATGGCTACGTTCATTCTTCTTTTGAGGAACGTCGCGGCTTTGTTCCACGACATTCGAACACAAATGATAGACAGGTTTGTCGGAGAAACTTATAGCCATGAGGAACTGCCGTCAGACTGTATTGCTTATCTCACTCATCCTTATTGGACTCTATTCGTGTCGTACGCATTTGAACTGCTCGTGATGATAAGACAGGTGCTCGTAACCTATTATTTTGGCGGCTCCTAGATGAGTCCTGGTGATCATATGCTCGTGACTGCTTCATTCATATTTATGTAG
Source organism: Xylaria sp. FL0064 (assembly GCA_022593225.1). NCBI lineage: Eukaryota > Fungi > Ascomycota > Sordariomycetes > Xylariales > Xylariaceae > Xylaria > Xylaria sp. FL0064. The sequence goes on from JAJKLE010000029.1 coordinate 193,354, forward strand.
AATTCGATCGGTTTGGACCAACTTTCAAGCCTTTGAGATAAATAACCCGTGGCAATATATACCTGCGCTCTTCTGAGCTACCTAGCTAGTGCTTGACTCCGGACCCCTCTCGAGAACCCCTGTCAGTGAATGGCCCTCATCCCCATGTTGCTCCCCAATGTCCCCAATTTCTGAATGCTGGCGGGAGCACACCGGCTTGCCAACTACCCTCAATCCGAATCTTGACCTGCATCAAGGGCTGCCATGGTTCGATATACTACATACTGAGGAGTAGGCAATCTGATGGCATACATGGGCCCCAGGACAGCAAGGATATGCTGCTGACGTTATTTCCCCAATCATGCCCCCGCCTGACGTCAGGGACACAACCTCGGGACTGCCAGGCAAAATGATTCTCCTAGCCACTTAGCTATTCTTCAGGAGCATTGCCGGGAGCCAATTGAGCCCCTCATTAGCCGGGTACTGGCCGGGTGACTATCCTCCCCACATCGCAGCCATGGTCGTGTGCGCTCTTGTCTTTGCGACGCCCAGCAAGTCATCTTCGGGGGTTTTTATTGCCCGTGATGCCTCGTTCGTTGACGGGCAACATGGATGTTTCCTTCCGACCGCGTCGTCTGCATGGCTCCTTGAAATACGAGCTTGCGCGCTGTAACAGAACTGAGCCAATATACTCAGTCTCCCCAACCTCAAGTAATCTCGGGGCGTGGCTCATATCACCATGGCCGACGTCAAAGACTTACGGATATCAGTGATTGGAGCAGGTGAGATCCCTCTTATCCATCCTTCTTTAGAGAGTTACCATGAACTCACAATACCGTTCATATAGGCATGGGTGGCCTAGCCGCCGCCCTCGCTTTCGCGAAGAAAGGCTTCAAGAAAATCGATGTATATGAAAACGCGTCGAATCTGGGCTTCGTCGGTGCAGGCATCCAACTGGCGCCGAACCTGGCCCGTGTCCTGGATCGCTGGGGGTGCTGGGACAAGATCTTCGCTGAGGCGACTAAAATCACATCTTCAAGTATCCGTGAAGGCTCTACCAACAAAGAGCTGTCTCTCATCCAGATGCCCGACATCGCCGAGTTGTACGGGTATCCTCACTGTGTTGGTCACAGGGCATCCTTAGCCGGCAGTCTCTTCGAGGGCTGCCAAAAGGAGCCAGCCATTACGTTCCATTTCTCGACCGCATTGGAGAGTATTAAGAGTTTTGGACCAGATAAAGTACTCTTCACAGTAAAGCCCCGTAACGGTGAGGCATACGAGGTGCAGAGCGACATTCTACTCGCCGCCGACGGCATCAAATCATCTGTACGAACAGCCATGCTCAGGGCGATTGGCAGCTCGGCCGAAGTCGAAGACACCGGGCAGGCTGCCTACCGCGTCATGCTATCGCGCGCTGACATGGAGCACGACCCCGAAATGCTCGAGCTGCTGGATTCAGACTGTGCATTACGGTGGATCGGCGAGAAGCGCCACATCGTGGCATATCCGATCAGCAACAAGTCCATCTACAACCTGTCGACGTGCCAGCCAGACACCAACTTCGCCGCGGCTCCTAGTGTCACATACACGACCCGGGGCGACAAGAGCGCCATGTTGAAAGTCTACGGAGACTTCTGCCCCCTCGTGCTGCGCATGCTGAACCTCGTGCCCGAGGGAGAGGTCTGCGAGTGGAGGCTGCGCTCACACAAGCCCCTGGAGCGCTGGACGCTCGGCGCGGTGACGCTCCTCGGCGATGCCTGCCACCCGACCCTACCGCATCTCGGCCAGGGCGCCACCATGGCCATCGAAGACGCCGCTGTGGTTGCCGAGTGCGTCAGTGCACTTCCCGTCAAGGATGGAGAGATTGACAGGGAGGCGCTTTCGCGTGCTCTGAGCGTCTACGAGCTGCTGCGCAAGGACCGTACATCCACCCTCGTCGACCTGGCTGCGTTTTCAGGGCGCATACTGCACCTAGGCGAGGGCAAAGCGAAGGAGGAGCGCGATCGCCAGTTCGCCGAGGCACGGAAGAAGGGCAATTCGGTGCCGGATAAATGGGCAAGCCCCGATGTGCAGAAGATGATCTACTCACACGACTGCGTCACGGAAGCACAAGAGAAGTTTGCAGAATTATTCTCAGGCCTCGCGACGACGGAGAAGACTAATGGTGTCGCTGCATGATTTTGACGTTTGGCTTTTGGGTGGGAGACATCATATTCTACCGGCGGGGTCGCATACATTACGAATAAGAGTGTTGGAATATTAGACGCACGCAACGAGTCGTAGCAGTAGAATATTGAAGTCTATACCTATAGCGAAAGTCGCTGCCGCTTTGCGGAGTTTGCAGATGAAGAAAGAATAATGCGGCCAACTCGATGCCATTACAAAGCAGCATATTGTGATTGTTTCCTAAACCTGAACGCCAGCCCTGACAACCAAATGAATCCACCCCGCTTCACCTCACACGACTGAAATGCGGTATGTGCCCAAACCTCCCGACAATGATAATTTGAGTAGGCGTCCTCAGTCGTTTCCACGAATGGTTAACAATTTTGGTTCGATAGATACTGCGTAGAAAGCAGGCCGCATCTCCGTAACCGTTACTGCTGCCTTCTCCCTTCCGTTCAGTCCCTTCCTCCTGTGAGAACTGTGACACGACAGTACCAGGACATATTCTTCCTCCGAGCACGCTGCACGTCATCCACTCGCACTTTACTCATACAGCGGATTGATTACCGTCCAATCAGGCTTTCCGTCACACGCTCTGCCTATCCCCGGCAGGACTTCTCGTGGTCTTAGAACAATATATCCAGGCAGCAACAGCATGCAAGAGTACCCAGCAATGCACCTAAGCAGCCGCCGCCAGCCGCGCCGCGACCGTCCTGCTGGTAGTAGCCGCCCTGGGGCGGATAGTAACCCCCCTGCTGCGGCGGGTAGTGGCCGTAACCCTGCTGGGGTGGATAGTAGCCCCCTTGCTGCTGCTGCGGCGGCGGGTAGCCTCCTGGCTGCTGCTGTTGGTAGTAACCCATGTTCGGCCCCGGCGAGTAGCCGGGATAGTTCGGGTCTCCGCCGTACGGCTGCTGGTACGCGGCTTGCGGCGCCTGGGGGCCGGGGCTGCCGTGGTACGCGGGCGGCTCGTCGTATTTGTGAGACATTTTCTGGGAGATGCGGGTGGTGGTAGGATGAAGGGATCCGGTTGGCTTTCGACGCTGGCCGGCCGGCCGGATTATTGCGGGGTAGAGGAACCGGTGTAGGAAGGGTTGCCTGTTAAGAGCGACGAGATCGGTAGGTAGATCGATTCGCTGTCCGCGGCCGCTCGGTCGGATAGGTGGACGACGTCGACGACGGTCACCGCAATATGAATCTCGTGTGATTCGATTCGGTGCAGTGTGGTACTGCAGGTGGTTATCGGATTGATTGGCTGGCTGACTGATTGATTGATTGCTTGACTGCTTGTCTTGGCGATGTCTGGGACTTGATGAAGAGTGAAAGATTCTACACAAGGGAGAGGAGTAAAGAGGTTGAGGACTTGTCGAAACTCGGCTCTACCGGAAACGCTGGCGAAACAATGCTCACGTGCGGGCAGGCGCAGACTATCTAGGCGAGTAGGTACGCACGCACGCGCGCTATGGAACAAACCTACCGGTACCTTCGTTGTTTGAAGGGGGGCGTCAGAAGGTTTCACGTTATTACGCTCCTTTCGTTCCTTTGTTACCAGCTCTATACGTGTAATAAGTGGTAGGCTACAGTTCATCTGAATGGTTGATTGCGTTTGGTTTGTGGCGAAGCAAACTTGGCCACTCTCCGATACTACTAGTAATTACTGTGTGTTGCTGGCGCATACTTGAAGTAGTTAGTGCATACGTCAGCTCTCCCGGTCGTGGTGGGACTCTTCCATTAGTAGGTAGGTACTCTAAAGTCGGGAGATACAGCTGCACAGCCACGCAGTGGCTCGCCCTAATACTGTTGGGTCACCTCGCTGTTCCATCAGGAGCTATACAAGTATGTACTACTTATATGATCATAACCTTTTCAACACCATCACTGTTGGGTCCTGCAGGAACTGCTTCTTCGGCGCCATTGGAACCCATTCACGGTGATTAGGTTTATTCTCTACTCATAAGTGATAGGCTAGCAGATTCGGGTCAGTATTGGGCTGGGTAGCCTCGAATCAGCTGCTGGGCCGACAGCCCTATGATTGCCTACCAGCTAAGATAAAGATACCATTCGTCAACAACATCTAGAAATCCTCCTGATAACAGTCAGTGAATCGTTCTCAGAGTGGACTACAGGTCTTGCGCGGCGGCTTTCAGACTAATTTATGCTTCTATCGGTTGTGAAGGCAGTGTTCATATGTTTACTAGGAATGCAACACTATTTACAAGAGACTGTAACAACAGGTTGTTCTAGCTGAAGAACTTACTACAACAATTTAACTCATCACAAAATCTCCTCTCTGGCAAGCAAAGCCGCAAAGACTTTCCCATCGGAATCTCGTCAATTACGAACCCAGCTGGCCTCCTACGTATTCTGGTCCGTTATACCCTAAGATCGTCATGTACTTATTCTTACCATGTAGCCCGGCATGAACTCGAGGTATAACATATCCTCGACTCTATTTCATCAAGTTCTACATCTACGTCTATTGTTGCTGTTACCTTTCGCGTTACAGCCTGAGTTTCCAGATTTTGGGCGGTGTATGTCCCTCAGCCATTTTGCCCGTCAAGAGGGGTTGATACGAACTTTGCTCTGGGATTTGCTTCGCTCCTAACAATCGATCGTTTGTTTCAAGTCGAAGCCAGACCCATTGTTCATGGAATAGATCCCCGAAATCAAGAGTAGCAAAAAGCGGGGAGGACAGAAAGACGAACTGTTCGGAAATATTAAAGGGGAAATTTAAAGTGTTGGATAATCAATAAAAATTGATACGTGCGGGACGGCGACGAGGAAAGGTAGTGGTAAAATAAGCCTTACTTGCCGAAAGGCTCGTCAGCGTACCGGATGTACCGGAATAGCTAGGTGCGAGCACGATAAAAAGACTACTAGTAGACCAAGGAATATAGCAGGTATCATCACGTACACTACTATCGTGCGGCCGAGCCTATCACAGGAAAACGAAATCACTCATACTGGATGCAACGGGGCCGAACGACAAGTCCCCCACCCTAATGGCTGGAATGGAGTTGTACGGGGACCTAGAATATCTGGGAGTGAATAGGTCCTCCAACCCAAGGGAATAAAAGAGCAAGGACCTTAAGATCAAGCTAATGTTCCTGCTAGGCAGTCAGCTTGGAGAAGTGGTTCTAAGCCAGTACTGCCGCACCTACTTGGACCGAGCAGATTTCAGAAGTTGTAATCATCGGTTAGGTAGTACGTGATATATCAGTCCACTACGTTATGTCCGACTATGTACCAGTGCGGCCTCCGACCAGTTCGGACCAGGATCAATGCAGGCCTGGCCAACGGGCTGGTACGATATTCGGAGCAATATGGCCGCAAACCCCCCGTACGTGCGGATCAAAACCGCGCCGAGTGAACATCCAAGGGACCGACTTCCTACATAGTAAGAAGTCGGCTGAACCAGTTCTGACTACCCCTTATCACGGCCTTATCACGGTCCAAATGCGTGCAAACGGGACCTGTGCAAAAATAAGCACCAACTGAGGCCAAAGGCGTTACGGTTGCTCAAACCAGTATTTCGTTTAAGTATATCGTACATAGTAGGTAAGGACTGCCGATATTCGATGTTCTCGGGTTTCTATCTCTCTTATCCATCTTCCCTTCACACGTACTAGTATAGCATAGTCGACGTTATCTTCTCGTGCTTACTGATTATGTTGTTATAAACATCCCGATAGGTAGATCACTGGGGTGCGTAATCGGTCGGCGGTCTTCCTTGTACGTGGTATTTCGTATATTAGGGGACCCTGGTACGAGTACGCGGATGGTGTCAACTGTACCATTACATATTATTTAGTAGAGACCAAGGAGAAAGCAGGCTGCCAACCCACCCCCGTATTCCAAGCGTCAACTTATCGTTGACCCTTTTCGGATTTGTATACATATGTACCTAGGTTCGGTAAGGACGCAGATGCATCTGGGGTCCAAGGCCAGGATGTCTGACACTTCGCTAGGAAATACCTGCAACCCGTCCAATGCCAGACGAACAGCTTCTAATACACTATGAGCACACCCCCCACGTGACGTCTGATCCAGCACCAGCGCAGCGAGCCAGCGGCAGCGCGGGGCCGAGATGTGGCATGATGGCAAATGGACTTGTCGCTGCGCCTCAGCCCTCGTGGGGTAATGATTGACGCAGCCACGCGCGTCTCTATCGGTCTGAATGCAGGCGTCCGCCCAGATCTGGAAATTGTGTGGTTTGTGTATATGCAAAGCCCGAAGGAGTCCACGTACGACTGCTTTCTCGTCCGTCGTACTGCTTTGGGCGCCTGTTCCCGACTTCTTTTCCGATGTAGCTGTACCTCAAAGCAGTGCAGTGCAGTGTATGATCTGACGTAAGATTGACCAACGATATGTCATGTTTCTCTGCGCATACCTGCTACCATGTGTGCCTCCAGCAGCCTGGCTGTGGTAACCTACTGCAGTAGATAGTAATCTGGATAGGATCCTGGAGACCAATCCTTTCTCGCTACCTTTAGATTGTCTTCTTTGGGTTGGGTATGAAGACAATGGGTCCGGTGGACCGAATTTGGTTCACTGGATCCGAGAACACCGTCGGTCGGCCGAGACCCGTCGAGAACAAAACTCGGTGTACGTAGTACATACACGGCCGGCCCAGCCCAGGTACAGGAGCTGAGAACGATGAGGTTAGTATCGTGCCAATGTCAATATGCCCTGCCCGGGAAGACGGTCGGCTGCGTGGGCGCCGGTAAGCAGCGCCAGCATCTCCCACCTCTTAAAACAGATGATTGTAATTGACACTCGTAACCTACACATCACACTAACCTTCACTGTGAAGCAGCTGTGTTTTTGCGATGGAAAGGACTACTGCAGAGCCGTCTTGGCGAAGTTGTTCTCGAATACTCCCTACATAGTCTTAGTCGGCTTGTTGACAATGTAAGGGACGGCGTCTTATCTAAGTATACAGTGGCGGAACACAGTGCGATATCTAGCGTGGCACCGTCCTCTATATACGTTCCTAAGGGCCTCAAGGCAGATTACCGATGCTTTAGCAAGATAAAAAAGTTGAATTCTATCGTAAGAGAAAAACAGAGGAAAAAAAAGAAAAAGCTCCGTGTAGTCCATCTAAAACCACTACGTTCGTTTTTACCGTGAGAATTTTTATCGCTTTTCGTGTATTATCAACACATCTAGGTATTTGACCTACCTACTATGTACCCAGGTAGGTAAGTACCTAGCCTGCCTTAAGATGATATCAACAAGACTCTACTTTAGCAGCCCTGGACAGACTGCACAATTAGCTCCATATAGCTCAATCATACACATTGATCGAGAATTCCATACTCTATACCCAAGGGCCGCTAGTTCAGTCATCAGACAACTATCTTTCTTTTATCACGATAGCTAGAATGGCAGAAGCTCCGCTCTATTTCCCAGCAGCCGAGCGCCAGCGCCTCGAGCCTCACATACCACCCTCCTCGTCCTCATCACATCCGATGACCGCAACTCATTCACCGTCGCCACAGGCCAGCCATCCCTTCGTAACTCTCACCTTTGCCACATCACTGGACTCGGCGTTAGCGCTGGGGCCCGGCATCCGCACTGCCCTGAGTGGACCTCAGTCGAAGGCCATGACGCACTACTTACGCAGCCGGCACGATGCCATCTGCGTCGGCGTTGGAACTGCCATTGCGGATGACCCGGGGCTGAACTCTCGGCTAGATGCTGCTGTTGAGCAGTGTTCTGGTGATGGCGACGGCGACGGCGATGGAGATGACGACGACAATGGGCGCAAAATGACGGGCGAGACGGTGGATGAAAGCGGTAGCGGCGGAAGCGGTGTCACAACTCACCAACCACGGCCTATCATCATCGATCCGCGCCTGCGCTGGGATTTTACTGGCCATAGCAAGGTCATGCGGTTAGCACGCGAGGGCAAAGGTCTAGCGCCCTACATCGTGACGCTCGAGAAGGAACCGCCTCCAGATAAGAGGGAAATACTGGAAGATGCTGGGGGCAAGTTCATAGTCTTGAACCCCGAGCGTGACGGTGAAGGCAAAACGGACCGCTTAGACTGGCGCACCATCCTAGCGGCGGTACGGCAGGAGAGCCTTCGTAGCATTATGATCGAAGGTGGCGGCGAGGTTATCAACTCATTGCTAAGTGAGGAGGCCAGCTTAGTTGACAGTGTCATCGTCACGATTGCTCCGATTTGGCTTGGGCGGGGCGGTGTCACCGTGAGCCCTCCACGAACCAACATTGATAGGCCTGCGGCAAGACTTTGCGATACTACTTGGATGCCGCTCGGCGATGACATTGTATTGTGCGGAAGAATAGCGAGGTGATCTCTAGCTTGGTCTCCCACACATCCTGCATAGGCTGCCACTATCTTCAGGCGTTTCTCATGCACTCCGGCCGAGTAAGGGCTCCAGGCTTGAACGAAATGCTACTATGCCTTTGTATTCTGGAATCGAATGCTTGAAAACCCACCCATACGTGTGGACTATCGTACAATTTTCGCACCTGAGTCAAATGCAGTTGGTTTGCTAATGCGAAAGCTCTTCATGTCCTTGGTTCTCTTCTTGAGAGAGAGAGAAAGGTAAGGTCACATTTGCAGAAAAAATCGGATATTACATCGTCAAAGACTGATCTCCATGTATTCTCATATTATACCCTCTGTGAGCTTGCCAGACGAGATGAAATATAACCCAGAAATAGTACTCGATATTATAACGCCAGTTCACAGCACCCTAAGATGAGAGATTTTGAACCCAAAGAATTTGCAGTTCCCATTCCCAAGTTTTCCTTAACCCGGACATACCTATTCCCGTCTAGACCCAATATGTGATAGGGGAAATGCAAGAAAAAAGAACATTAAAAACCATGAAAGTGGATGACCCTCGTTATTACCATCCGCATCTTCTTATCCCTCCGACAAGTGCGCGGAAACCCAATAGAAACGTAAAACCATAAAGATGTAAGTGATCATGTGATTCAGTTGCCCAGCCCAGTCTATGCATGTACGTCATGAACCAAAATCCGTTCGTTTCGAGAATAGATGAACCGAATATGAAGCAGGCTGGCCGTGAACGTGAAGTGGGTATCGTGGAAGGGAAATCCGATCACCTCCGAGGCAGGAAAAGTGATGGGAGAAAAAGAAGCCTTGGCCGTAGCCAAAGTTGTCAAGGTAATAGAACCGCTGGGGAATAAAGTGAGATGCGCCGGTATATGAGGAACCAAGTCTATCAAACGCCCGAAAATCCTTTAAAACAACCGCTAAATGAAACCGATCCATGCATTCTCTCATAAGCACCCATCCAGTGCCATCTTATGCGGGCGATATTAACCGCGATCCTGCTGGGCGACCTCTACATCGCAATCATGGGCATTAGTGTTATCCTGGCAGGCTGCGTGACTAGCCGGGTCTGGGATCAGAAGCCCGGCTACGGCGCCGCCGATAGCGACGAGGGCCGTAGACCACCATGCCAAGCCAGAATATCCAGTCTTCAGGCCTATGGAGTAGAGAATACCCGAGATTGTCGGTCCGAAAGCGCGGCATAAGCTGGCCGTCGAAGCTGCGACACCGTTAATGGTACCTAGTGCCAATCGACTGGGCGCCGAATCTGCTGTGAGAATTGCATTGCTTGGATAGACGATGGTTGAGAATGTGCACTTCCACGCAAGCACGACAGCTAGTCCGACCATACGATAAGCTGGGGGCAAGAGGACGAGATACGGCGTAACCAGGTATAGTAGGAAATACGCGACAACGATGAAACGGAAGGATCGCAAGGCCCCAAAGCGCCTCAAAACCTTCGGTACCAAGAACATATTGACGAGCAGCTGATATGCTCCTTGGATGCTGAGGATGATGCCCACTGTTTTCGAGTCAAGGTTGAATCCGTCGACGAATCTGAAGGGAAGAGATATTTCCACCTTGTCCTTGGGTGGCGCTGTCGCTAAAAACACCGGCAACAGCTGATCAAACGTCATCGTGTGGCTGGACCCCGAGTTAGTGAGAGCGAGTGTGCTCCTGGGCGGCAAGTACTCACAAGGCCAAGATACCAAAAGAGATAATATTCAGGACCACCGGCCGGGTAAATGTCTGCGAGATACCTACGCCCACATAGTCCTTTGCTTTGGTCAGATCCAACGAGTCTTGAGGAATCGTGGCCACCGAGGCGGATCTGAGGCGAGGTGAATTAACTGGCGTGTTCTCATTTGTTCGGTATGTCGGTAATTGTTCATCGTGATCAAGGAGGGGTCGTATCTCATCACGGTCCGAGAATTTCACCTTTTCATCTCGGGGTTCGGTACACTTTCGGAAGCCTGTGAATTTGGACAGAATCCAGTCACCCAATTCCAGTCCACGATCCCGCTGCATTTTCTTCTGAGCATGCGTCTCCTCGAGAAACAGAAAGCCGTTGATGACCCCAATAAGCACGACAAAGGCACTGAACAGGTTTGGCAGCAGATATGGATATCGGTCCCAAATCGTGCCTGGTGAGAAGAGACCGGGATAGCTAATGCATGGTCGCGCGAGTGCGCCTCCGATCATAGGTCCAATGATAGACCCCAGACACCATACGACGGGCATAATGGTGTAAGCACGAGCTGTCATTGACTCAGTAATTGCACTTCCTAGGATATGGCTGATTCTAGACCTACGTTGATGCTCCTTGGCAGTCACGAGTTCTGCCACCGTGCTCTGCAAGACGCCCATGTTCCTAGATCATGGTTAGTGGTCAACGTCTCGACCCAGTCATAAGAATCTACGGCCGTACCCATTGAGAAGCCCGCCAATGGCTCGAGCGAGGAGAGCGACAGTGAGGTTAGGGGCGAAACCAAAGACGAGAACGCTCAGTGCGGTGCCAGCTAAACCCGTGAGGAGCACCGGTTTCCTTCCGATCTTGTCGCTCAACCTTCCCCACAGAAGACCAGTCGAGAACTCAGCGAAAGTGAAAGCTGAGGTCACCATACCAGCATAGAATGATATTTTGCTTGCATCATCGGTGACATGGAAATCCTCTATCATGAAATACACATAGGGAAAGATTCCCATAAAGGCAATCGGCTCACAAATTCGGCAAATTGCTAGTACAGGCGATGTTAGTTTGACTGTTCGTTTGGCTATAGTCAAGGTACTGTATACCTAGCACGAGTAGCTGCCGGCTCGGAAATGGCGGGAGTGATGGGCGGTGATCACTCATAGAGGGACCAGATGTCCTCGCGAAAGAATTATGTCTCATCACCATGATTTAAGCCGACAATCGCCTGCTACAGAGAAGGCACGGCAGGATCGAGGGTGTAATAGAAAGGACAGGGATTTGGGCGTGAGGCAGAAGAGTCAAGTCGTTCGGATGTCTGAAAGAAAATTAAAGGGTGCTAAGTTAAATAGATACAGCCAGCACCCAGCGGTTGTTATGTCAGAAAATGCTGTGTGAGACCGGGCAGAGACGGTGTGAGTGAGCAGATGTCTTTGTGCCCAAGTCGAACAGGCGTCTAAGGCATGTAAGATGAGGTAAGATGGGGATAACCAGATATCGGAACCGTGTATTAGCCTGGCATTAGAAGAGACCAAGTACGAATCTTGTAATAACAGCTAGTGTAGGTAGCGATGAAAGTATAGTAGCAGCGAGCTGATAGTGTAGTCCATGGTGGGCAAGCCACGGGTATTAAAGTTATTTTAATATTTGACCAAGCAGCGGTGACATTCGCCGTCTAGTGTAGGGCGGGATCAAGGCCCAAGTGGGAGGGCAATAGAAGATCCCTCCAACCGTGCTAAGTGTAACCGGCGATGCTCAAAAGAAAGTACATATGGAGACGTCGAAGTCCCAACTTCATGGGACCAGCTCCCGTACGGCATCATGGAGCCTAGAAGTGGACTCACGAGTGGAACCTAAGCGGCCATGGTCATCATGATGAGGTACAATGTACACGTACATCGACGTGGATGGGTGGAATGGGTGCCGGAGTCCCATCTCTTCAAGCCTTATGAGAATGCATGGCCTGCATGCACGTAGGCATAGCATATATGTACGAGTACAAGGCAAATTCATCCGATATGTGTTCCTGGGACTGGGACTGGGACTGGGGACTTAGGAATGGACCAGCTAGGTCGACCAGGGATGCCACAACGAGACTACTGACAAGGTAGAGCGAGAGTACTCGTGCAGTACACTATATACTAGTATTCCCAGCAATGGGTGATACGTGGGTCGGCAATAACAGCGCCATGAAAATTTATTAGTATAGTGTGATGTAGATAGCGTAAAAGTGAACAAACTGAAAACGCCCGACCAGACAGAGCGAGACGGGGGGAGAAAATAAAAATAAAAAATAAAAAATATTATAATCCCAAAATGGTCATCGACACCGAGTCAGCCGGTCATGTCAAAACCCCTCCTCATTGGCAGCATTCGGAAAGGAAGCTGAGTGGTGGAGCATGGCGTGCCGAGCATTCGAGCGGAGTGTCCCTAGAGTCCCTAAGACAGCGGTCAAGCGGTGAAGGAATATGCGCACTTGCTGATGGGTAACGAGCAGATCGACCTATCCCTTCCCCTGCTCCGCCGTTCTTGTTCGTCGAGCTGTGCCAGAACTGTGCTTCCATGCATGCTCACAAGGCTTGAACGACTACAGTGCCACAGCCGAGCCGAAACCTGGTCTTGATTCTGATGCTAACGCGAAGACCAGAGAGCCCAGCACCGACGATTAGACGACAGGATTGGACCGTCTGATCGGGAGGATACATTGTAGGGATGATATGGGCGCAAGTCGGGCTTGACAGTCCCAGAGTGCTGGGACGGCAGTCCACCATGACGCAGACTGTGCAGAAAAGGCATCGCCAAGCCTCGTGCGGTCGTCTATCCGACGATAGCCCGTCGTCGCTGCAGGGCATTGGGCAGCGTCGAAACGTGATGGGCTGCCGCAAGGCTCAACCCACAGCATCGGAATCGACTGTCCAGTCGTCTTCGTCGCCCGCCTGCGCCTCCTCCTCCTCATCACCGTCATCGCCAGTGTCATTGTTATCGTCGGCTCGGCCCTTTGATGAGACCGCTCGCAGTTGATATGGACGAGAGAGACAGGAACCGGACAGCCGAGCTGATCACACCACGCTCGCGGCGGTTTTCTGTCTCATTCTTCTGCCGCCGCCCGCCGCGGCGAGTCGATAAATTAGCCGGTCAGCACCCTCTTACTCCCGCCAGCGAGTAAGAGCTCAGCGGGTCACCCGCCCCGGTGGGTTGTGACATTCTCTTCGTGATAGCGTATGTTTGGATCATGGGTGGTAGGGTGCGATTATTTTTTATTGTTATTATTAGTAGACTGGCCTACAGTAGTGTACACTATTTCCCGACCCCAGAAAGACCCCAAACGTGCGTGCTAAGCTGACAATTACTGTAAGGGTTTGATGTTTCACAACCACGACATCGGCTTCAGGATCCGAGGGCCCGCGTATGCAGTGATTATCTCACGACTACACGAGAGCCTCGCCAGTGTACACACCCCTCTCGGACCGGTGAGGCAATATTTCTATCTGTCTTTTGGCGGGTGCGCTCATTTATAGTACCACCAACCTTAATATGTGGCTCGATCCGGGGATAACCTCTGATGCTCGACCTTTTTTTTATTGTTCTTTCCCCCAAGTAATTGCTGGGCACAAGTAGAGATCACCCACGTGTCAAAGGGCCCTCACTAGTGCTACAAATCGGGTCAGGGGTAAAATGGTAAGTGAGATTGAGACCACGCTTCGGTTTGATTTCTGCGGTCGACTAGCGCACCACCCAGTCCTAGCATGGTGCGACATTGCTTGGCCAAGCCAAGGATGAGAGTGGCGAAATAATATGCTCAGTTGCTGTACGTAGTACGCTACTTCTAGTGAAGTATACATACACTACATGCCTATAGCGCTGCTTGTGTGATGGATATGGACTCGCAAACCACTCCTTTTTTCTCTTTCGGCGCGTGTCTCATTCACCAATTGGTCCAGGGGTCCCGACGGGATGGCAAACCTTCCTGGCACACTTCACTTTCTCCGCGTCCTACCCGGCGTTCCACGAGACGGTCCACTACACTCGGAAAACTGGAGCGTCCGTTATCAAAGTTTCTCTCCTTGACGTCTACACCACTACTTCCAGAAAACCCTTACGCACGGTGGCAAATTGCCAATGTCATGTCAAAAACACATCCGCGGCGGCTAGTGTAGTGTGGACTCAACTGGTGTTAGGAATAGTGACCGTCACTTACCCGGCGGTCGCGGATCACATCCGGCCAGGAACCACCGACAAGTGGGTAGTAGTGAGCAAACAGATAGCGGCTTCCCACGACAAAGCCCGAAGTTAAAAGGGGTCAGATGGTTGAAATGTATTTAGTGGTGTTGGTATGCCGTCAGCGCCTTACTGGTGGGTCGGTTCGAGCTGCCCCGAGGTTATATAAAGGAGTCAAAAGCGAGATGCTGCTGACGTACGAGCTCCGAGCTGTGTACTAGTATTTAGTTTTGCTACACTAGTTCGACGATCTCATTAGACTTGCTCTCGACCACTTTAATTTTGGGGACCACGAGGCGTTTCTTGTCGGGAACACCCTGCTTATTATAAGCCCGACCTCCAACCGGCGCTTTAGAGTGGAGCGCCGGATGCTTTGCCGGCACTATAATAGAACGTCTCAGGCACTTCGTCTTAGGTTGAGCGTGCACAAGGGAGTTAGGCTGGGGCTGAGAGAGGCTCCCTTGGCAAACTTCTTGCCAGCAACGTAGTATGGTATGCCACCCAAGAAAAGAGTAGGTTCTCGCGTGCGGAAAATGGTCTGCTTATATGTTTCTTTTGCCACAACATGGCCACCGAAGAAGGCTTCCAGAACATAGTGGATATACAGGTATAAGAGCCATACACAACAAACGCACATGTATAACGAAAGGAGGCCGATTTGACAGTTGTGGGCCACTGGCCTCTCCCCAGCCAAGCCTATCCAATTATTCCCGAAAATACTTACCACGTAAACGAAGCAAGTACCTATTAGTAATCCCAGGCGCATATACGCACGATCATCTGACTTATCCCAGGACGGACGAAGGAAGCTCTCTTTGCGCTCGGACGTGAGGTATGCCTGTCAGTTGCAATGAAGATACCGATGCATATGTCAGTAATTGCTGCGGTCAGACCTGGGAAGTCTTATCGCGCACGAATCTCGACCGATGCTATGTTGTGCAGCTCTAAAGCACATGCACTAGCGAAACCAACATGTTGGATTCTCAACACCAGACTTATACAACCTGTACCACCAACAACCCCCACGTCCTTAAATCGAATGCTTCGAAAGCAGCAGCCCTGGCAGCCTTTGGTAATCCCAATACGAAGCTACATTAGTGTAGTTCCATCCTCCCATGCTTAGAACTACCTAATACGGCATTCAAACAACGCCTCTTGCTTCTGCTCGAGCCTGTGCGCTATACCTTCATTATCCCTGCCGGTATGTCCTCTAAACGGTGATGCGCTGTCTCACGGTTCTAACATCCAGCATTGATTGGTAGTGCTGTTGAATTAAAGGCCTTCTAGTGTTTAAGAAAAAGTCTTCTAGCGTGCCCATGGAAAGGAAATGGCACGAACACGTTAGCGTTGGCATGACGTTTTAACAAGCTACTTCCAGTGTACTTTGACCTATGTATTTACGGCAGTCTCTGAAGGAACCAATTGTGCGGAACCTGGATCGAATGAGCCAAGTCTCACCAAGTGCTGGCAACCATCCCGAATGGCTGTCTTAGTCGCGCTAACAACTGTTCCCCGGCTAGTGTCTCCAATTCTCTGCCAATTATCGAGATTATTTCCACGAGAAACTCAATTTAGCGCATACATCAAGGGCCATATGGTTTGAAGTGGGACAGGGAAAGGGGATATGGCGGATGTGATAGCGGGTCTGATAGCGGATGTGGCGCTCTACTGCTATCTTGACGTGAGCGAGACCATGTCCGGGATTTTGAAGATGATGCCAGAATTAAATTTTTTTTCCCCGTGGCTGAGTCCGCAAGTTGCAGCTCAGTCAGAATAATTGTCCACTCCAACCCCTGACAATCCTCTTCATGGGGCACCCCGACCGTTAGTCCAAGGTCTTCTGGCATTCGCAAACATCAGCCCATACAGGTACACTAGAGGCCGAATGCACATTCGCGGCGCACTTAGTCTATACCTATCCGCCAGCGGTGACGCTGAATAACAGCAGCAATACGTTCGTTGCATGTATTTGTTGTCTGCTGCACAGACTAAACCGGTACCGGCGCCCAAGGAGTCATACTGGACTCCACCGTTGGGTTGAGCAGTGCAGTGCAGGCGGTGAGAGATAGAAGATCAGGCTCAAGCTTGATCATCATGCTCACATGATCAGGAATATGATATTCAAGGGCGCCACAAAGAGTGATTAATCCTTGCCTAATCGTCGTATAGCGAGGCATGGCATTTCTTCTGACAAGGATATTCTGCTTCGAACAGAATCACGCGGTCGAAATGGGATTAACGCTCTCTTGATCCGGTTCCACGATGAGACCCTGGAGAGATCAACTATAAGAAGCAACCCTAGTCTGAGAATCCCAACCATTATGTGATGCACAGCCAGGATGCCTACATGCCCATATCTGCAACAAAGGTGAAGGGTATGCTAAGCATGGTCAGCCTTCGCTGCTGACCACGAAAGCGTGCTTCCCCATATTCTGCTTATTCCTTCTACTCGTACATTACTATAAACGGACTCCTAGGGGTGAAAACAGTATCTCGGTGGTGAACCAATGAGAAGCGTCTGTCATTACCAGTAAACGTGTAATACTGGGACGTCTTCAGTACCCATAACTATAATCTTTTTCAGGGTCATGTTCAGTAAGTAGTCATTACATCTGTTAAGTGATGATACAGAGAACTTGAGAAAGAATAGCCTCTCGCGAATTGAGGGACAAGTCTCATCCAAGTTGTGGATATGGAGTATTCGCTTGTCAAGGTACAAATCTGTAGTAGTCAAGTTCTATCTATCGCCACAAATCTGCGACGCAATGCATGTTGGAGGTTAGGGGACCCTCCTCGCAGGTAACGCCGCCACGTGCCGAAGTACTGTACCTATATTCTCCTAACCCTGGACACTTAAATGTACTTTTCCAAGGATACCATGAAGACGGGTACCGTGTACCGCCCTATTACGATTCTACTAGAATTGTAAGCATAGAGTGAATACCATTGACTATCGACTAAGCGCTCTCTAGTAGTCCACCCGTCACATCACTTCATAACATCGCCCAAGGGTTGGCAGTACGAATAGTATCTGGGGAATATCTCACTCACTAAGTATCAGTTATATTCCCGCACATGCCCCTCAATGTGCTCACGACACACGGCTTGAGCCAACATTTCCGGCCTCTAAACATGGTTGTTGGTTGTGGTCTACCAGTACAGGTGTGCGGCTAGGGCTGAGCGGATTTGACAGACTTCGCATCTATGTCTCTCGATTATCAATACGTTCGGAGTTTATATAAGTAGCGTCCGGCTTTGATGCCGTAGTTGGAGCACTTCGCTGCGCAGCTGGACACACGTCAGATAAGCAAGCAAGCAAATCTCAGGCAGTGATGCGGCTCTTTACTCATCGACCATGATGCGAAATGGAGGCTATAAGTGAAGACGCCCCTAACATATCATGCAGTTGCGGACACATTACTACGTGTACGTAATACGTCGATCAACAATGCGGATCAATATATACGGGCATTCGTCATTCTTCATCACATTAGCATGGTGTTTTTCTGCCAAACCGGACACAGATAAATCCCAAAGTTTTTCCTAACCCCATTCAAGTGCGCTACTCAAATTAGACGTTCACCGTAACTCGTTAGCTAGCCCTAGATCTTTGCTGCGTAGAGCTAGAGCTGGTCTATTGGGCGTATACAGTTGCAGCACACTGCCCACGAGCGTTGCATCACGCCAATTCACCTTGTTGAGATGAAATCCCAGTCTACCACCATCAGAACATTCTTGGTCGACACAACAGGCATTGCAACCGTGTAGCCGGCGGCGAAGTAGGATATGCTCGATGTTGGTAATATACCCGTCTGCAATCTACACAAGTCGGTCCGTTAGTGGTAAATCATCAGCTCCCCAGGGGCCTTCAGCCTTGCACAAGTGCACTCGATGCCCCATTAGGGAACCATCGTTGGTTCTAAACCTTTGTACGTAAGATGTGCGGCCCCGCAGCCAAGTCAGATCAGAGTTGCATCAGACTCGGCTTGTCCCGCTGAGCGATTAACCATGCTCTGGCTCAAAGCTGCCGTCTTATGGTAAGCCTAACAACTCGGATCCTTAGCTTCTGAAGCCAATGCACGGGTGGGTTGAAAGACGGACACTAGACCAATATGATGATGACTGCCGACTCCGCCTCACCTTGCCTCACTCCATAGGTATACTAGTTCATCGGTATCCGAGATAAACCAAGGCACCGCTTTCCGCTTTTCAGGGTCAGGGTCGAGTGTCTTTTCTTTCATTGCTAGGTTAGTCAACACACCTGCATTGGCGCAGTTGGTCTGACGCCAGCCACAACGAAAGTTCTTCGGTGATTTTGGTATGTCCACGTTCCCTCACTCTGGAGAGGTCAATACTTCTCATGTCGAGATACAGTCAGGTGGTCAGCCGACAGTTATCCCTAGTTCGGGTCGGCCCATTCACCGATGACGGAAATACAGCAGTAGTACTGATACTAGTAGAGAACCCAATGAGTGAAATGACTGCTCAGCCCTATGCTGATGGTATCATGCACTTGTGCTAGCACACGGGCATCATGATTGGCTTCAATAGGTTATCGAAACAATTGCGATCTTGAGGTCTCCTATTCGACCTCTCGCGTAGAAAATTGCAGCCGCAGTTTATGAATGTCGTGGTCCCCAGTCTCCCCCTTAGAGCCAGATACAGTCAGATGGCGGGGAGCTTCACTTCACGACACAATATGGTATGATGGATTCGTCTGATCCACTAATTAAACCCATTTCTACCCAGTAAGGATCTCGTACATTACTTTCTGTGCTGAGCCTCGGGCCGCATACTTTCACCGTCTGTCAGTCGTGTTCGATTGATTCAAAAGATGTATATAGAGGTGTCAGACAACTCTATACTCGAAACTGCCCACCCCACATCGAAAGCTCAGCCCATGCCAACAGACCACCGATATGTTGAAATCCAATATCCCAGAGTTTCTTTGCCCGCTCTACCCGAGATCCTAGCTCTAGCGAGTACTAGTATACAGAGATCAATTCCACCAGTGCTTGTACAACCGATTGCCAAACCTTTGGCTCTGCAAAGCAGCAAGAATGGAAGTTTCGCCCAATTACTTATCGCTTGGTAATGCTGCTCGCACACAAGGTCAGCTGCTTATACCAAGTCAAATGCCGGTAGTTGTGATTCTCGTCCAACCAGTCTCGAGTAATGAACGCTACACAGCATAGCAGCAAAAGCATCGGCCTCCCAGGGTTCGCACCCAGATATTGCGAAACCCGACGTGGAGGCCGGTAACCCAAAACGACGTGAAGTTGCGAGACCCAACTTGAACTCACCTCCTCTATTGTTAGCATCACAGAACTTCGCCGACTTAACCCTGTATACGGCCGAGCCTTTGTTTGTTCACCGTGTGTCTTATCATCGTCATTGATCATGCTGAACTGGGACAGGTTGGCCTGGGCTTTGGGCCGGCATGTTTTGTTCGTAGGAACGATTGGTCCAACAAGATCATGCTAGTGCCGTTGAGAAAACATGGGATTGGCTTCGCACAAGCTTGACAGCAGTGCGGCCGCCGAAGAGCGACCAGGTCGGCGTCGCATGCAGCCATCACGGTGCAGCCACCTCGTCAACCGCCTCTTTGGGCTGACATTGAACAACACAGAGATGGAACGTCTCACCCTCGCCTGATTCGCTCGGGACAGGCGGTAGGTCCAGAATCATCGCAGACTCGACAGCGATATTGGGCATGACCGTTACCGTTCCAAATCGGGCGAGATGCGTGGACGTAGCGTTGATCAAGAGGCTGAAGAGACCCATGGAGATTGTCAGATCTTCGGTAGCGAGGTAAACGGGTATAAGTCGGACCCGGTTATACCTGCGAAGCTTCATGGTTTACCCAATGCACTGTGTCGAACCAAGGGCAAAAAAGCCGTCTGATAAATAAACCGTACGATTCCTCGAAACCTTCGGCTTCGAACCATGTGTCGCGTGGGTTGGGTTCGCCCTCGCCTGCCGCCGATCATTGTGGCTGCTGCATGTAGTATGTGGCATTACCCCAGGACAGGAGAGCTATCTATAACTATGTCGGTCTATGAGGCTTCGTCCTTACTGGGGGTGGTGAATATGAGAAGTATCTTGCATGTCGGTGAAAAGTACCTACTTCGCTCGTTACGCCCAACCCTCGTCACACTCCGCCTTGGATGTAACGAAGAAAAAGAAATCTTTAAGCACGACACGGATGCCTATCTCCACGGCGGTTAGCTGGGATCGCGACTATCGAAGTAAACAGCAATTGGAATTTTGCTCTGTGACCGGTCAGATCTGATGCAGTACGGTCAACCCCAAAGCAGCATGGCCGTAATTAGCAACCGTGATGATTATTAGCCACTGCATTCAAAGTGTACAGTGTATAGCACTGTATTATTCTAAAGTAGCTGCATGGAATGTTAGTGCGCCGCCGGCATCAAATGCAGAGCTGGACACAATCCCAGAAGAACTGTTGATGAAGACAAGCAGATCGTTCAGGCATCCCCTGCTAATGTTTAATCAATGAAGCGTCCGCTGATATTCAGATTGCTGTCTAGATCACCCTAGACGTTAAATGGGTCAGATCAGCAGAGACGAACCTGGTACCGAATTCAGGCAAGCCGGATTGTTGTCATCCTTCAGCATTCTCCTCTGATTAGTGTCCAAATTTTAGTATCATTAAGAATTTCATGTCTCCTACGTATACCTATTGTCTGGAGAAGATACCAAGGCTCCATCGGATATTGAGTTACTCCGAAACTCAACCAGTGACAAGCTCCTCCGCCCTTCTTTCGTCGGGGCAGGCATCTTAACCCATACCACTTGACAGGGTTTCTTTCTCGGGACCCCAGCAAGACGGTGATATCACACCATAATATGACGATGGATATTATTCCTTTACGATATACCTTAATGTCAATTGTTCAACCTTCCCTTCGGCCCCATTTCATCAACTGCCCGGTGAGGGGTATTAGCCGTTGTGATGCGACTTGATGCTGTGATATCTCTAACTACATAAGCAATCGGGAAGAATCGCCAGAACATAACTTCGCATTACAACGTTTACCGCTTCAACCAAAGCCGAGGCTCCTGCTACACGATGTGGAAAGTACCTCGAGCAATGACATAATCACCTCCATACCAACGCGATCAATTCACACCTCCTGTAACTTTGACCCCGTCCTTCACAACAACTTGGCATTTGTCTTACATAGTAGATTTTTTTGTTGGCGACTATAGCTCGTGAATATTGGCCAGCCGGGGCTTGATGAGTGATGAATCGGCTTGTAAATTCTCATCAGCCTCCGGCGTGCGTAGGTGGGGAACAACTATTGTAGAAGATGAAAAGTAGGGGAATGGTAGACCCGAGGTAACGATCCTTGCGGGTTCCTACTTTCGTATTCAATCGAGCTATAGTAAGTGCCTGCAGTCGTACATTAGCAGAATTATATTTGAGCTTATTTAGGCGTTAATACGTATAGCCTAGCATTGGAAAGCCAGTTCGTGTTTGAGGCATGAATTGTTGACATGAATCCTATCTAACTGTTAAAATAAGCCACGAGAAACGACCAACGTGGGTTAGCTTTCCTACAAAGGGTAAGAACATACTTCGAGAGGTACCATTCTTGCATGTGAGGCAAATGCCCATTACTTATGAAGATGACATAATGAATACGGCGCCCAATCATTACTACGTAGTGGCGCAACAATGGCTGACTAACAGAATGGTTACCATCAACAACTTCATGAATCCTGAGGACCGCAGCTTGAGGATGTCGTGAAGTAGCTAGGTGCAGTACGAAATGACTCCAAAATCACTTCTGTAAGACTCACGTCAATTCACAACGAGGTCGTTGACCTTGCCAAAGTCAGTAAGCTTGTGTGCGAGCTCTTGAATAGGGGGTTAACCCCGGCACCTCGATTCGGAGATACCATCCTCGCAGAAGAGAGAGCTATCTCGAAAGGCCACGCGTTGCTCCCTGGAAAGCATAGATTCTGTCTCTCGTCTGGTTAGATCTCTTCGAAAAGTGGAGCAACTGGTGCGCTGCAGTCACAATAGCCTCTGAAGCATACTGCGATTTCTGTATTTATCTCTATCGACTCGAATCGGAGACTTGAGCTTCAAGCGCGTAGCGCCATAGCCATCTGAGGTGCTCACTCGCTTAGAAAGATTGTAGCGTTTCTTAGTCTGAGAGAAGCCAATAGGTACTAATAATTGAAAACCAGCGCCCACATCTCTAGACGATAACGTCGCATTGTCTCCACAGGCATGCTCTTTCCTGGGGCGCCGTGCCAGAAAGGGTGGGTTATCAGCCTATTATTGTGATATAAATCGGTGCTATAAAGTCTTGCTCCACTGGAATACAGCGAACAAGACAGTTTTCTGGCCGTCATGGCTCTCGCAGCCAAAGACAGCGGTATTTTACAGCACATTGAAGGGGCTACAATCGCTATCACGCGATCAGATGAAAGCGACGTATAGTTGTGCAGGAATCGCGGGATAATAAATCTTTCTTTAGCTGCCTTTACATTAGATTCAGGCATGGAGACGTTGTAGTCTTCATCTGATTAGTAGGGGTAGTCGCTTTGAACTCGTGAATTCATATAGATGCATTAACGGTGATAACGTATGTATTTGGAAAGTTAACAGAAGCGTTATGCTACTGTCACATTCAATCGCTCTATTATCAAACTGTAAGACTGCAACCTTTGAACCAGAGTCTCTGTTACGAAGTCTGGTGTAATTACTCTTAGTATTCAGAAAGCATCGATTATGTTGGGCACCAAACTGTGGCATTTGGCAGAGATGGGGTTGGGGCAGAAGGAGTTTCTCATGCTATCGCTTTATAAACCTTTCCCATGTGAAATCAAAGATGGGCGGCGGTGTTCGAATGACTAACGATGCCCATGAAAATAAACTTTGTGTCCTTATCAACTACATATACTCATAATCATATTCCCGACGGTATTGAATGAGAGAAGCAAGATGGGACAATGTTCACAACAATTATTTTATCGCATCTAGTTGTATCTAACATATATGTCCGTCTTTCCATTTAGCCCCAGGTTTAAAGTTCGTTTTGGATTTCGCCCTAGTGACGATAATGTTCTACCTCTGGGGAAGACATAACGCTGAATAAAGTTTATTCATTCTTATATTATGTGCCATTGAGGGCCCGTGTACGGAGTAATCAATGTCAAACGAGAAACAGCATATATTCATAGAGTTTTCATATACCTAAGTAGCGTTGATTAAGTTGGAGAGATTGCTGAAAGTGGGAAGCGCGGCAGTCAATATGTAGTAATTACTCAAGTACACTAGCGAATCCTGATCGTTGCCAACTAGTATATGGCGGCTCTATCCGCGGCATAATATTCCTCTACTTAGTTACTATTCCCTCTTTCACTTACTCACACTGGATAGCAAGACATTAGTATTGTGCCAGAATGCAGTTGTGAAACAATTGGAATATTGGCAACAATGTCCCATTGTCTCTAGTTCAGTCCTAACCAAGGCGATCCCGGTAAGAGTCCATACCGTCAGCACGAAAGCCCACTCTTTATCTAGCGGAAAAAGTTGACTTAGTACCTTGCAATCAAGCTTCGGCTATAAACTCGACTTTAAGGTCAAGGCTGAACCGACCATTGATAGAACTGAGTGTACTTACCTATCAGTCGGTAGACCGCTATGGTAACTGGGCCGCATTTATATGACGGAGTAAGCAGTAGGCAAATCAGCGCCTCACGCAAGCAGCTTGGGTAGATAACCCTTAATTCCTGGGTCATCCGCAGTCTGAGAACCATAAACGCATTGTCTAGGCTATTTCGGATAAGACTCTCCGGGGTAGCATTAACAACCTTCGTAACTGGAGAATGGTGGCATACGAAGGCCAAATTTGCCGACCGAATAAGTGGTCGCAGAAAGCAACCCACGTACGCAGGACAATGTTAGGTTGCTGTGTACCTGCTTGGCAGCTGCTCCAGGGGATCAATATAGCTATTCCAGCTTTATTCAGGTGTTCCATTGGATTTCAATGGCTATTGGAACAAACCTCCGAGAGGATAAGAGTCTGAATATTGTTAAGGCAACTAGTATGCCTTTTGCGATTGATGGACTAGGGGTCTCTTTTTTTTTTTAGCTCTTCATCGTACATGTACAGATACTTTGGAATTTGTATATCCTTTTATACCCTACTGAACTACTTGGTACCCCCACCGCGTTCCGGGAGCCCGGTTCTGGGTTGGTGCGAGATCTTACTGCAGTAAACAGGGCTCCTCAGGTGTGACCAGAACTACCACGTAGATTACACCCCCGGCGAGTCAAAGTTAAGGCAGATCAAATCTGTGAGGAGAACCTGGTTATTTCCAAGTCTGGTTAACGCCCAGTGGGCCAGCTATTTAAGGGGACACGCCATAGGCAAAGCGACTGAAGCGGTTGAATTATGGGGAAACGTCGTAATCGCTGGGTGTGATCGTTCCCCAAAAGATTCCTTTCTGCATGACGCAGCCTGCAAGATGAGCAAGCGCTGTTCGTTCCCAACCAAGCAGGCGTAATGGAGCGTTACATATGGAGATAGATATTGTGTTACAAGCCATCTGGGTTGAGGAGAGCACGCGACAAATCTAATACCTTGCTTAGTACCTAACCGACATTTAATGGAGATGCCTTAGAAGCGAGTTATGTCTATGAAGTTCATGATGTCTAGCCTCCATTGATTAGGTGGCTTGGTTTATCGTTGTAATGCTGTTACTAACAGTACAACGAGGCGGGTAACCAAGTGATTGCACTCTATCTTCACATTCAAAGGCTAATGCCCGAAAAGGTGGCGGTCGCCCGCTGGAGTGAAGCTTACTCGCCTCAAATATATCTGAATTTCACTTGAAGTATTCTGTCCCGGTTGTGGCAGCAATATTCACAGCCTCGCCATCGCCTCACTAGTCAATTCATACTGTGTTCCGTCGATTTTGGCAGCCTTGTTTGCTCTTGGCCATCTGGTTAGTCGATCTCTTCCCCCTTTTAGGAAGAGGGCGTCGGTGTGCACGCCACCATTCACTCAGTAGACGCTCGATCAACCTTGTGATTGTTACATTAGGAAAGGTTATGTGAATCGGCGTTCACTGCAGCATCGACTTCTGAAAAGATCGATGCTTAATTAATGGCAAAGGCTACCTAGCAGCTAGAACAAAACCAACTGAGTATGGACCTGACTACTATATAACATAAAACAAGACACCTCAAAAGCCCACGAGAGAAAATCAGTGTAATCAGCAGAAAAGAACATTATCTTTACCGTTCGTTGGAGATGATAAAGAGGGTCAGGTCAGTCAGACAGCCCAATACGAACAGGAAAAGGGGGCGTGGGCATGCTAAGGTGGAGCTTAGCGGGCAATTTTCGGCCAATCAGGCTTCGGGAGGCCCTTCCGTCAAGAGATCTCAGCTACCGTTCCGATACCGACGATACCCGTGGACCAATGTCCGACTCACTTACGTAAAGAAAAAAAAAAAAAAAAAAAGGGGAGACGAAGAAAAGTCATCCTTGGCGGATAGTGATAGACCAGCGTTTGGAGTTGTCGTGAACCGCTGCGATCGTTCTCCCCAATGCTTTTCTATGGGAAGAGAGACAGGAAGGAGGTGGCGGGTGCCGGGCATACCGGGAATGCCGAGGAAGACGGGAGTCAGGCGCGGTATCAGAATAGGCACGCCAACGGCCTTGTGTCCCTGCTCACCGTCGAGGATGGCGTTGTGTACAAGCCAGAGGCTGAAGAGCACACGCACTGGTACCAGAGACTGCTGGATGTCGGAGTGGAGGAGAATGGCATCAAGCCCGTGCCGGTTGAGAAGCGGACGAACACGCAGTACAACAACCTGTTCACAGTCTTCTTCACGGGTCTGCTCTGCATCTTACCGTGAGTGGTCGCCCCCTGGCAGGGTGAAGAGCTAGACTGATATGCTCACCCAGGTTGCCTACGGGCATGCTCGCGACAACCGTGTTCCAGCTCAGCCTGCGAGATGCATCTCTGACAATCCTGTTCTTCTCCGCCTTCTGCACTGCTGCTCCGGCCTTCATGGGATGCGGCGGCTACAAGACTGGGTTGCGCCAGATGATTCAGGCTCGCTACTCGTGGGGGTGAGTCCAACTCCGTTGCTTCGACATGGTCTTTCCACCCTCTGGAACCTCTGTCTAACCAATTGCGCCAGTCTCTATATCGTCACAACTCTACTTGTCTTGAATGCCGCCACAGTAACAGGCTTCTCAATTGTCGCCGCGATTGTAAGTGGGCAGACGATCGCTGCCATCAATCCAGGATACGTGAGCGTGACCATCGGCATCGTTAGTAAGTACACTTACTTCCAGCCCCGGACTATCCGTGCTGGAAGTTTAGAGCTTGTCCTGGCACTTTCCGCGCCCTTGGCACGCTTCTAGAAGACACCCTGAATATCAATTGCTAATACCGGGCATTGCAGTCGTTATAGTAGCTAGTTTCATATTGTCGCTACTAGGGTACCGTGTCCTGCATATTTGGGAACGCTGGCAATGGCTCCCCAACCTCGTCGTCATCACTATCACTGTCGGCGTCGGCGGGAAGCAACTTGTCAATCAGCAAGAGGTTCCTCCGGCCACGGCGTCCCAGGTTCTGTCCTACGCCGGCCTGATTGCTGGGTATTTTATCACGTTTGGTGGCACCGCCTCGGATTTTTCGATTTACCATGATCCCAAGGCACCTTTGTAAGTTGATTTCCACATTTGCGTATTCATATCTATGATACTGATAATAGATCTAGACGGAAAGTATTTACGTATCTTGTACGGTATTCCCCGAGCTATCTTCTTATTGTTGCGATTATAGAACTGTGGTATCTCCTTTTCCGGTCTGGAGATCTGTTCTATCAGTCCAGTCATTAGCTACACTCATGTTGCAACGCAGGCTTAGCCTGGTTGACCAGTAGAGCTGGAATTCCGCATTTCATCAGCTCATAAGATCATAGCTAACATTGAGTCTGCAGTATCTGGGAATTTTTACACCTTCAGTTCCGCTTCTAATTCTGGGAGCAGCGATGGGTGGCGCAGTGCCAGTCGTCGCAGGTTGGACGGAAGCATACAAATCGTACGGCACAGGGGGGATAATGGCAGCTATGCTCGAGCCTGTGGGTGGATTCGGAAAGATTGTACTGGTGCTTCTGGCGTTATCTGTCATTGGCAACATCGCAATTTCTATGTACCCTGTGGCCTTAAACCTACAGATGTTAATTCCAGCCTTCACCAAGGTACCGCGGTTCCTGTTTACACTTGCCGTCACCGCTCTGATGATCCCACTATCAATTGCCGCATCACGCGCTTGGGAAGAGTCTCTTGAGAATTTTCTTGCGGTCATAGGCTATTGGGCGGGGTTCTTCGACGCCATTTTGATCGAAGAGGCCGTTGTATTCCGCCGCCTAGATTGGGAATCATATGATCACTCAATATGGAATGTCGGTCGTAAGCTACCGTCAGGTATCGCGGCTTTGGTGGCGTCACTGTTATCGCTGGGACTCGTCATTCCGGGCATCAACGAGGTTTGGTTCGTTGGGCCCTTCGCAAAGACAACAGGTGACATTGGATTCGAACTAGCTTTCTTCGGTACTGCACTGTTCTACTTTCCATTGAGGTGGCTTGAGATCAAGTGGAGAGGTCACTTATAAATTCCACGTGGAAACTACTTTCACGTGCGGCTTTAGGAAAGCATGAGAGAATTGAAGCATTCATTTCAAACGTGGGCTCCTCGAGAGTAGATCGAATTGTGATACTTTTCTGCTCGGGTCGTTTGCCAAATCAGGCCCTCTTCTAAAGTGTGCATGCTGAGAGCCAGCTGTGCCTTCTCATGTACAGCCTACAAGCTTGCTTTAAAGATCTTGAAATAAGGTCAAAGTTCCAACTCCTATATTTCATTAAGACGTAGACAAACTCTTAACTGGCAAACAATGATAATTTTAGGCACCACTTGACTTTTGAACATGTAAATGAGCAACGGAATCACGGCATCTAGTTTCAATGGCGGTAAACATATTAGATAACGCACCTGCTTTCGTTTCTTGCTAAAAATAGCACTTGAACAAGTCAAGGTTCAGAAGAAAGGGGCTGCGAAATATGACTTGGAATAAATTTTTGAAGTCAAAACTCCCTCGCACTTTTGCCCCTCGATCATCACTGTATTTTAAGATCTCGGTTCTAAAGCAAGATGATAGGCTTAGCTGCTAACTGTATATTAACTTCGAATATTTACAGAGATAGCCTCGTAGGTGTTCTTATGTGGCCTGAATCGTCAATCCTCAAGTAGAACGTCTTTCTAAATGATGGCTCGAATTTAGATAGAGAGGTGCCTGAGATCCGGCCACAGTTCATACTGCTAGTGATTTCATTATCATTATTAATAGGTGCACGCGAAGGTAATACGTCTAACGAAGGTCCAAGATTGTACGTGCTATAAAACAGGAGATTCTCATCACAGCTTCCGAATATTTGTTGACTAGATCAGAACACATTGACGAGACCTCAACAACCAAGCAGCCCGATGATGTTATGTACGAACTTGAAAAATAGTCCCGATGCGCTGGGACGTTTCGCGAATTCGAGTATATCCTCAAGTCCTAGGTCCTCATTTTAGCCCTGGGTTATATAACAGAGGGGAAAATTCCTATGACCCCCAATCTAATCCGTACTATAACCCTTTTGAAATGAATTCTGTGACGCCAGCGGTATAACAATATTACTTTCTGTTGGCCTAGGTACATATTTTCTTGTAATTTACCCTCGGCGAAACTCAATCCTTAAAAACACTGAACCAACAGGAGAGCCTATGAAACAAATATAACAAGTACGGAAAAGCCAGGATTTAGCAGCGA
This sequence comes from Xylaria sp. FL0064, assembly GCA_022593225.1. Lineage (NCBI taxonomy): Eukaryota > Fungi > Ascomycota > Sordariomycetes > Xylariales > Xylariaceae > Xylaria > Xylaria sp. FL0064. Next base: position 222,610 of record JAJKLE010000029.1, read on the forward strand.
ATACTCACTTACGCAAACAGGATCTCAGGGGATAACAGAGGCTCGCCCATTGGTTCTTGACTGGTCTTTACCTCGCTATCAGTTCTCGTTGAAAACCAGCGGCGCTTGATGTTTGCGTCACACTATGTGTTACGAACTAGCACGGTGCTCTCTATAATTTCCTGCTTCCTGGTTAGATTGTGATCTTTGCAGGGTTTATTTTTAGAACTTGTTTGGCCCATGTATGTGGCATAGTGCCACTCGGAGACAAGGGAGAAGAAGCGTAAAAGGGGATGTATTTTACCGGCAAAAAATTAGCATTACTATACATGGTTAAACCTCACAAAGACGCTAAATAAAAATCTGGTCAGCTCATATCCTGAATATGCTAGCCCCTTCAATATCGATATACTAAACTTTCCTTGGTAATCTTGGCTCCTAGATATCATAGGCACAACATCCAAGGACTCGAGTAGCGACTTTATCTGTTCCTATACGTATAATTTCCTTATGCGATATAACATAAGGACCACTGTAGGAACGTGGCGAGACCATGACTTTGTTGATCTCCACCACCCTTCTAACGGATGCAGATTTTGTTTTTCTTCCCTCCTGGTAAGCGACAGTCTCTTTTAGAATAAGAGTCTCTTCTAGAATGAAGCCGTACTAGTCTTCCTCTCCGGTCATTTCTTTCAGAAGTATCATTCAGACAATCAATTGTCCTACAAATTGTCGAAGGAAAAAAAGACGTTGTTTGAAGTCGCGCGCGGCGTCAAAGATCACAAGGAGGTCTTCCAGGCGGAAAACCTTTGTCGCTTTCCCACAGTGTGCTTTATCCTTAATTGCTGCTAAGGTGTATATAATCCGACTCGTGAACATAGTACTTAATATGCATGCGAAGCGATAAGAACTCGCTAAAATCAGAAGACTCTTCGTTCTCATTTTTACACCCCAGAATACCTCGATGGTAATCTCTGCAAATCACGACAGTAAAGCTCCAAACTCAAGGACGATTCTCGTCAATTAAAATTCGAACTACATAGGTAAGCAGAAGAGTGATTCTTTATCTCATTTTGCTTGATACAGAATGCCTAGCAAAATCCCCCCCGAACTCGCAGTACCCTTTGTCTTACTGTTCACAACCTTGTTTGTATCTTCATCATATTACTTTTTATGTGGGTGCGGGCCTTCGCTTGGATGCCAGCAAGCAAAACCGGTCTATCTCACTATGAAGTATTGAACATTAGCACAAGTGCTTCCGACAACGAAATCAAGCGCGCTTACCGTAAAGGAGTGCTGCGATACCATCCCGACAAAGTGCAAAGGCTTGGTGCCGCAGAGCGAGCCTACGCTAAAAGCAAATTTGACAAACTCACATCTTCGTACGAGCTTCTCTTGAGCAACAAACGCTGTAGCTATGATCGCCACGTCATGAAATATAGCTATAAGCAATACCGCGCTTGTTTAAAACGCAACAAAGCCCGGAAACGTGCTGAATTTGAGTGGGCACAGAAAAACCCTGATAGATTCTATGGAGAAGAACAAGAAGAACGTGAACTATCGAAAGAAAATAGAGACTCCAACTTAAGAAAGAAACAAGAAAGACATAAACGACGGGAAAAACACAGAGATTCCATTTTGAGAAGGGACCAGGAAAGATTTGAACAATGGAAAAAAGACTTGGAGTCCAACTGAAGAAAGGAGTTAAAGCCTTTCACTCCTTTCGCTGCAGGACTTGCACTGCTTAAACCTATACGTACCGGCTTCCGATGCGTCCGCGATTGGATAGTAGGAGCTACGCTGTATATAATCATGAAATTAGGTAGGTAGGTAATGATGAAAAAAATGGTATCAAGCACTCTGTCTCAACGAACATTGCTCAAGACTAAATCCATGCTATTTGCTCCTTTTAATAAAAAAACCATAAACCAGGAATGGAATTTTGTTCTCAACCAGCTCTCATTAGAGTTGACTACGATGCGATTGTAAAGGTCCCGTCATGGAGTCTACTACCAATAGTGTTGAACTTTTTCAGGGCCAGGAAGCAGGAAATTGAGTACGAAACGAGGAGTGGGAACTCAGAGAATATGTGCCAAACCCAATTCACACAACCAAATCACCAGAGTGAACCACATTGTCTTAATGGACTAGTACCTTTTCTTGCACTTTCGCTTTCCATCTACCCAGTATACCCCATTGGATCGCCGAAGCATAGAAATGACTCTGCCCAGGGCACAACCCAGTTTCTCTCACTTGTGGGTGTCTCCTAACGCCCTTTCGGTATGCCTGCGCGGATGCAATAAACGCAAAGCCAAAAGTAAATGTGAAAGAAAGGAATATCATACACACATCATGACGCATACAACACGATTCATTGCCACAAAATGTCCTTGACATATTTAGTCGGGACCACCAAATCAACAATATATAAAACCTCAACATTCTATAGCAACAGTTCCGCATTGGAATGCCGCACAGGGTGAAATTAGATGCGCAGTGAGTTCGTTGGAAGTTGTTAGATGCGATGCACGATTTATCCAGATAATCATTGCCGATCTCACATACCACCGCCGTTTCCGCCTTGTGGTGCGCCAAAGAAAAATCCGTCAAAAAGGTCAACCTGCTGTCCTTCGCTAAAATCGTGATGCATGCCCTCCCAGCCAATTCCAAACCCCATATCCATTTGCAGATCCGGATTGTTAAATCCGTCGCCACCTGATTGGTCTTGAAGGCTTTGGAGGAAGTCCATTCCCTGAAGATCAGACAAATTCAAGGCACCCGGTCCTGGGGTAAAACTGGCTGGCGGTGTGCGCAAAATATTGAAATTTGAGTTGGAACTGCCCTGGGAAGTGTACTGTTGATGCGTAGATTTCGGTGTCAGACTGGAGATGGATCCTGGTGAATTCATCTGCGGACTATGGGTCGGGAGTAAGATAGGGTCAATGGCTGAATTGTCCGGCATGTTTCCAACGTCGGGTAGACCCCCAGCAAGGGTGGTATTAGGTAACGGCCGAGTTATGGAATATCCATCCTGCTCAGATTTGATGTTTGACATGCTGAGACGATAAGGAGGCGCTTGTGGAGCGGACTGCATCGCTGCTATCTGAGCAATAGGCTGGGTTGTAGCATAGGGGTCATGAGGCGAAGATTCGTACACCATAGCCGAACGAGAAGTGGATTGTTCCATAGGCGGATGGGAATTCGATTTCTGGCGGTTTGCTGTTGCTTCCCTAGCAGTTAGATAATCAATTCTGTCACTACCCCCTCTCGAACCACGCGTATGCCGGTTCAGAACTTGGCCAAATCCACCGTTAGAGTTGGCCATCTTAATGGTGGCTTTTGCAGTTCTGTCGAAAGCATCGCGGCATGCTTCCGCAGGCGGGCACTTGTCGATAAGGTCACTAAACACCGATGTAGCAGCTAAGATGGTAAAGTCGACTTCATCCATAGTCTGTATCCTGATTAGCAGATAGAGTGCCTCTATGCGGCATGAGTACTTACAAGCCGACTCCTGACAACAAGTGAGTGCCATATTGCATACAGATAGGATATTCCTGCCATGAAAAGATGGTGTGTAGCGAGATAAGTATAGTTAACAAGTCCTTGTAGATGTAATTGTCTATAGAGGCGCAAGATCTTCTGCCCTGCCTCAGCAACCTTGACATAGACCCTTTCCTGATCCTCTTGCCGCTCCTGAGAGTAGACCGATGGGCTGTTGACCTCTTTTGAGGTATGGTATTCGCTCTCGAACATGGTAGGAACGCTTAGGCTTTGTCGATAAAGCATGATGATTGCCTGCCAGTAATTTAGTTCTAGAAATTCGGGCGAGAATGCCACCCCAGAATCTTGCTTCGTAGGAGCGGAATTCTTCCACGAATATAATCGCTCATCAATATTCTTTCTCCAGCTTCTGAAGGAGTCAAATTTGGAGAGAAAGGGAGATGGTAATTGAGTGTGCATGTACTCGTTTTGTAGGTTTTGACCGTTGAACCTCGCCGTTTGAGCTTGTTGATATTGCAGTACTTGCAGGATCTCGGATTGTAGCAGCCGAAGTCGAAGGTAGTGTTTGGCAACAACTTTGTATGTAGGCTCGCCCTCTGAAGGCGGGCTAGCAATTCCTGCAGGTGTAATATATCGGTCTTCCAGCATCGATGGAAACTCAGTAGTTATGACTTGATCAGACACCCCAAACGGTCGCCCGACGCAGGTACTCACAATTCTATCAAAAGCGTATGTGCACCACCAGAGCCGCCTTCGAAGGTCGCGAACATATTCGCGTCGGCCCCTCTCCCGCAATACCGCTTCACGCGATTTGCCGTTCGCATCTTGGACATTAGAAACGCCCCTGGACTCACCCAGGTCGAATTCGACGTCTTTCCCATCCTCGTAATACAAACCTAGATCAATTGCTAATCTCACGGCTACGCCTACGATATACCTATAACTCATCAGCGCTAGTTCTCCGACAAGTAGTCAAGGTTTGGTTGAACATACCATAAACCAGGCGGCACTGGCCTCAGCAGGGCAAAACTCGCCAAAAGGAGCACAGCTTGAAGCTCTTCGAGCCCACCACCGTTGAGGCAGCTTTCGAGGTGAATGATGGCGCTCGCATGGTATTCTTCTGGTTGCGCCTGTTTCTTCTCCTCGCCAGAGACTCTCGATGTAGTTTGACTGTCCATGATAATTCCGCCGCCAATCGCAAATACCATATTCAAGGTGTAGAGTTCTCTAGGGCCGCGTATTCTACCTTCATCTGCGTACGCATGCTCGAACATTTGCATGAAGTCTACACGGTGGAGCAGTGGTATTTGAGGATTTGCATGCTCGAAGTACAATTCGACAAGTTTCAAAGCCAAGTCCTTATCCGGGAATGGAGCTGGACTGATGGTTGGACGTGTGTGAAGGCCAAAAAATGAGTCGCGCATCGAGGTGCCCCCGGTCACGTCTCCGTTCCCAAATGTCGATTTGTAGGGACGGATTCCCCCCTTGTCTGACGTCGAACGATGATCTCCAACAGAGGACTGTACAGCAGCGAATACAACGCGTGCAAATGAGACGCCATTAGCAGATCCGAGATGCTTCGGTCCCGCATTGCCGCCCGTTCGCAATATCTTGTTGGGCCGCGCGGGATCGTCGCTGCTTTGAAATGACTGCGGAATCCCTGACGCTTCAGCAGCTTCGGACAGTATGGAGAGTGCACCTTCATTAGGCGATCGGGCGTGGCCGCCATCGTTACCCGGTCGGGAACAATACTCCAGATTTTCAGGCGGGGGGAATTGTATGTTCTGGGCGCGAAGCAGTGCCTCGAGTTGATCGACGCGGGTCTCAAGGTAGTATACGTAGCTTGTGAACAGTCAGCGTTTCGCACGAGGCCTTTGAATCTACCCGGCCCTAACTGACCTGCGGGGAATTTCCCTCTTCGTTATGGGGTCATATCCAACACAGGCGACCCTTGCCTTCTCACAACTCGCGCAACTGGGCAACTTCTGGTCGCACCGATTCTTACGTAACCGACATCTATTACATGCGCTGACGTTTCGGAAACTGCTGCTACCTTGGGCGGACTTGACTCCGCCATGTCCCATTCCATCGTGCGAATGGTCTGCGGAGGGAGAGATAGCTCCAGTGGAACCCGATGTCGGCGAGTGTTTGATCTGGGCCGGCGAGGAGGGACGGGGGCGCTTCGGAGGATGCGGATGCGGTGACGTCGGCGTATCCGGAGACGTGCTCTCTAGGTCCATAGTTGTGACTTAGATCAGGCCTTCGGCCGAGGAGACGAACAGCACTCGACTCGTCGTCGGTGTTGGGTAGAGAAAGGGGTCACGACTGGTGTCGTTCCGGCCAGACTGGCGGCTGAGAAGACGAAGGAAGCGCGACAGGGACATACGCAAACCGTACACAATACTTACGATCCCACTGACGATCACACTCACGGCGGCTCTCGCGTTTACTCTCGGTCTCGGTCTCGGTCTTACTAACACTTATACACACGCGCAGGGAACCAGGTAAGAGCGTACTCGGGTTATCTGGGCAGGATCACCGTCAAGCTGCGCCCGGCTAGGTAGGGAGTCAGATTCACTTGCAGAAGTCGGGCGTTGGATTCGGTTGCTCCATCTCTTATACGGTAGTTTCTTGGGACTTCGAACATCGACTGTCGTCAAACCTCGGCGACAACCACATAGAAGACGGTCCGAACCACTGCTATATAGTGGTTCGATCTCCAAGAGTATGGGTAGTTGGACGGTGCGGCATGCGTACCCGACCGTCATACACGATGGGTTGCGTACAGACTACGCGGTTTGGTGCGGCGCGGCGCAGTGTAATACGATGCGATGCGGGGAGAGGGAAGTACAGTTGCCGAAGGTTGGCGGTCGATCAAGAAAAGAAATAAGGCTCGGGCCCCGACACACGCTATCTGCTTATATTAGGAATAGGTCACAGTAATAAAATCGCTCCTGGGCAGGTAGATGTAGGTAGTGGCTAGGTAGTGGGTAGGTAAGGTAGTAAGTAGGGTAGGATAGGTGGTTAGGTGTTGTTGCTGCATACCTAGGTAATATAAGCAATCAGGTTTCATTAAGTGAGGATTGGGGATTAGGGGTGAACGCCGAAGTAGCTACCCAGGCAAGGTATTATCTACTGTAGTACGTACAGTTTGTTCGTTGCACGTGAAGTGATCGAGGGGCTCGGATCTCATGTACACTGCCTAACAAGACCAACGTGCTATATACCTAAGTAGGCAGTTTGATAGATGCGTCGAAACGTAAACTAAATGCTTTCGAGCGATTGAATTGGCAGAAAGCGGAGATCAATCAACGTCGGGTTTGGAGTGGGAGGGGTCCTCGAGGGGCCCTGCACTACCCTACACTACGCTATTTAGGTACCTAGTGTACTAGGTGGCGGCTAGCGAGGTAGCTACGCTGTCTGCGTCTCCACACCAGCAGTGATTCACCGATAAGAGCTCTGTAGTATCCGGTGTAGCGAATCAGCTGCCGGTAAAAGAAAAACCGCTTGCTTGTAAACAGGGGTCACAGCCGTGCTGATCCTAAGCTCATCTGGCTAGCATTCACTTTGGACCGAAGGTCGGAAAATGTGTGTAAACGAGAGGTCCTCGTCTTCGATAGCAATGTCGATCAGCCGTTGAGAACTGAACCCCCCCCCAACCCGCGTGTCTGAAGCCTGGGACAAGCGAGATACCCCACGATTGTGGCTTTTTTTTAGTGTCTCGGTCCTTGGCCACAAGTATAGCTGATGAGAAAAGCCGCAATAATGATAAGCATTGGTAGCTAGGTAGTGTAGAGGGTATCTCAACAGGTGTTCTACGAAGATCTTGTTCTTTCATAATGAGAACTTTTTTAACACATCGGAATATCATAGAATTAGAGAACACGGTAACTGTGATGCCGGAAATAGACGATAGATGATATAATTCAGGTGAGGCGCCGCTCCAATGGCGCAATGTGTAGTGTCAAACTCAGCCCAGGCAATCCTTGGTACCTTGTTGAGCCGCATAAGATAGCGAAGTAGACTAGCACATTGTTATCAGACATGTCTTTACAGCAGATAGTAATAATAAAAGACCAAGAGTTGTCGTTCTATAGCTCGAGAAGCAAGCGTTGACCATGCTTCTTTGTCATCAAGAATATTGAAAGGGCTCTCATTACTGATAGCTTCACCAAGACAATGCTACTGTACTCTCCGGACAATGACCGACGTGCTTCTAGTGACTGGCGAGCGTAACAGCTTCTACGTCGATTTAAAGCTGATCTAGTCTACGAGGAAGCCCTAAATGTTATTAAGAGCTGAAGGCTCGCTCGCGGCGATTATCAGCTACCAACATCATCCTGCGCCGCATTCACACACCCTACCTCGTTGAGAACTCTAGAGAACTCTATAGAACAGCACTATGACCAACGCTGACAGCTTATCGACAGATATGTATTTCATCCCTATCAATCGCCCACCAGCCTGTTTAACAACGCGAGAGACAACGCAACAGACAATGGGAGGGATAGTTGGGGCTTCCGTGCCCACCTGTCTCAGTGAAGATGGATGGACCGGTGAGAAAGGTAAAGTAGAAGCGCCACGGCTTTGTAGCAGATGTTCGTGCCGCCCTCCCAAACCGAACCGGCGACAATGTGAGCGCTGTACGAAACACGGGAGGTAATATGACCGGAACCGTAGAGCTCAGCGGAAGGCTAAAGGCCGCTGCCGAGATTGTCCAAATCCGCGTGCCAAAAACTCAAACCGGTGTGATGACTGTACTGGAAGACGACGGGAGCGCTCGCGCGAGCGGAGAATATCAAAACAGCGAAAACGAGAAGATTCAGAGCGGCAGGCGGTGGCAACTGAACAGGGGAGAGAACGGCTTCGCATTCAAAATTTGTTGAATTGAGACCAATGGTTAAGAAGGTCTAGCGCAAAGAGATGATTTAGATATCGTAAATATCCTAGAGAAGACTGTACACTATGTTGACAAATGGAACAATTTTAATTATTCGAAAGAAAAAAGAAGCAAAAAAGAGTATCCAATTCTTCAAATAAGAACATAGGTCTATAATCAAATGCTTTTTCTATTCAAAGTTCGACATTTACAGTATGATTAAATATAAACGTATAGGGCACATAGGTAGATATACTAGTGCTACTTATCTAACTCTGCAGGGTATTAAGTCATCGTTCAAATAAGTACATGTACCTACCTCGTTGACAATGCTCTTGCCCCGTCCTTTGGGCCTGCTAATCCACCATATATCAACTGTGTACCTAACTTCCTATCGTGCATGTTTACGTTCGTTGCCTGCCTAAGTGTATGCAAGACCCCTCAGGTCTCAGACGCTGATCCTGGAACCCTCGTAAAATATCTTATACTTAACACTTCTATGCAGATAGCTTCGAGTTCTATACAATACATACCAAACAATCTTAGTCGATGGCCGCGTACTACACACTTGGTATCTGAGTATTCATGGTACCCATGGCATTGATGCCAGTTATCTCCGGACCTCCATTGATGTATGCTCCTTACCCTCTCGTGACTTTGCAGTGGCAACGAGTGTGGGATAACCGAGCATGGTGAACTATCTCGACGCGTCGAGTTCCGGCGGACGCATTGGCACACCGGACCCTCGTAGCCACATACACACAGCGGGATTCTCTCACGAGCTTCGAACGAAACGCGTGGGGTTTAGATACGTCGTTCACAAACCGAGGTATTCCGAGCAGCACGAACAGTATCTGAAAGACTCATAGGAAGGGCTAATAGAACGTACTCCGCGGGAGGACGCTGGTATAAATGCGGTTCGCAGTTGGGTCCTCGAGATCTTCAACCGGCGATGTCATCCAGATCCCGAGGTAAGACAGTGGCGAATCTACAGTCCAGGGATTGTTCATCTTGGCAATGAATCGGAAGCACATTCGCTCTAAGACTCTAAACTAATATAACACTTCACTTAGAGGGTTCTCAATGAATTTTTCTGGAAGGGTCGAGATCTTCACTCCCAACGCCGGTATCTCGCTCTGCGCCTGCGATTCCGTGGCGAACCATACGGGTACATGATTGCACACGATATTCATGATGCTGTTAAGGTAGGTTGGTCGTCTAAGGTACAGCCACTTAGCTACCGTAGCCCTCGTTCAACCCGGTCTCCCAACGTCTCACTCTACGCTCCATCAGCAGACAGAATAATTTAGAACAAAAAGAGTGACATCCAACTAAAATCATGCAGGAGTCTCGCAAACGAGTCCATAAGCGGGAGAAGGAAGCTAGGAAACAAAAGAAGAAAGGACGAAAGAAGGCGGGCGACACACCAGACAGCATATCGGCCTCCGTGTCATCATCACCTCGTCTACAAACCGGTGAAAGCGTCGCAAAACACGATAAATCAACCAAGGTCAAGAAGGAGCAAGCATCCAATGTTAGCGTCAACCGCGAGCCAGATCTAACTCCCCTGACAGGAAAAAATAAATCACCAGAAGCCAAGAGCAGCATAACAAGGACAAAGATAAAGGCTATATTTGCAACGATCTTCGCTACTCATTCCAAAACAGCCTCACCGGGGACAACACCGGCAGCGGCCTCTCCGCCTACCGTGGAAGATCCGTTCCGAGACCCGATCCCAGAGCCGAAGGGAACTAAGACGAAAACGACGAAATCAACAAGAAAAAGGAAATGGAAGAGGCTCCCGGCTAGTCCTGAGTCGCTAGGCAGCTTCCGCAATCCGGAGCCCATGCGTCTCATCGATGCGGACGATTTTCGCCTTGAATCGCCCGAAAATACGGAGTACGCTGGCGCTTCGCAGCATAAGCAGGGCCTGGGTTACCGCAAGTTGGGGGGTCGAGACAAGGGGAAGGCAAAAGGGGCAATAAGACAAAACAAGACAAGCGTTGATTGAAAGTGTGGGCAAACTGCTGAGACGGATTCAACTTGAAAGTAGGATGGGAGATAGCCCTGAGGTTCTCGAGTATTAGTATACCTGAAATTCATAGAAGCCTACCTAAAAAAAACAACATATTGTGTCCGTGTTGGCTCGTAGTCGAGTCAACACAGCCTCCCATTATCACATGTATGCATTCTTGCATTGACTGTTCCCTATAATATAACTACGCACGCTTTCTATATGTATGTATAATGTCAACCATGAATGAAAAGTGCACAAGAACCAGTCTTACGTTGGGAAATTCACAAACGCTTGTATTGATCGCCTATACAATAAGGGCGAAAACATGCTGATCTCCTCTCCCAAACGGCCTCCCAGTCTTAAACAAGACCTGAGTAACAAACCGCTTATGATATCCCTAATATTCGCATAAGACTCTTCGAGACTTGCTTGATTCCGTCGACGCTAACATAACCGGTAAGGCTTTCGCACTTTGACGAATACGAGGTGGTCTGAAGAACTAGCACTGCACACTCCTTAATGTGCGAGGCCCTTCGGACGGTCCCTAGCGTATTAACATTCCATAATCAATAATTCAGCACCAATTTCAGAAGTTCCAACGCCGGCTACACCCATCGCCTAATTAAGGAGATAATCGATTGCAGGAATCTAGAATATCGGTTTGGGAATGAAAACGTCGTAGAGGAGAGATACCCCAGAATTTTCAGCGACCGTATTCCACACGATAGATTCAATAGGCTCACTTCCGGGTCGAGCGTTCACTCTAACCCCTATGGCGTTGCCCTTTTTACGATCGGTTCGTTTGATTTCTTGTTGCGAGGCATTGATCTTCGATTGCTGAATCGGCCGTTGTCGACCGCAGGAGAGGGCCCGGGAAAGAGAAGAAGACTAGTCGTCCTTGCCGGTTTCGGATTGAGATTTGTTATTATCTTGGTCTGGCTTGGTTATACCACGCTCGTAAATCGATGTCACAGGCCAGAGGAGAGCAACACCGACAGCAGAGAGGAAAGTTGCGAAGAGTTGCCACAGGAAACAGAGTGCAGAGGCACCGAAAGGTGCGATAAACTTGAGCATGTCGTTCGTTTGATAATGGTCCTGCTGCCCGCGAATGAAATAGCGTCTCTTGGTCGAGACTGCATTTGCATAGCCATTCTTCCGTTCGGACTGGCCGTTAGATAGTAGTGGCTGCTTGTTCTCATCTACCGGCAGATCCACCAGGTCCAGTAAACACACAAGTTGAACATTGGCCTGCCACAGAGAAAAGGGCACGATCCATATTGTGAAAGTCTGTCGAATGGTGGCGTAAAGAGAATTTGTTCGTTTGTCGAATGCTGAAGAACACTGGTTAGTAAATCATCATGTGCCATCTCAGCCGGATAACCTCATGGCAATGCTCTTGACATTCCCAAAGGAGATCCAGCCTCCATTTTAGACCCCCTTGCTTAGAGATATCTCGGAAATGAAGACCTTACATGTTGAATCAATCTCAATTAAAATCTTAGGACTCAAGATCTTATACCATTGATATATAAGCTGTACTAGAAGACGCGAATTGATTGTCCATTGTATGTTTGTAAAAGGTACTTGGACCTCTCTTGAGCCGAAAGAGGGTACACGACAAAACGGGTGGACAAAATAGGCATCCGGTAGAAAATACCGGTGCAATGCTTCCTCCTGCTCTTTGCGGGTGCCCTGTGTTAATAATCGAATAACACCCGAGATCTCTTTCTCTGGGTTCTCCATTGTATAGGGATTTTACTGACTAGCTTTGGGGATATCACGGATGCGCGCAAGCGAAGATACGGAAAAGAGGAGCTTGCAGCCGCTGGTTGAAGCTTTACAAAGTGCCGATGACGTTGAGATCAACCCCACAATAGGAAAAGGAAGGGAAAGAAAAGAGGATAGAGATGATTCAGGTTCGAAACATAAGATTTTTTTTTATCAGACGAACAAAGCTGATTATTGAAAAGCAGCATCCAAGCTCAGGAAGTAAATAAATATGAGCTGATGTTGATGATGTCATTGTTCATCACAAGCACCTACTGTACCTAGGACCTAGGTAGAAACCCTAGTGGGAAAGCTATTAAGCTAGTCTCCACCGGGGTTTACATGTGAATGAGCAACCCGCGAAGCAACCACCCTTTAATACAAGACTGTATTCAATTTCGCAAAGTACTGTAGGCCACTGAATGGGGTAGTCGTTGGTATGTAGAATTGGTGAGTAGCCTACATGTCCTAACGAGATAACAAGTGTCAACATAGCTGTAACCACAGCTTCATCGAGAAGCCTAAACACAGCCGAAAACACAGCAATACACGGTTACTAAATAATATGTTCCATTGGGTGGCCCAGAAATGGCTATACAAATAAGTCAGAAGTTCGTAATATTCAACAGAGTTCGCGCGAGGTCTTCAAGTGGTCGCACTACTCTAGACAATTACCTAGGCACAAGGTTCTAGAGATAACATACATAGTACAGAACAGGGTCCCCAACAAGTATCCCACGTTACTCGCCAACAAGCAATTAAGAGACCAACTCCAATACATGCTGACCTCAGTGCTCAAGACCAAAATAATGCAAAAAAAAAATTCTGTCTCAGTTCCCTCACGCTTGTCGACTCTCCGTTCAACCATAATATCCCCCGGTCCTCCAAAAATGGCACGGTGCGATCCCGGTATATCCCGTATTCCTACACAATCATGTCGCCTTTCGTGTACACATAACATCCTTTTCAGGGCTGCTATCCTGTATTATTAGGATGAAGCTCACGGCCTTGAGCGACTCCTTTGACGGCTCACGTCCCGTATATAGACGTCTTCCCTATATGGGCTCCTCCGGTCATCACTCCGTCTAGTGCGCTGGCTCCGCATACTATCCCGCCTTCTCCGCGGCGGTGTACGGTCCTCCTCGACGATAATCATGTCGCCCCCGTCGCTCAGTACGCTTCTGGGCGGCGGCGGCCCATGGCTGACGCTCCGTTCCCTGGGACGGGATCGCGACCGAGATCTCGGTCGTCCGAACTCCTCGACGACAATCTGCTCGTCGCGCTCGACCTGAATGGGGACAACACGCTCTCTCTCCCGTCGGATCTCAATTTTCTCGTGTCGCGGGGAATGCCTGCTGCGCCGGTGATGCCTACGAGGCGGCCCACGCGGTCGGGAGTGCCATGATACCACTGAGGCTGTGCCACCACCAACCGATCCTTCCTCTAACATTCGCGGGCCCTGCCCAATATTTACGCACCAGTATATGAAGGCGAGAAGGAGCAGGAAGCCGGCCACCGAACCGAGGGTGATACCGACGACGGTCCCAGAGTCTGGGCCGAATGGCACGTTCCCGTAACCCTGGGGCACTGTATTGGCGCCTACGAGAGTGCGGGACTTGAGTGATTCGGAGTTCTCGAATACGGGAATAGGGTAGCGCAGGTGTGGCGAATGGATCGAGAAGAAAGGGCGCGTTGGTGCGCCATCAGGCGTGTGAAGAAGAGGCGGCATTGCTGTCGCAAGAGTTATTATTTCAGACTGGAAGCCGAATCAGAGGGTATCGTCATTTGTGGAATTGAGGTCGCGCGCGATGTGGGTTGCGAGTATGGACGGCGCGTGTGATGATTAACAAGAGGAAGAATAGCTAGGTGGGTCGAGGGACGGAATCGAGTGCTGACGACGACGACGACGACGAAGCGCAAGAAGAGTTGCTGTTTCCAGCGTACCCAGGCTTATCGCTTCAAAATCAGGGAGTGTATCTAGAAGTTCGCGCAACACAAGCCTAATTTTTCACACAAGCATGAATTAAGATACGTCAGATGTGAAACGAGGTTGCGCGAGCGCGACATTGGCTAAGCGCTCGACGGCGGTTGGCGACAAGAAGACTGGCGACGAATGATGGACGGATGGGGATTGGGTCGAGCTATTCGGCTACTGTTGCTTGCTGCATATGGCATATGGCGCAAATGGGAGGCTGGCGTTGTTGGAGTATGAACGCTAGGCACACTCGCTAGCAGGGGTGTCGATGTGCAGCTGTCGCAACCGTTACAGTACATACAAACCCCGCTATCGAAGGTCCTCCTTTCCGTGATATATGACTCCTGTCATTTCTTCTGCTGGCTCTTGCTACATACTATAAGGTAATCCGGTAACTGTCTGTGCCTGGCTAATGTGTATATTACAATGCACCGGGTAATAATCATTAAATCGCCCCATTTAGGCTTCGGCGTAAACATGACGTTCCCTATATCACAGCTTGGAAGTCAGTATATACGTGGAAGTGAGCATTAGGTTTTGTTCGGGTCAAGCAATAAGCAAATCACAACATTAGGAACAAGTATGAGCAAGTTTACTTAAAACCACAAAAGTAAGGGGTAGACTCTTTAAACAATAGTACCTTTCTTTCTTCCTGCCAGGCAACCCTTATTTTCGATCATTAATCGCAAAGTTGTCGAAGCCGTCTAGTCCAGCTTGTCTAAGTAGTTTCCCAAAGGATGACCCAACAAATTCGGTCAACAAAATGGCAACATCACTGATAGCTAATTAGTAGTGAGTCACACTATCTTCAAACTGCATTCCAAATATCTACAATACCTAGGTATACTCAAATGATTTGCGATTTCCAAGATTTTCGCACTTTCTTCAACACCGAAGTGTCCAGGGGTGTTTGCAGTGACTAGGTAATAACTCCATGCCAGTACCCGCGTTAGAATTCACCTGACAACGCGACGCGAAGTTACGGAGACCCCGCGAACTCACTCACTCAGTCGCGGTTCCAGTCCCGCGTTGTCTACCTACAGTTCGGACGGCAGAAAAGCTCTTCGGGCGGGGTAACCCCTGGTTTAGTATCTTCCCAACTAGTCCCTTTATCTACGGCGGTGACAATGAGGACGAGTCATCCAATGCCTGTCTGTACTGTATACGGTCCTGATATACCCCATCGTACCCTCCATTTTTCCTTAATAGGTATTCCCTGGTGTACGTGCGAGATACGAGTCGTGAGAGATCCAATCAGGTTTCGCTGGCCAAGCACCTTAGTCTTCACATTCGAGGCCGCTAACGTAGTACTTTCGGGCATGGCGTGAAGAGCGATGTATGGAGGTACGACATACAGATAGGATATGTACTGTGCTGCGCCCAGGACCTCGAGGCCGGGACTTCGATGCATGAACATGGAATACGGTCCTCGGGCACCTGAGAAGACCGATCCCAACAAGTCGATGGCGGTCAGACTCATAATGGGCCGCATCCATGTTGTAGTTAAGCGTTATGCTTGTTATGGCCGATTCATACTAAAGACATGACAACCGCATCTCCTATATATAGAGCTGTAGGCTTCTCTTAGTTACTCGATCTCAGATACATTCTTCACATCATACACACTTGAACGCTAATCCGAACTCTCCCCTGAATTCTAGCTCTGCTTCCCGATCGCCCCTCTCAAGGAACATCGACAATTACCTCCGCACGTTGCCTAATAATGGCTGAACAGCAAGCGCCACTCAAGACATACCGCGGCAACTGCCACTGCTCGGCATTCGTCTACGAGATCACTCTTCCAGAGATCAAGCAGGCAGCGGAGTGTAACTGCAGCATCTGCTACAAGAAGGCGGCCATTTGGGCTTTCCCAGAGCCTACTAATGTCAAGTTCGTAAAAGGCGATCCATCGGCGCTGACTAACTACAATTTCAATAAGAACCAATTCACTCACAAGGTTCGTTCCTATCCTTGCATTGTAATGACTGCGGAGATATCCGTAATGAGGGAAAAAAAAAAAAAAAAAAAAAAAGGGTAAAGAAGGAAAGACAGGCAGGACGCTGATATTGGATATGTAGTTTTGTCCTACATGCGGGGTCTCACTGATGGTCGTTGGACACCTGAAACCCCCCAAGGCCGGCGAGGACAAGCTACCAGAAAACGGATTCAATGTAGGTTGGCATCAAATCCTTCTTCGAAGTATTGTAGTGTGTTTCCGGGTCAGCTTACCAGTGTCCAGGTACGCACGCTTCAGCACGGTCAGGTCAATGTCTGGAAGCTCGACACGAAAACGTAGGACCCCATTAACGACCCCTTTGATCATGGAGTTTGCATGCTCATATTATCCGATCTAGATTTGACGGAGCTTCGATCCCCCCTGCGTACAAAGCCCCCAAATATACAGGTCCTGAGCCTGCCGGGGACGCCGAGGGTCTTCAGCTGTACACTGGTAGCTGCCATTGCGGCGCCGTCACCGTCAGCCTGAAATCCCCGCCTCTGAATAAAGACACAAAGGGGCTCTTAGAGTGCGACTGCAGTATCTGCGGCCGGGTAAGTCTGAATACACGTTGCCTACGCGACCCCTTAGTCATAGAGAAGATGCCCAAGGCAGCTGGCTGACCACAATGAACGAGACAGTACGGTGCTACATGGACCTATTTGCCCCGTGCGCAGATCGCAATTCAGGGGAAAGAGAACTTCGGGGTCTATTTATTCAACAAGAAACTCGCCAACAAGAATTTCTGCAAGATCTGCGGTGTTCCGGTCTCCTCAGATGTGGTGCCGGTAGCTGATGAGCAAGTCGCTCAAGTGGATGAACAGACTAACGGATGGTATAGTAGCATGAAAGACCAAGTGGCTTTCAACTTGCGCGTTGTCAACGGCTTAAGCGTAAAGGATTTCAACCCAGGCCGATGGGAAGGCTATGCAAACATCAAGCCAGCATATGTCGAGCCATGAATGGACGCATGGGTAATATGAAGTTTAGAGCCTCCTATCATGAAGTATCTAGAACCTCAACTTCACTCAATATCAACATTTATTGAACTTGGCTGTGGGGTTCAAATTTTGACTTTATTGCTCTTCAGCTGTTATTCTTTGCTTCTCCATCGCACTTATCGTAGAGCTCTGGGCCGGTGGTTGCGCTGGTCTTTTTGTATCGAGCCCTATCCCAGTTAGGTATTCCATCGTCATCGAATTCTGCCCATTGAAAGAAAGAGCAGTTCTCCTGACCGGGGACGTTGCCACGATGACACACTACAAAAGATAAGCTATCACATAGGCCAGTGTAAAGTTTAGCTAGGGAGATCAAAAGACAATGAAGACTTACTCCAGAAGTACCTGCCCCAATTTTCCTTCTTTCGCTGCACAGTCCTGAGAACGGCCGGAAGGTTGCATTTGCATCTTGGGGTGAAGTTTGGGTGAAAGTTTGGCTTGTAATCACGATAAGTGATGTTAATCCTTCGATTGCCAGCAGTAGGATGAGGGTCGATAGCCTGTGCTGGTGTGATTGAATGTTTCCACTCTTCCTGCATCTCAGCATGCATAATGAGTAGTGAGTTGTGTGGCAGATGTATGGATATCTGTCCCTGCGCATCGGCATCCTCTGTCAAGTTGTTGTCGGCGTCCTTCGGCACTATACGGCGGACACGGAACTCCCGTGCCACACCTAATGAGAGTGAGCCGATGACAGCTCGGGGCCCCAGGTACGTCAGGTGGTCGCTGTGATATCCGACGGATTCCTGAGGCCCGTCGTAGCAGTTCACGAAGGCTGCATTTGGCGTCCACTCGTCGGGGCACTGGTATCTCAGCTTCTTGCGGGTTTTTATTATCTTGTTGACTGTTTCTTGTACTTTAGGTCTCACCCGGAGAAGCTGGGGTGTTATTCGTCGAACATCCTACAAGGTGTCAGTGGTGAGTGTAATATGTTGTGGAATCGTAACATGTCAGTGACAAAATCAGATGATGGACTACTTGTCTCATTTTGAGTGTATCCGAGCTGGATTCAACCTTATTCCCATTATATTTCCTACAAGATCGTACTCACTTCCAGACGTCCACCGTAATAGAAATACTCGTGCTTCTGCGTATTTACCTCGGCCTCTGTAGCTACATAGAAAGTGGATGTGTGTGGGCTCTGAACAATGTTGTCGAAAAGCTTGAAGGTGACTTGCTTGAAAGATTTGGATTCCTCTAGCATTTCTCGCAGTAGATCATTGGCTTCCTCCTGTGGCAGGAAATTGTGAATGATACTGCAAGGGGTATGTTCTGCGATGTCTTCAGGATCGTACAGATATAGTGTAGTGCCTTTTTTTGACAGCAATCTTGGCTTTTTAGCCGGGCTAGTCTCTCCTGTCGGCGATGAAACAGATGCAAAGGATCTTAGCGAAGTCTGAACTCCCACATTGGAGGCAGCGCGAGGCTTCTTTGGTTCTGCTTGACTGTTGAGGAGGGAAGAGGTAGCTTGACCAACAGATCCTTCTTTTGCCAGAAGGGCTTCGAGTAGAGCTTCCTGGGATATGTCCGGAAATAGAGAGGCAAGCATGGCGAGCTTCACCTCGGTGGAGTCCTCATCGCCATCCTGAGCGGGATCCTGCGTGATGGAGGATGATTTGCGTTTTTGGCCTCTTAGAAAAGCATCCATTATGTGGACAAGGAGAAGATAATGGCCATAGTTCTTTCATCATGATTTTTGTCTGTATATTCACCGGGCAATTCCGTGGAACTCTGGCTTGAAATCAGATGTTTAGTCAGGCCGCAGTGTCGTTCTGCGTGTGAAGGGCGACCAATTACAGAAGAGCGCAAAGCTTCACTACAGAATCTAGCGGTACGTACCCGCAGCCGCTAAAACACCTGCATGTGTACCTACGTCAAAGCCGAGGCCCCACGTCCCCCGAGGCCCAGCTGCCATCCACCATCCATCCCACTTCGACGTGGGATTGCCGTAGACTAAAAGCTATGGTACAATCAATAATCTAGGTACATTTCCTTCAACCCCTTGGATGCGACGAGCGTCTCACTTAAGCATTTGGAGGTATGGTCTACCGGGCCTTGAATTGGTTCACAGACTGAAGCATACCCGATCATGGCGTCCATGCTAGAATTCCGCACGCCTGGCTTCAACCCGTACGCCGTCAAATACTCTCCATACTACGACTCGCGCATTGCCGTCGCGTCGGCCGCGAACTATGGCATCGTCGGGAATGGTCGGCTCTTTTGCCTGGGCCTGGGGCCTCAGGGAGTGCAGGTAGAGAAGACGTATGCGCCTTGTCCCCTCACGAGCGCAGACAGCGACTCGCTGCTAACCGTGCCTTCGAAGCTTCGACACCAACGACGCCCAGTATGACCTCGCCTGGTCTGAGATCAACGAGAACCAGCTGCTCGCCGCCTGTGGGGACGGGTCCATCAAGCTCTACGACGTCAATGTCAACGAGTTTCCCGTCATGAACTTCCACGAACACAAGCGTGAGGCCTATTCAGTCGCCTGGAGCCCCGTGACCAAAGACACCTTCGCCTCGAGCTCGTGGGACGGAACAGTAAAAATTGTACGACAATCCTGCCCATGCGTTTTGGTGCTTGTTGTTGCCATGTCCTGTTCTGTCTTGTCGTCGCACAGCTAACACAGACGGCTTCAAAGTGGTCTCCAACCAGGAAAGAGTCTCTAAGGACGCTCCCCGTTGGCAATTGCACCTACAGTACATCCTATTGTCCCTCAAATCCCAACATCATCTCGGCGGTATCGACCGACTCGCACCTCCGCATATTTGATCTTCGGACGCCCGTCAACGCCCAGTACCACCTCACTACGAAAATTCCAGTTCACCAGCCCCCTCCGGTGCCGATGCCCCCGGGCGTTTCCCCTCCCTTCCTGCCAGCCGAGATATTAACCCATGACTGGAACAAGTATAGAGACTCGGTCATAGCTACGGGAGGCGTAGACCGGGCGATAAGAACCTTTGATATCAGAAACCCAACAGCAGGCCCCGCGTCGATAATGATGGGCCACGACTACGCCGTGCGAAGGCTCGCTTGGAGCCCTCACGCTACTGACATCTTGCTCAGTGCCAGTTACGACATGACGGTCAGATTGTGGACAGATGGTTCTACCATAGGGGCTAATGAAAGCCGTCCTTCCGTAAAGCCAGGTCTACAGCTAGGCATAATGAACAGGCATACGGAGTTCGTGACCGGCGTTGATTGGTGTTTATTTGGCGTCGGCGGCTGGGTTGCTACTGTTGGATGGGACGAGCGGGTCCTATTATGGGATGCTAACATGATGCTCCAGGGAAGGAGTTGATATTGCCCGGAACCCCAGCGATTGAAACTATCGGTACATGATATGCATTAGAAGGCGTTTTGGAGCTGATAACCGGAAGCTGTTTCATTGATACCACCAGGTAACGATTTAAAGAGAGCACATATCTTATCATATAAGTCATAAGCCCATTAGCAGGAAACCAGAGCTGCTACCAGAGATAACATATAGTCAAACGGCCCCGAAAACTATATAGACGATGAGGATGTATTATTACAGCGCACTAAGCCAAATCACCTAGCCGGTGAAAAGAGCTCAATGGGCAGCATCCATGAAAATATACGCCCATCCAGATGGTATGAATATACTGTGACATGCATCACTCAACTTGCTGCGAAGCAAGCCAAGAACCTCGTTGAGCTCTGGCGCAGTTCAGTTTCATGCCAACTACATACAAGCCTAGGGAAGAGAGACACAAGAGCTAACCGCGGCGAAGGGGGCCATGAAAGAACGCTCTCAATTTCTTCGAAGTTGAAGAGATTGAAGACAGGTAGCTCAACATTTCAACCGTCGGCGATAAGGGCTAGCGCATTGGGTGGTGGCAGAAAAGGTCTGCAGCTCACCAAGTATATTCACGTGGACCAAATAGAATTAGAAGAATATACACATGACGGCGGTAAGTCTCCCAACGGAATTTTCAATCGTAATGGATTAAGTTCATAAGAGTGAATAGTTTCCTCATGATCAATGCGTTAGCATTGCTGGTGTCCGCCTTGATATGGTAAGTACAGCCTCCGTATAGTACAAACAATAAAGTAGAGATTTCAGTCATCAATCGCTCAGATCTCGCTCTGCATCAAGGCGGCGCCCCAGCCCCAGCCTCAATCACCAGCTTTTATACCCAATTTAAGGACGACAAACCCTAACTCCGTCGACGCCTCTGAACAATTGCCATCTACAACTCTTAATGTTGTACATGACCCTAGTACTTATTTTTTACACTGTAAAATGAACCTTTCATCAACTGGATTTTGGTACCATCGCAGGAGGGTAACAAGCGCTTCGTATGTCTCGATTAGAATGCCATATTTCTAGCTTCAGAAGGTGGCGTTTCCAGTGGAGCCGGATGATCCACCGCCAACACGCGATGAAAAGCGGTCTTCGAAGCTGGGCGGTCTGGAGCGGTCAGTCCTTCTGAAGCCGTCATTGCGATTGGATCCGCCATTGCGTTGGAATCCACCGTTGCGTTGAAATCCACCATTGCGTTGAAATCCGCCGCTGCGTTGGAATCCACCGCTGCGTTGGAATCCACCGCTGCGTTGGAATCCGTCGTTGCGTTGGTATCCGTCGTTGCGTTGAAACCCGGAGTTCGAGCCAAAGCTATTGCCAAACCCGCGAGGTCCAAGTGACTCCTCTTCATCGTAACCAACTCGAATTCCACGTACGCGAGACAAACCACGATTCTGAACGGTTTTGGGGGCCACGGCAGGGGGTTCGGTCCAGCCCATGGCCTCCGTGCACCATTTGTTTAACATGTCGACAACCTCCTCAGCCTGGAAATTTCTGCCGAATTTTTGGCCGAGGTAGGCCAGGTATACGGCGCGAAAGGAAGACCTAGGCACAGATGAGTATGCCTTTCTAAGTTGGCTGAAATATTGAGACACGTTTTCAGGTGCTGAGGAATCTCCCGGCTCATGTCGTGCAGATTCTAGTGTATCAGTGGGCTTGATTGGCAGGCCTGGAAGACGGCTACGTGCTTCTGGCAACTCTTCCTCAGTGAGAACTAGCCAACCCTTACCAGCGTTTCCGGCACGACCCGTACGGCCCACCCGATGAATGTATTGGTCCCGATCAGGTGGAAGGCCAATTTGAATAACATCGGTAACTTTAGGGAAGTCCATTCCTCGCGCTGTGACATCGGATGACAAGAGAATAGCAGATTCAGCTCTGCGGAAGAAGTCAGCGCTTCTTGTGCGCTGAGGTTGAGTCATCTTAGAGTGGATCGGAAACAGAGCAGTCTTTCCAAAACGTGAGAACGACGGAGTGTTTCTCAAGACTTGGAAAGCAAATTCGACACTAGCGGTGTTTGAGAAGAAGACAATAGCCTTGAATGGAAGTCCAGCCTCCTGTGCTGTCTGTGCCTTTTCTGCGATCTCTATAATCGTGGGGAATATGTTCTCGAGACCCTTAATAGTGACAAGGTGTTGGGGAACACGCTCGTGCGTAGCCACATCGTCTGCCTTGATGGTTTGTACAAATTCGAACCTGTCAGGGCGGACCATACTCTTGGCGAGAGTAACTACATTACGAGGTATAGTGGCGGAGAAGAGGAGAGTCTGTCGTTCTTTCTCAGCTGGCGAAGGCAGCGCGTCCTGGATGGAGCGTAGTTCGTCGGCAAAGCCAACATCAAGCATTCGATCCGCTTCATCGAGTACAAAGGCTTGTAGGTTAGGAGCTTTAACTCTGGCGTCTGGGTCCATGAGCAGATCGTTTAGTCTTCCAGGTGTGGCAATCAGGACATCACAGCCCTCTCGCCACATTTTGATAAGAGATTCTCTTTTCCTAGTACCTCCTACGGCAGTTTGGACGACAATGCCGGTATTCTTTGCGAGTTTCCGGGCTTCAACGCCGATCTGCTCAGCAAGCTCGCGAGTGGGTGAGAGGATAATCGCACGGACATCCTCACACGATGCGCGACGTCTGGAACGGGGGTCGGCTAGTTGGGGCTGATCTGCCAAAACGCGCTGGAATAGAGGGACTAGGAAGGCCAGGGTCTTTCCCGTGCCGGTTTTGGCTTGAGCAACCCTGGGATGACGGCCATGGTTAGCAAGAGCCAAGGAAGCAGAAGGAAGAGGGCGGAGGAGGGGGAGGGGGGGGGGGGATGCGTCCACTCACATGTCGTTTCCCTTCAAGGCGGAATTGATGGTCAAAGACTGCACCTCCGTCATAGTATCGTAGCCCATACCCTTGGTCAAGGCATCGACCAGGCGATCATTGACACCGAGTTGAGGGAGATCACCGAAGCGGGTGACGGGAGCGGATGGGGGAGCCGCAAATTCACCTTGGCGATTAGCTTGAGCGGCAGCGGATTGGGCTGAGTAAAGTCGAGAGAAGGCATATGTAGGAGTGATACGCCGTAAAGCGGGTTGTGATGTTGTGTGGTGAAGGATGGCGCCGAGGTGCTCGGAACCGGTGCTTCGCGTCAATGAGACGGTAGAAAATTGACGAGCAACATTGCCCAAGCGGGCATGCCGCTGAAGGGAAGCCCTGAACATGACGGGTGGATGGATGATATGCTTGATCAAGGCAAGATGAGTGTGGCGGGGAGTCAACAGTTACAGAGGT
The DNA here is from genome assembly GCA_022593225.1 of Xylaria sp. FL0064. Classification (NCBI taxonomy): domain Eukaryota; kingdom Fungi; phylum Ascomycota; class Sordariomycetes; order Xylariales; family Xylariaceae; genus Xylaria; species Xylaria sp. FL0064. The sequence continues at coordinate 246,326 of JAJKLE010000029.1, forward strand.
AGGGGAAACAGAGATGAGGAGAGGGAAATAATACTGATGATGGTGAGAGTAACGATGACAATAACGATGATGATATTATTGTCGCAGTCGTGTTGTCGTAGTCGCTGTCGTTGTTGCGGTTATTGTTGTACAGCGGCACCACGATCTCAAGATGTCTTGGGATGGAGAGCAGAGTAGGAATAATGCGGCGCGATAAGAAAGTAGAACTTTTTTTTTTTTCCTTATATTCAGATACCTTAGCATCCTACTACGAAAGGGGAATAGGGTCCGCCTAATCGTTATCACGGTAGCGCTGCGGAGTGGACCCTTCTATTGAGGTAGAGCATCGGTAAGATACATGTATCTGTTAGGGATGTACCTTCCTACTAGTAGGTGCGTTAAGTAGATACTTAGGTACCTAGTAGTGGGCTTTGATTTACCTTCAGATGACCGCTTCCATTTTCCCATGTATGTACGGCGCAATTGTGAGAATTTGCAGTTCTGTAGATATTCAAACATCAACAGGGTGTAAATTGTTGAAGCGATACAATTGGTTCAACATTGACCTGGTACTGAACCTTTATGTCCTCAAGTACTATGTGCCTAGATACTTACATAGTAGGTAGTCGGTACTACAGAGTGATTTTAAGCCGCCATCCTACTTCTAATACGGGCGCACTTCAAGAGTTAGGCCAGTTGCTTGTTGCGTCAAGTTGTGAAAAAGGCTTTGATTTTTTAATTTTTGTTTTTATCTTTTCCTTTACCCTGGGCTTATCCACCCTTCTCCAGCATAAAGGATGAGTGGCTTGCTTACCACGGCTAGCCTGGAGTCTGATATGGTGTTGCCATTGCAGCATGTGATAATCCACATCTAACCAAAGTAGGTACATTAGGTAGTATAGAAATATTGACCCTTCAAAACTTCTGGAGGGCGTGTGGAGCCTACATATGTAGTAAAGGTAGATAAGTAAAAGCGTGCCCTTCACACTCGCTACACTACATCATCCTGAAATCAGCTCGTCATTTCTCTTCATCTGGCTTGTGGAGCTTGGCAAATCCTTTGCTTCATGGCGTGTGGTATGCTTCCAGTTGCGGCAGCTGAAAGTGGTGGCTATGATCGATAACTGCCTTGGTTACGACTTATCGTCAAAACCCTGCTTCTATCACGTCGAAAGAGTCAAGCTCGCCAAGCCATCTGTGTTAGCCGCATACCGATGCTGAAACTCCGCCTCTGAAACTATTTTAACTTTTTAACTTTCTTTCTATATAGTGGGAGTAATAAACGGATAACAATCGTCTGCACGACGGGCATCTTGCCTATATTCGGAACTGTCCGCTTGACCGGACTTCCTCGATCTGAGGACTCGACAATTCAAGCACCGTCTTCTTGACCTGAAGCAAGTCTGCCTATCAGGCGAGAGAGCCTTTTTATCTCTAGCCCAGACAGGTTTTATTTCTGAGGACGGCGTTTTTATTTAGCTGTGCTCTGCCTATCACGGCCGTCAACAGGTTGGGAGGTAGCAAATTAGCCTTTTCTAAGGGGCTCACACATACTTTACGCGTGTAGTACGTCTGCCCGAGGTATACTTGCCTAAGAGCAAACCTTAGTTACGCCATGGACCAGAAGGATGTTTTCGATATGCTTCTCACGTCTGTCCGCTCCCCAATGTCGGCCTTCAAGTATCTCCGCCTTTCCACTATGTCTTCACGGCGTCACGTCACGGCACAGGGGATCGAGGAGTTTGTGGTGACAAATTACGAGGAGGATCGGGCCGTTCAGGTCGATGGTACGGTAGCCGGAGCCGCAATGTCAACCCCGTCGCAACATAAAGAGCAAGCACTGACAGCTCCGGGCGTGCGGTGGAGGTACGCCGAACAAGGTGCGTTCTTCCCACTGTGACAATTTTGTAGAAAGAAGTGGCATGAGCCAGGCTAATTTGGCGGACAGGTATGAACATACACCGCATCGCGTATCTGAATAAGGACGACCCGGCTTTCTCCCGCAAATCCTTTGTCGATGGCATGGCATACATGCTGATGGCTCTCCCGAGCAATCTCAGCGACCAAGAAGCTGCTATGATTCGGGAAGCTATGCCACCGTCTATTGCGGACGCGAATCTCGTCGGTGGGGGGAGCAATAGAACGATTGGCTGGAAGTCTCCTCCGGGCGGCCGCACAGGCGGACTGCAAGGGTTCGTTGCCATGTTGGTATCCATCCTCGTGGTTCTGATACACCTAACATTATCATACGCATCCGTCGTAGTCCGCGTGGGCGCCCACTACGAGCGCAAGCACAACATATCACAGCAGATCGTATCGAGGGGTTTTATAATCGCTTCGGCCGTCGGGAGACATAGTATTGTTCTTAGCGCCAAGATCTGTGCCATGAAGAATGGACCAGTCGCCAAAGCCGTCGGCAACCTCGCGAGCCGTGCTGTCGAGAGCGTCGCAGCTGGTATTCAAGAAGGTATCGGGCAGGGACTTGTGATGATCGACACGCCACAAGGGCCAAGTTAATGCACATTGAAATGAAGTCTACGAAGGGATCTCTTGCCAGGGATTCAGTACTCCGTGTAAGAAGACCTATACAGAAGTCATGCTCCTACACAAGGTATCTATGGAGGTGGAAGGCAACACGTGTTGAGTTAGATAGAATACTGAAACGAGCTTTTAACGAACATAATCGCCAATGCGATGTACATAGAATAGACTAGGGGCTAGGCGTTGGATGTTAATTATGATCAGTGTAAATCTTAGTTGTATGGTCGTTGAACTTTTAAGAGCTCGTGTATGATCTCTAATATGATTAAGGCCCATTAACTTAGGCATCTGGACTCGATCGACACAATGTGATGCCAACAGATAGCGTGCGACAGCATGTCGCTGATAAATCAGTTGTATCCTCGAGTACACGATTAGACCTTGTATTCCCCCTTTCCCGAGTCAAATGAAGACCCAAGCACGATAGCTATGGAACCCAAGAAGTCTATCGTCGCGCAGCAGCTACATACAAGAAATTATCATGCACGGCCACCACTACTCCCAGAAGCAGCCGCCTTTTCGCTAGCGATCTTAGCCTCCATCTTCCGCCGGGCAGCTAATATCATCTCATCACGTCTGCGTTGGAGTGACATCTGCCGTTCCTCACGGTTTGAGCTCCACGCCTTTGTCTTATCTCCCGACCCGGAGGCCGTTTCTGAATCGCTATTGTCACTGCTCTTATCAACCCTGTCTTTGAGATTGTATCGCGTTATCAGGTCTGGTTGGGCTGGGCGTGAGGGTGCCTTGGCGGGTTGAGAGGTCGAGGACTGTGTCATTGACGCCGGTGGTGGTGGCGGCTGAAACGTGAGGGGGGGCTGAAAGGGGGTACGTGGTTAGCAGCGAAAATTACTGTATATTATATTCCGACCCGTGGCTGAAGAAAGGAAATAGATGGCTCCGTTGCTAGTTCCCATAGCTCAATCAAGTCATCCGCCAGGTCGAGAATCCATTACAGGCCGCAACCCTATGACCAGGCCGTTGAAAGACGAAGGGAAGCACAGCATAAAACTTACAGTCTCTACGCGCCCAGTGAGGATTCGCTCCGTCGTCGTCGTTATGTTGCCCCGATTGCGCTGCAGCTCCCACAGGATGGTGCGCCGGTCGACTTGTGGGAAGACCTGCTGTATCCGTTCGACGGCGGCCTCGCGTGTCCTCGAACTCGCGGCGGCATCCCGACCCTGCTGTACCCCCGCCGAGCCTGCCGACGACGAGAAGAACAGGTATCGGATCACGAGCCCGCCTAATACCACGATCAAGACTAGCGAGGTGAAGGAGACCTGTTCGTCGGCCATGGTGGAATTGTTGCGGCAAGTGAACTAGTCGGACGCGACCAGGCCACGGTAAGTCTGTGTAGTGTTGCGATATCGCGGCGTGGTAACGGGTGCTGGTCTTGGTGGCAAGTCAGGTTTGTCGTTGGGTTTGATAAGGCCGTGGTCCGCCCTCCTTGTCGTCACTCTTTATCGTTTCCCTTCTAGTATCTTCACCCAAACAGACCGTAAATACAAAACTTTAACTATGCAATGCCTAATAGGACAATAACCGTCGTCGCAAGCAGCTCGGGATGTATAGGTTGACATGTATTGTTGTGAGGCATGTGGAGGATGACGTTATGAGGGAGCGGTCGGAAATCTTGTCGCGTGGACCAGTGTACTTAAGCACTTGGTAGGTAGTGCATACCTACATAGGTACTTCGTAGTCAGGCTAAGCCACAGATAACTACAAAAAAACGATGCGAAGAAGCTTATGAAACTTCTTACTTAGGGTTACAACTAAACAGAGGTAAGAGGCTACCAGCGGTATGCGCCTAGAAAATGCAAAACTATAATGGTTAAATGACAATTGGTTTTATTGCTTTGTGAGTTTATAAAAAAAATAATTGCATCTCGGCGGAACACAAGGTCTTTAGCAGGGTTGCTCCTTACCCACGGTGTTTACAGGTCATCCATACCTCTAGACCAAGTGCCATTTCACATTAGAAATTAGCCTTGTTTTCGAAAAGGCCAGTAGACCCACAATAGTATCTGTGGCCGTACTGGTATGACAGTACCGCCTTAACCTGAAATCTCTCTACCCGGCGCAGTTAGAATATTGGCTTGGCTGTCGGTCATGTGACGCTTTTTATCCAATAAGCAACTTATTTTTCTATCCACCGGTAATCGGAAAATTAATGTCGCAACACCTTGTGGCGTTTTTGTTCTTTAAATATCGCCAGTTATCCACCTGTAGGGCCAGCCAAGCCAATATTCTAACGGCGCCGGGTAAAGAGACCTAGTACAAAGCGGCCATTTCTAGCTCTTTTGTCACCTGACTGAGCCGAGCCTGAGTAAAAGCGGCGATTGAGCTAAGCCTGAATTGAAATACGCCACAGATGCTAGGACAACCTACTACCTAGGTACTTACCAAGGTAGGTAGGTACCGATACCATCGCAACATGTTTCTTATCAATCTACTTACATAGTTCCCCCCATTAACTTTAGTTTTGCCTGCTTGTAATCCTCTCATTGAATAACCACGTAAAGTCCCTGTGGGACGGCTGGAGTAATTAAGCTGTAAAGAACAGATATGACACTTGATCTAAGCCAAGTTGGCAAATAGAGCTGAAGAAAGTAAAAAGTAAATGAGAAGAGGGAAGTGGACCTGCAGGTTGATATACACCAAATATCTGGAGCTGTCAGTCACTGAGTGAGTGGCTGAGACAGATATACCTAGGTAGGTACATGTATGTACTGCTAGGTAGGCAGGGTACTGAAGTACTTACCCATGAGGGCCCCACCCAGGTAGTGCGCTGTCCAAAGGAGGGGCAGATGTGGCTTGTGCCATCCCTGCAAGAGCCGGATAGGTTGTTTTGTTGACTTTCGCCCGCTTGGGTACGCGTAGCAACAAGCGTTGGCAACAAGCTCGACATTACAGAACAACCGACTTCCAGCGACGGCGAATCGTCGCATCCGGCATAATGAGAGTCACAGAAGTTATCATAGATGTAAGCACTTTCGTCCGCCTCAGAAATGCCATGCTAACCCGCCGAAGGGCTTCAAATCGTATGCGGTGCGGACTGTCATCTCAGGATGGTAAGTAAACAATGCCACTCTCTGCGGGCGCATTGCCGGCGCTAATGTCGCATAGGGACGAGAGCTTCAATTCTATCACTGGCCTCAACGGCAGTGGTAAGTCCAATATCTTAGATGCCATCTGCTTTGTCCTCGGTATTACCAACATGTCAACAGTGCGGGCGCAAAACTTACAGGTATGGAGAGAAATTGCAACAGTGATTCGGCGCTTGGTGGAGCTAACCGACGAGTCGAACAGGATCTGATATACAAGCGCGGCCAAGCTGGCGTCACAAAAGCAAGCGTCACTATCGTCTTCGACAACAGAGATAAAGAAAAATCGCCCATCGGCTTCGAGGAGTACGCAACCATCAGCGTTACCAGGCAGATTGTCTTGGGCGGAACGTCGAAATACCTCATAAACGGCCACCGCGCGCAGCAGCAGACCGTCCAGAACCTATTCCAATCTGTGCAGCTCAACATCAACAACCCCAATTTCCTGATCATGCAGGGTAAAATCACCAAGGTCCTCAATATGAAGTCTGTCGAGATCCTCGCCATGATAGAAGAGGCCGCCGGTACAAGGATGTTTGAGGATCGACGAGACAAGGCCCTGAAGACCATGGCGAAGAAGGAAATGAAGCTCCAAGAAATAACGGAGCTACTGCGTGAGGAAATCGAACCCAAGCTCGAGAAGCTACGGACAGAGAAGCGCGCGTTCTTGGATTTTCAGCAAACACAGAACGACCTCGAGAGGTTGACGCGGGTGGTGGTTGCCCACGACTACGTGAAGTATCAGGAACGCTTAGCACAATCTGAAACAGACCTCGAGAAGAAGAGACAAAGGCAAAAAGACCTCGAGGAGTCAGCCACCAGGCTCAAAAGCGAAATATCACACCTCGAGCAGGATGTCAAGAGGGTGAGAGCAGAGCGTGATAAGGAGCTGAAGAAAGGTGGCAAAGCTCAAGCATTGGAGGATAGTGTTAAAAAGCATTCAAATGAGCTGGTCCGCTTGGCTACCGTGATGGACCTGAAAAGGTCGAGTAAGCGAGAAGAGGAAGAACGCAAAGTTGCCGTACAGAAGAACGTCGCTGAGTTAGAGGCGGCTCTTCAGGAGAAGACCAAGGCTTACGAAAAGATCAAGGCCAAATATGACGCGGCGAAAGACGAAAATGAAAAACAAGCTCAGGAAGCAGAGTCAAAAGAAGAATTGCTCCAGACTTTACAAACCGGTGTTGCATCCAAGGAAGGCCAAGAAAGCGGATACCAAGGTCAATTGCAAGACGCAAGAAGTCGAGTGGCTGCTGCTGCCACAGAGCAGGAACAAGCGAAATTAAAGATTACCCATTTGGAGAAACGTGTCAAAGAAGAGGAACCTCGGGCCAAGAAGGCGAAAGAACAAAACGCTGGCCTCTTGAGCGAGCTGGAAGGCTTGCGAGCGCAGTCGCAGAAGCTGGAGGCGCAGCTCGCGAAACTCGGGTTCGAACCTGGCCAAGAGGAGGAAATGTACAAGAAGCAATCATCGTTGCAGCAATCTATTCGAGGTCTCAGGCAGGAAGCCGATGCACTCAAGCGCAAGGTCGCCAATATCGACTTTAACTACGCTGATCCGACCCCTAACTTCGACCGCTCAAAAGTCAAAGGCCTGGTCGCCCAACTCTTTACCTTAGATAAGAACCATACTGAAGCAGGCACAGCTCTAGAGATATGTGCTGGTGGTCGTCTTTACAATGTCGTTGTGGATAGTGAGGTAACAGGAACCCAACTCCTCCAAGGGGGCAAATTACGAAAGCGAGTCACTATCATCCCATTGAACAAGATTGCAGCATTCAAAGCCTCTGCTCAGACCATTGCAACAGCACAAAAGCTTGCACCGGGAAAGATCGACCTCGCGCTTTCACTCGTCGGATATGACGAAGAGGTTTCTGCTGCCATGGAATACGTCTTTGGTAACACTCTAGTTTGCCATGACACCGAGACAGCCAAGAAGGTAACATTTGATCCTAACGTACGAATGAGGAGTATAACGCTCGAAGGTGATGCATATGATCCATCAGGTACCTTATCTGGTGGTAGCTCTCCTAATTCGAGCGGCGTGCTTGTTACCCTTCAGAAGCTGAACGATATCAATCGCCAACTGAAAGAAACCGAAGCTTCGCTGCAAGCGCTGCAAACCCAAATGACGCGTGAGAAGTCCAAGCTCGATCAGGCTCGTAAGATCAAGCAGGAACTTGATCTCAAAGCCCACGAAATCAAATTGGCGGAAGAGCAGATCAGCGGCAACTCTTCGTCTTCTATTATTCAAGAGATTGAGAACATGAAACAATCCATCAGCCAGTTAAAATCTGACAGTGCCGAAGCCAAGAAAAGGCAGGCAGAAGCCAGTGCCGATGTTAAACGCATAGAGAAGGACATGAAAGATTTCGAGAATAACAAAGATTCAAAGCTTGTTGAGCTTCAAGCATCCCTTGACAAGCTGAGAGATACGCTGGCTAAGAATTCGACTACTGTGAAAACCCTGCAGAAAGAAGTCCAGAATGCGCAACTGGATTCTGAGCAAGTATCCTCCGATCTTGCCGCTGCGCGAGAGCAACTTCTTGAGGTTGAACTGGCTATCAAAGCTCAACAAGAAGAAATCGAGGATATGACGAAGCAGCAGACACGACTGCAAGAAACTCACGACGTAGCCCAAGCAGAGCTCGACGATGAGCGTGCCAAGCTCACTGGGTTTGACGATGAGTTGCGCGCCTTGGAAGACGCAACGCGGTCAAAAAATTCCCGCATCGCCGAAGAGAGCTTAGAAATGCAGAAATTAGGCCACCAGGTCGACAAGTTCAACAAAGAGCAGCAGAATGCTGTGCAGGCTGTTGCGCACATGGAACAGGAGCACGAATGGATCGCGGACGAAAAGGAAAAGTTCGGCCGCGCCGGCACTCCGTACGATTTCCAGTCACAAAACATCGGCGAGTGCAAAGCGACTTTAAAGAACCTGACAGAGCGTTTCCAAGGCATGAAGAAAAAGATCAACCCAAAAGTCATGAACATGATCGACAGCGTCGAGAAGAAAGAAGTTGGTCTCAAGACCATGATGAAGACAGTCATCCGCGACAAGCGCAAGATTGAGGAGACTATCATCAGTCTCGACGATTACAAGAAGAAGGCCCTTCTTCAGACGTGGCAGAAGGTCAACGGCGATTTCGGACAGATCTTCTCCGAGCTACTCCCTGGCGGTAGCTTTGCCAAGCTCGACCCACCAGAAGGCAAGACTATCAACGAAGGTCTTGAAGTCAAGGTCTGCTTAGGCAAGGTGTGGAAGCAGAGCTTGACGGAATTAAGTGGTGGTCAGCGGTCAGTACTTTACCCTTCCACTTTTCTCCTGCTCATTTCTCACGCGCGCGCGCGTGTCTTTTAACCCCTTTTCTGAATTACGCATGCTAATGCTGGCGCATAGGTCTCTGGTCGCCCTTTCCCTCATCATGGCTCTGCTGCAGTTCAAGCCAGCCCCTATGTACATCCTCGACGAAGTCGACGCCGCCCTTGATCTGTCTCATACGCAAAACATTGGTCGCCTCATCAAGACTCGCTTCAAGGGCTCCCAGTTCATCGTCGTCTCGCTCAAGGACGGCATGTTCCAGAACGCGAACCGCATCTTCCGCACTCGGTTCTCCGAGGGCACGAGCATGGTTCAGGCGTTGACGGCGGCGGACTTCAAGTGAAGCTGCCGATGCTGAGCTAAAGGAAGTTTAGAGATGATGATCATAACAAATAGTATAGCTTGGCATATAGGGTATACGCTCTCGTATGCTGATTAGTGTAGGCACACTATATCGGGCTGCTGATGAAGATATGACTGATTGCACATGAAATACATACGCATGGGTTGTTAGAACGTTCGGATGCTTCGGTAAATACCAGGCGAGGCGTGGCGTGGGTTCGAATAGGGTTGTTTGCTCTGCCGATGGCGGTTTATTGGTTGCTAGCGATACATAGCGTATGGGGATATAATTTCTGTTTACTTTTTTTTAAGGCAAGAGACCCTTTGGGATTCGAACTATTCGATTGGCCGCTCTAGGGAGCTCACAGTTGAAGAGAAATGCATACATCATCTTTTGTGATCCTGCTGTCCATTATTGCTGTCCTTTTATCGGAAGTCTATCGATTGTACGGGTGGCTTTTATGCCTATGCTGTACATTGGAATGCTTCAGGTTTGCATGCCATCGTTTATAGATTTCTGGCCCCAGGCATATATAGGCAAGGTCTAAAACGGTCCCTCCATCTTACTGCTTGATGTATAGATGCTCGCCCCTTTCTTCTACTTCCACCGTCATACCAACAGCGACCCAGGCAGACCGCCCGTCGTCGGGGTCGTCGTCGCCGAGCAAACCTGAACCAGTGGCGGAGTGAGACTTCGGATTTTCGTCCACCTCAAACAATGGCGTCAGCTGCATTCCTAGACAACCGTTCAGGGGCGCGCCCTTGTCTACATCCCGCAGAGCACGGAGGGAGCGATCCGGCTCGCGAGGATGTCTGTCTCCTGTAAACGGGTCCACGTTGGGCATTTTACACCTTTGGGCGAGGTCAGCTTTCTTTACCCTTCAGTTCTGCGGCATATTCAAAGGATTATGTGCCCAGCTCGAGCCATGGGTTCGGTACACACCTAACTGTCCGGCACGAGACGTGGAATACAGCATCATTATACAATCCTGATTTCCCAGGTTTAAAGCGAGCCTTCTTCCATGTCTCCTCATCGTAAGGAGGCACACCAGAAACTGTATTTGTAATGAAGATTAGTGACATGGCTTTCTCATTGATTATCGATGAGGAAGCTTACGGATAATGTTTGCGCGGAATCGTCGCACTAGACCAACCGACGTTAGCATATGCTATCTTAAGCGTGTTCTTGAGGTCTAAAACCGTTGGGGCTACCCAAGACATGAACTCAATCTAGAATGACATGTCTCCACTCTAAAGGTGGCTTTAATAGGATAAATATGCTTCTGAGAGTTACTCACTGTCTAGCTTGTTGAGGTTATCGTCTTTTGGCACCTCCTCACTGAATTTCTGTAGGCTGTCTAGAGTGATCATATGCAGCGGGTACTATTATTACGTCAGTTGGCTTTGTTTTCTACAGGTAGGAGGTAAGCAGCGTGATAGTAGGTACTTACCGCATCTTGAAAACCTGTGACGGGCTGGTATCCGGCATCGTCTTTAACCGGCGCACACCTGTAGACCTCGCGGAGTCTGGAAGGATCGATACGGAATAGACCAAGCTTGTTGCTCACGCCGAGGTAAAGCATCAGTTCCCTGGGAAGTTCCGTGGACATGTTGAGCGCGGTGACAACCTCTTTCCAGATCCTGACGTCTTCGAAAGTGTACCCCTTGTCCTTGATCTCCGCCGCCGCCGGGAAGTCGACGGGGAGAAGGATTTCCTTCTCGGGCTGCGCGGCAGCGCCCCTGCCGAGCTTGGCTGCAATGGTGGACAAGAACCCGCGCCATCCATCTCCCTTCCACGGGAACCTCAGGATCAGGAACGCCTCCCTCGTAGGCTTCATCGACTGCCTGCGCAGCTTCATCTCGTCGGGCAGCCATAGATCGACCTTGACGGTTGCGAGGAGCGGGAACTGCCTCTGCGTGACGAACTCCCAGCGGTGCTCGCGCCTGGCGTCGTCGGTCGCGTCAAGAGACACGGGGAAGGGACTCTTGAGCTGCGCGAAGGTGAACAGGCGGTCGAACTCCAGCCCCTGGGGAAGCACCCTGCTGCGCGTCACCTCGATGGCGCGGCAGGACTTGACGGGGTAGATGAGCAGGCTCTGCACAGTCGCCGGCGCCCCGTAGTCCCTCGGCGCGCCCTCCGCCGCCGCGTGGTGGCGGTTGAGCGTGCTCTTAGACCGTCTCACGCCGGCCCGAGTGTGCGTTTGTAGGAGCGCGTCGCTTTTGCGGACGGGCACGGGTGGTAGCACCACGGCCACGGGGACCATGAAGGCGCATGCCGTGATGAAGAGCAGGAACAAGGCACTGAAGTCTAGGTTCAAGTCGTCTAGCACGGATTGACCCATCGTGGCTGGACGTGAATGTGCGTGTGTCTGTATTCGACATCCACTGTCCCTCGGACCTTCGCGATGCTCCTTCTCCTTCTCCCTTGCCTTCTCCTTTTCCTTCTACGATTTAGCAGCTTGACCAGCAAGAAGCGTCTTTTAGATTGTCTCTCAACGCATCATACAATTCAATGTGGATATGCTCGTTTCCAAACCCGCCCGGACTGTATGCTTGAGCCAGTAATGAGGTATTATTCCTGAATTCGTATTTTGTTCTCTTTCAACAGTTGTTGAAGCCAGTGAAATTTACACTTGAATGCGGCGCGCTAATCTATACTCCGTTGTCACTTTCACCTAAAAAGTCACCGGTTGTGAGACGAATAAGAAACACATCAGGAGGCGCCACCACGTGATGCAGCACCCCGTAACTGCTTACTTAACCTGCTCCTGCATTCCTACTTACTTTATTGACGCTGGGAATTTGCTAGTCACACTGCGACTGCCATTTATTGCCGCAGAATATTGCTTCAAGTTATTGATAAGTCGGTTCTTCTTGCCTATCTTGTATAAGTATATACTCGATATATATACCTATATTTATAGGTAGAGATATGGGATCGACAGGGATGTGAACGCGTCAACAGCCGAGGAAACGGGTCCATTGACCACGGTGTAACAAGCCGCTTTCGAGTGAATACCAGGTAGGTAGCTGCATCAATTAGCACCTCCTACTACATATGGCACTACCTACTGGTAGTCTGCATATATAACCTCCTTAGTATTGGATGACAGGATGCAGATAGATGATGGTGTGCAGTAGAACTTTCTTTCCTATCTCCGTTCTGTATAACGAAGAGATACAGAATCCAGAGTCTGGCCGAATCATCGGAACTTTTGCCCTAGCGTACGGCACTGCAACCAAGCTGCGTACATTAGAGGTAATCTGCACATACCGGCGCGCCTTAGCAAGCCTTTGGTAGTGTACTACCCTATAGTACACCATGCTGCTTGTAGGTAGTATATCCGGTAGCTAGGACCTCCTAGGGGCATGCGTAGAGGAGGTAGGTACACTGCGTTGGTAAGTACCTAGTGGAGTGCATCATACCTCATACATTAGGTATGGACTTATACTGAAGTTACAGTGGTGTATATCCTTCCAACCCCACTAGGTAGCCTAGACTTAACCTAATACAACATTCTTTTGCCTCTCAATTCTACTGAGTAGTGTCCTGTTCTAATTTTAGGCCGGCATGACTTGCGTACATACATATGTAGGCTAGCAACCCGTGTTGAAGCCGAAAGAGCCGCAGGTACGGTACCTATCCATACCGTAGCACCATGCGACTTTAGTAAGTCAAGGTAGGTATAAGTAGGTTACTTAGTATGCGCACGTAACTCATCTGCTATGTATTCCTAGGTAGGTAATTATTGGTTATTGTTTGCTTTTTCCTTCTTCTTTCTTTCTTAATCATAATGGCTAATCCGTCCATACCAATTTAACAATCTGGTTAAATTGGGTTACCAAGCCGAGACCTCTTTCCCATCACGAACTGCTTTCCATATCTAGGCTTGCTATAACGGTCGTGCTATAAGGTCCTTAGATGAAAATGAGCGCTGGATAAGAACATATGTAATTACTACCGTGTTAAGACTTACTATTTAGATTATATTCATGATACCAGCGTACCTCAGTCTATCGAGCCGGCAGTGAACTCAGCATCTATATAGATAGCTACTTACCGTAGTCATAGCATTACGCTGTATACACACATAACAGTATCTAGTACTAGTAGTCCGTTTATCAGGGGACACGCTCAAAAACTAACATTTGTTCATAGTATAGCTACCCTTGTACCTAATCGGAGTTATCGGTAGCCATGTGGTTCCGTTGAGCCGGTCGTTAGATAGACACGTGTATTATAGCGACCATGTATGCAGTAGCAAAGCTCTACCACTAGCCTTGAACTTCTCTTGGACTTCGGCACGTGTAGTGGTATGATGGATGAGTGGAATGAGCAAAAAGGGAAAGTCATCCGTTGGCGCAGCTGTATATATATTGTCGAAGTGTAGTGTAGTCCTCTCCAGGGGCGCAGCCGTTCGTCCCTTGTTGCCACAATGGCTGCGACGCTACACTATAGTATTAGTAGGTGGGTGGTGCTTGTCTGTCTGTATATATACGACGAATAATCACTTAGCTTGCCTGGCTTGCCTACTGCAGGTGAGGAGAATGATGTAAGTCAAGTAGGAGATGTGTATCGCACACATTTGGAGAGACAAAAGACGCCTATCCTATTCCTTAGTATTTATGACCAGGATGCCTATAACAATCCGTCCTGAATACACCCTATTACGTGTACGTACACTCCCTTTGTTACATATATCCTGTTACTGCCTTAGTATATGCGTAGCTTGACTACGACACTATGCATACAGGATAGGGCCACTCTTACTATATTGTACCACGTACCTAGGGAGTATATGGTGTGATAGATCGCCCAGATACGCATTACGGCTGAGAAGTGAAGTACTTCAGCAAAGCGCATACTAATTACGCTCGGTATCCAAGGGAGACCATACAGTAGATCTAAAGGGCTAAAACACAGTATATCCCGCGCTGGCTTGGTGGCATACCTTGGGCGTCTTACTGAGAGCACATTATGCTACACTAATGTAAATAAATACCCACGGCAGCACGCTAGCCTTTCCAGCGGGACGCCGAGGCAAGCATTTTACTGTACACAGCAAACATCCCCTGTCATTGCTCTGATCAAGCCTTGCCCCAGTAGCAAGATTTTGTTACATCCACAGGGCTGCGGGTTCAACGTCGTGCCGACTGCTCCAACCTCCAGTCATCTACTCAGTGCTCCGTACACACCATACGCAGTCAGTGTACCTACAGTATACTGCGTATCCGTCTTGCCAAGAAGTGTTCTCACAGCCCCCAACGGGTCAAGCGCCCTCGCAGGCAAGTCGCGGGCATAACTGATACGAGAATCGCAGGAATAATGTGACATGACAAATGCCACATGCATATTAGAGTGTGGAGGCAGGGGTTTGCCGTGTTGCAATACTCTGTACAGTGTGTATATCGAGCTCGCGAACTAACCAGTAGAGTCGTGGTGTCAACAGGCTCTCAGCGCTGCCATGCGGAGGAGTGGCGCTTGGCTTGGCAGAAGGGGGAACTCCCTCCACGTCCTAGTACTGGCCGGGCAGCTGAAATTGACTTCTGCATGGGCACTTACTACGTACATGTTGCTGTGGAGTGTCATTCGGGGGCCGGGCGCTTCCCAGCGGACTGGGAGTCATATCAAGCAAGGCATCGTACTAAGGGTTTAGGGTTGTACTGTACTTAGTACGGCAATGCGTCTCTCTCTCGTCGTGTGATCCGCGTACATGTACGGGAGTGTCTCTGGCCTGGCCGCGATACTGCCTCCGTGTTAGCTGCGAGCTGGGATTAACTACCATACAAAGGCATACATACAGGCCGCAGATGCTATGTAGGTATATGTCTTCACATATTATACACTGCACTAGCGCAGTGTAGCTTCAAGTGGTTTAGCACGTATAGGTTCGCAACAGGGGGGGCTCAACTGACGTCCCAACTGGTACAAAGGATCCCTTACAGGAAGATATTGCCATTACCTATCTCGGCATTGGTACCCTGGCCTGCCCTAGAAGGACGCCTTCTCTATACGTGTATACGTAAAGACGGGACCGGCTACTTATATAATACTAAAGGCAGTATAGGGTACTGGGGGGCTTATTTTGTCATCGCGAGGACCATACACAGATAGTGTAGATTCAACACCTACAACATGTATGCCGTATATATAAACATATATATATATATATACTCAAGTATATATCTCTAAATAATAGCAGTACGAACCTAGGTGGGATGGCGTCTGACGGTATATATATATGCTACATATAACCGCACATATACGGAGTGTACCGCGAATCGAATGAGAGGCGACCCAGTCCCATTGCAAGTGGATAATTATTTACTTGACAGAGCCAGTTCCATATCCTCCTCGAGCGGAAGTTATGAAATCTTACTATACCATGTTGCTACACGCTCGTTGCTGTTGCGATAACAAGTAAGATATTTCGAGCTTCACACCCATTCGGCTCTAGGTATCGGGCCGCCAGTACCTTGTATACTGCACTATAAGTGGACAGACAATTCATTTGGGACTTCAGTAAAGTTAGTGCTACATCTAACACGTGGTAAAAGCTTGGCTGCTATATACTAGTTCGGAGTAGGATCATTTTCATAGATTAGGATGAGGCAAAAAAAAGCCTGTAACCTGGCGCCTAGCTAGTCGAGACTTGGACTATATACTAAAGTGCCCAATACTAAATAGAAGAACACGCGTCCCAAACTAGTATGCACCGGGAAAAAATTATCAAGAGGCAACACATGGAGTATAGTTAAAGTACTAGTAGACTACGGACTGGTTGCGGCCTACGGTACCGGGGACCCTTGCCCAGTCAAACCTTGGTACACCAATCAGCGGCATTCATCCCACAGCCCTGAGATGTCAGCATCCACTTCAGAACCACACCAACTTTCAACGCTACCTGGCAGCATGTTGCTTTGGTTTGCTTGAGCTCTACGCACCAGGGACGGCAGAGCGGCTGGCTCACTACTAGTAAGTTCGAATTCTAAATGTGTTTCTGTTGCAGCCACCATCTTGGAGGGTCAGAGCACCATAAACCATGAAAGCAGCAGACTATCGATTCGAATAATTTGTAGACGGGCTTCAACACATCTGCTGGCAACCCGCCATGCGCAATATTTCCATCCGACTACCCAGTGCTAGTTCTCCCTACTAAGTAGTCGGTAGTGTAGTATATCGGTGGTGGAGGAGCCCCTACCCTGGAAGTTCACACAGTGCTTCGAACCGATCCCTGAAGAGCTCAAGATTTACGTAGTAGGACTTCAGAGCTTGCTTTCATATACGGAGTATCACGAGATGTATATGAAAGTTATTGCCGTAGCAAGGTGGTTGCCATAGGTAATTGCTTGTCCGTCCTCGATGGCCGTTGCACTGGTCTCAGACTAAGCTTCTTACACACCCTTCCGGTGAACATGCCGACCATCCTCCCACTAGGTTCTGCAGATCAAACAATGGGTTCTTCTTCTCTGTGGTTGATATATGGCGCTATCTACTCCTGTATATCGTGACATCACTACTTCACCTTTTGGAGCCAGGGAACTACTGATGGGCAAAAAGACAATACTATTCTCCAACCTCCTGCGTGCGCCTAGTTTCATGCACATAATTAATAGTAATACCAAATTGATACTCGAGGTACCTAGCGTATGAGCTGAAACTTTTATCTGAATGATACACATACGCTAATGTAGAAGACGAAGTAGGTTAAGTAGGTACATACATACCGTAGTATTGAGGGAACTGTCCGGCAACGATGAAGATCTAGCCTCTCATATTGTAGCATCACCCTTTATCCCTGCCTCCTTATTCTCGACCCTGTTGCAGACTGACATCTACTCCATACTAATTAATACTGTACTACGTATGTATTGTCTACACTAGAGGCAGTTTACCAAGACGCTGGTCCCTCAGGTCGAAGAACCCTTGCAAGGACATAACCGCCCACCAATCTCAGCTGGGCAGAAGGGGCGGCCTTGGACTCCAGTATCGCGGAGCTCTAGAGTGTAGATCTTGCATTGCTCCCGAAGTAAGGACCTCAGACCAAGATTCCCGCGGAACTCATCCGTATGATGGTAGGGGTGAGGTTGACGATTCACTCCCAGACTCTTGCGTATTTCCGTCCTGGCATGCGGCAGATCCGGCTCACTAACACAAGTGATCTTGGGTCGAAGGGGCAAAATCTCGTGCTTGGCATGTTGCCCCCACTGTCCTGACTAGCATTCGTTCATTCATTGAATACGTATAGCTCTTCTGCACATTGCGTGCAACATTGCCAGCTGCCTTGTAGCCAACCAAGAGACGGCTATCGGGTTGCCGGGAGGTGCCGCAGAACCACTTCTCTCACGAAAGCTCGGACGCCTACGCCCCATAGGACTTACTCTACTGTGGTTGATATTTTAATACAAGATCGACCATCATAGGATCTCATACCCGGTTGGTTACGCAGCAATATTTCGCCCAGAGACGTGCAGCTGGCGAGAACACATTGGCTCTTCGAACCATTGGAATGGGTATAACTCGACTTGCCAGGTCTCGACATCTTAACCACCTCTTAACCTCCATGATTCTCAGAGGCAGAACTCAAGCATCACTCTCCACCGTGCGCTAGGAAAGAGGGTAGAAATTAGACTACTCGCCGACCACCATATAAGAAGCCCCGCTACCCCTACAGTAACGATCCCGTCAGCAGATCTTGGACAGGCTTCTCCTAATAAGAGGGCGTGTAACAGCAGGGAATGATGCAAGATAGACAGCAGCAGCCCCACCACTACATCTTCACTTCGACCACAGACGCTTATTATTTGCGGTGCTAATACCTTTCAACCTGGGGAATTACCATGCATCGGGCCCTCGGGCTAAAGCGATGGTAGTGTGTGTATCTATAGCAGGTCTTGCCTATACATAACTCATTTCTTCTCCCTGCCCCTTTGCGCATCTGTACCTCGTCCGATCTCCCATCCGAGAATTTAGTTCTTTCGAGAAGCGTCGGGGTGATCCGAGCCGCTACAGGAGACCAGGTCCAACACCCCAACCGTCTGGGGTGGTCAACCTTGCCCGCATCGAGCGCGTCAATTGGTCCAAGGAATTTTTGAACGAGTAGCTACTCTCCCCCCGTGTCCAGCTCCTGTTAATACTATCACGACTTACAGCAGCCTCTAATAGTTCACTCTCGAATTTATTAAATCTATCGACGACTCGTCTTTAGGGGGTTTCTACTCTTGGTACATTTTATCCGATGCAGTATCCGTTCAAGGTCCGATATTAGCACGGCGGGTCCAACAACGACTTCCTGGAGAGGGAACAGTTTAACGAGCACTGAAGACGCTATCTAAGCCATACTGGCTCAACGAAATCGCGCCCTTCTTCCTGTCGTATACGTGCGTGACTAGCTATAGGTGCGATGAGTGGATTCTACCAGTTATCTCCCTCCATGGGGGAGATGGGAATTTCCCCAAATGCGAGTCTTCAGGACGTTGAGGACGCTCACTATCGTCCTCATCCACCTTCGCAAATGGGGGGCCACAGTGCACCACTAGTCAATCAGTACCAGAGTCTCGGGTACTATACTGGATATCCCGACCCAGTCGTATTTCAAGAACCAAAAGCCCAGAGTAGCCGAAGCAAGAAGAAGTCGACCCTGGGAATAGACCATGTAAAACATCGTAGAACACGATCAGGATGTTTTACCTGCAGAAGCAGGCGGGTTAAGGTAAGAAGCCTCTGCCCAATTGGCCTCTGAGAGTGACTGTGCTAATTGGAGGTAGTGTGATGAGAAACATCCCATTTGTGATCGTGAGAACCATCCTGTCTTCAAATCATGAAAAAGGTACTAACACCGCTAGGATGTCGTAAGGGCAAGAGGGATTGTGTATACCCAGACCCGCCCACTGCGAAGGGATCCACGAGCAGCAATACATCGAAAGAAACAGCATTAACCAGCCAAGAGGCGAGTCCGGAATCCTCGACGGACGAGATGGAAGATCTGGAAAAAGAAACGAAACTCGAATCCATTCGGGACGAAGAGGAGCCGATCGAGCACTCGCCTCAACACTCACAGTCGGCGAAAGGAATACATCGTGAGCACACAACCTCGATCTCCAACTTACGAAGGCTTGGGAATCGGCAGAATTCTGAGACGCCTTCTTTAGAAGGAAATAAAAGCTCTTCTCCAGCCATCTCAACAGGAACCTCAGCAAGCTTTACTACTACCATCCAGACATCCGATGCAGCATTACAACCGAGTATGACTAGCCCAGAATGGGCCCATCTTCCGAAAGATATGCAGTACCATCTCAGCTATTTTTGCGAAAACATTACTCATTTCAGCTACGGAATGCCAAACGACCCAGACGGCTTCTTTAAGTCGACATTGCTTTCCATGGCCGTACGTGAAGGAAACGATGCGTTGCTTTTTGCGGTAGTTGGGTTCTCGGCGTACCATTCCACGCTTCGTCACCCTCATGGGAAGATCGAAGACTTTCTCGGCTATTATAATAAGAGCGTTACGATGCTTCTGAATAGTCTCAAGCGGGGAGAGGGCCGTAATCTACCCACTCTACTAACAATGCTTCAACTTGCGACGATAGAGGTAACAAGCAAGTCTCTAAAGGTGTACACCAGTTGATGCTAATGTAGTCTTAGGAATACCTGGGGGACTGGGTGAATCTATCAGGCCATCAAACAGCCGCATTGCAGATTTTGACGCAGCTTTTCACGCCAGAATCGATCGCCCAGTCGCGTATCAGCGCATTGTTGACGTGGTATATCAGATTCGACGTTTTCGTCGCGATGATGGGTGGCTTTGAAACCGCATTACCAAGAGAGTGGTTTGTATCTGCCGTGCAAGGGAGCGAAGAAAAGGCCGAAAACAATCCGGACGAGCTGTCATGGAGAATCGAAGTACAAGCCACGACTCTCCGCTTGATATCAATGGACATGTCCCTCCTGTATGCCAAAAGCGCCCGAGGGGAAATCTCGCTCGATGCTTTTGCCGAAGAGTATGATCAAATCTCAGAGCGATTATCCCAGTGGAAGGCTGGACTCGATCCTGCGATCACCGATCCGATCTACCTCGTTACAGACTTCCACTACCAACAGCCATTGACGGACGCCGACATCGTGAATCCCTACAGGCCAGGCGTCCTGTATAGACCTCCTTTGTTTTCGATGACAATCTTGCTGATGGAGTGGCACTCAATTATCATAATGCACAAGAGTCGCCAAGAGGAGTATGCGCTGCAGCAGGAGCCTTCTAATGAGCTGAGTGAGCTTGCACTCTCAGCCTGCGAAATGTTTGAAACGATACATCGTTGGCCAGAGACCCCGAACGGCGCGCTCATTACCGTTCAAGCTTGCCTTGCTATAGCGTGTCTTTTCATCCCCCGCGACGAGAAGTATTATATGTGGATGAGGCGGCGGTATGCGTTGCTGGAAGCAGCAGGGTGAGTTGCTTTCATTTGTCTGCGAACACATGATCCTCAATTATTTGCCTTGGCACGATGATCATTGCCAGTTCTCTACACATTGGTCCGAGGTATTCTGTTTCGAACGGGACCTCTTGAACACACTCCATCTAATTTTTTCCCTGGACTAAGCAGCCAAACTTACGTCACGTTAGATATATTTTCCCGTTCACAATGCGCGCCCAGATGGCGAAACTATTCCGCGATTCGTCGTGCAGTCAATGGTGGCTCCCCAACAACGAGGGGCTGAATCCGATCCTTCGGAACATACGGGCCTTTGCTGACGCACGCAACGGCAACCCGGTGACGCAGCAGACAGAGGCTCTTCGAGAGATAAGCGCCATCTTCTCTAACATGCGTATCAACGGTGAAGACAGCCCCCGTCCTCGCGAGTCAAACAGTAGTAGTGTAATCACCAGCAGTAAGGGTAATAATATTCGAGGCAGGAGTTAATTCGGATCACAAAGTAGCGAGATTATTTGCTCAGATCGCTTCACCTGAGGGGACGCCACCGGCCCGGCTTCGACTCGACCTGTGGATCATGGGCAGCTGAGGGGAGCTTATGCAGCTTATCGATTCCTAAGCATTGCTAGAAGCAAGTTCGCACGAATTGGACGTCAAACGGTGATGAGTGCTGTGATAAGTCGATCTCCCCAACCGCCCGGACCGCCCGGGGCCTGAAACGTGACGTTCAACTCCCTGAGGCGGTTCGGCTCTGGGCCGAGCCGTCATGCAGGTTAGATGCAGGGCGGGCCAGGGGTTCGAAGATCTAGGACCGTGATGTAAAGTTGCCCCCGTCGTAGGATGTGGATCATACATGTATATATGTGTGACATAGATCGACACCCCGTCGTGACGGTGCACCACAACATCCAATGGCCCCCTTCTCGCATGAACTGCCACTAGGATCTTGTTACCAGACCCGCTTTCAAGCCCGGTTGCATGAAGCAGATGAACGTACATGAACTGGCTAGCGATGTACACAAGGGTCCTCATCCCAAATTTCCAGCGAGCATGTGGAGGAACCGAAGGAGCGCCGTTATGAACGTGTCGCAATCATATATGGATATCCCGTCTAGTTATACCCGAAAGCCACGACGTTCTATAAACGTCAAGGGGAATACAAAAGAACACAGAGATTTCCATCCGTACTCCCCATAGCGACGAGACTATGTCCATGCGTTGAGCCCGTTCATGCTTTCACCAACCCAGAGCTCAGCACTATCGCCGCCATAAACGTAAGCTCACGCTCAAGTCTCTCTTACGCGACGTAGTGTACGCCGCCCCCCTCGCTTGCATGACCTTAATCCGTTTGACTGACATATTAACCGGCTGCGACCACAGCGGCGACCACGATGCACGTACCTCAATATAGACAAGCACTCTGACCTACCGGGCCGGCGACGCTTAGGGGCTCGCTAAAATGCATTTCCCGCTAAACGGGCCTCGAGTGGAGTGCTACCAAGCGTCTCCGGCATATCAATAAAAAGAAACGGCCCAAGATTTTCTCTTACCCCGTGTGCAAGGCAGGATGATGTGCATTAGTGATATGTAGGATATAGGCGCACGGTATCCATGTGGCTGGCGTACAGACGCTAGTCAAGCCAGAACCGTGCATGATGTATCACATATGGGACGCCGGACTTAGTATCAAATGGTAAGTCACCGGATAGGCCAACATGGGACAAGCCTTTTATTTGTCACGACGGAGGAGCGATCAAAAAAGATTACGTTATAGACCACCTTACTCCATGAAAATGGTAGTGATGACTTGGGAGTGCCACACGTAGCAACCTTTTGGCACTTTCTTTCCGTAACACATGTGTATTCCTGAACCGGCCTCGCTTACTTGCTCTTGTATGCTTATAATCTGGTTAAATGATCTACCTACCCCGAGTAAGGCTTAATTCGAAAATACCCTATTCTACATACTAATTCAGGTAGTCAAAGTCACCAGGTGCATTTGTCCTTGAGGCCATGAGGTCAGAAGTTTGAAAGAGCCGTCGGGTGTCAGGAGTATCTGTCCCACAGTGATTGGATAGCCTACGCAGTCACATACCAGGTAGGTAGAAGGAGTTAGTAGCCATGAAAGTGTATTGGTCTCTTGGCCCCTAGCCCTCCCAACTACCAGTTGGAAGGGATAGCCTGAATATATAGACGAAGCCTACTAGGTATACACCAGGGTGTTACGAACCCATTTGACATCGGGTCAGTTTATAGAGGAATAGATCTCCGAAGCAAGCAATGGGGTAGTAGAACACAAGAGCAGATACTATACGCTACGTAACCAAGTTGACTGTTACTTGCAGTAATGCCCAATATCCAAGCTCCGACATTACGGCGCAAGTGAGACCTTCGTCCTTCGCCCCATTGCATTTAGCTAATGTCTGGACCTCTCAAGCTGAGAGGTGCTAACCCGAAGAACGTAGAAAGAGTAACAATGTCGGCAGATATCGAACGAGCCGCCTGGCCCAACTTATCCTCTTTTTTCCTCCACCTTGAATATTTTACTCGAACAGAAGCAAAATCTGTGTCCTCCCAGACTTCCAAGTGACAGAAATACTAAAGGAAATATGCGGCCGCTAACTACTACATAGAGGAGAGTTACGTTCATCTCTCCAACAAAGTCTGAATCCGAAAGCTGTTTTCATTATTTAATTGGGTGGAGATCCTTCCTTGACATAAGACTTCCAATACGACTTCGAAGCTCGAGTCAAAAAACTGACTCCGTGATCATCGTATTTATTTTCCTTTGCCTTACTGCTTTTCTTTTCATCATAACATTACTGGTTCTCTTTTTCCAATTAGTTTTCTTCTCTAAAACTAATATAATGTGCCTCTCTCTATTTCTCTTGCTGCCTGTGTCCTATCTCTCCCCTACGAGGCTCGCAATGGCTGATTGAGATCTTTATTGTGGGAACCTCTTTCCTACTCCTACTTATTCTACTATTCAGCCTCCTCTCATGATGCTCCGACCGAGGGACCTTGCTGCGCCTATGATGGGTATTCGTAAGGTCAAAAGTTCAACAAGAGTGCAGAAAAGTAGAGTTTATAAAAACTGTAGGGTTTGTCCGTACATTGGTATCTAGCATATCCGGATTTTGAACCTCCCCAAGTCTCCGACCTTATTATTGATATACATAAACCTTAACCGCCTACAGGTGCGTGAGCACGAATGGTGATATGAACTCCTGAACACCGCCCCCTTCCTCCCACCACAAACTAATTCTTTTCCCTAGGGACCGATTCCACTGCCACTCCTAAGCACGACGGCGCTATTTTGGAACCGGATTACTGTTCAGGTAGCTGCTGCCGGCTCTGGCTCTGGCTCTGACGCAGCCTGTTCGTAACTTCTCGTGTACACTCAATGATGCGTTTTGTATCTGCATCGGGGTCTCCATCATCCGGTGAACCTCTAGACGCCCTCAGGCGTCGCTTGGGACGCTCAATTGGTTTCATCTGCCCGGTGATCTCGTGTACATCGGAGGCATTTTCATTATCCATTTCCAGTCGCCTAAGGCGGGCTACAGGGTTCTATCCCGTGCTCGAATCCTCGGCAGCCGAGTTTTCTTCTCCCTCCTCGGGACTCAATTCCGTGACTTTTTCGGCGACCTCGTCCGTCACTGATGTTGTTGCCTCGTCAGGCGGCGAGTTAGCAACATCTGGTGGTGCAATTTCCGTTTTCTTATCTTCTTCATCCGCAGTTGGCCACGATCCTTCTGTCACCGGTTCGTCGGTTTTCTGAGATATTTCCTGAGTGGTCGACGACGTATCTTGGACATCACTACCTTGTATACTTTCTGGGCGCTCATCCGTGGGCTCGATTTGACCATGGGCTTGGTCGCTTGCCCGTTCAGAGGGCTCAACCGGCCGTGCGTCTCTGGACATAGAATGCCCAATCATACTCCCCTCGACGATGACAGGCACCTCTATCTCGGATTCTTCCTCGGCCGCCTCGGGAGCCGAGACGTGCGTGCTCTTTAGCTTGTCTGTAAGCTCGGCATGCTCGTCTTCGCCTTCTTCGATGACGGTTGTCACGGCACTACCGGTCGATGGCCTACTCGAATGTCTCGCCGTATTGCTTCTGCGTGTATGTAAACTATTCCGATCATCGTCGTGCTCCAAGTCACCATTGTGGTGTGAGGGTGGTTTGGCGATAGACGTCGCAACGTTCCGTTTCTCTTCCTTGCTGGAAGCTCCCAATTCCAAGCCCTCAGCCTCGGGCGGTAGCTTGTAATTTTCCGCCGGTAGGAGATCGTACATGTCGCACACAGTCTTGAAAAAAGCGTACAAGCCGGTTCGCGACTCGACGGACCAGAAGACTTCTCGGTGCTGGAACCAGGCATGTGCAAATATCCTGTGAAGGCGCCTAAAGACATTGATCAAGTTCTTCAGCACGGCGCTCTTGTCGTGGCCGTGGGACACCAGGACGAAACGGCTCGGGAAGATCTTGGGGTTTGTGACAACGTTAGCGGCCCAGTCGAGGGTGTGGCAGCAGTAGTCGATGGCGCAGCAGCTCTTGGGCTGGTCGTGCACGGCGCACAGGAACTGCCATTCGGAGGCGCGCATCTCGGGACAGGTGGCGGACGAGCACGGCGGGGAGTCGAAGAGAAAGCCGACGATCAAGCTGTTGCATTCGGCAATCAGAAAGCGACAGAGCTCGTAGAGCCAGAGGGTGCGATCGATGCCCGGCGGCGGCTGGGTCAGCTGGGCGGCGGCCGCGCGCGTAATGGCGGCGGTGTTAGAGGCGGTATGGTGGTAGTGGAGGGCGGCCAGGTGTTCCTGCAGCTGGAAGGCCGAGTCGAGCTGTTTAGAGAGAAGAAGAGAGAGGTTAGGGCGCCGGGCTCGTAATGCAGCATCATTATCATCGCCATCACCATCACCGTCGTCACCACCACTCACTCGGATCGTGCACGTACTTCGTTTAAAGGCACCAGCGGCGGCCCCGCGGCCATGTCCTCGGCCTTGGTGCCCGGGTGGATGCGCCGCTTCGCGTTCGCATCGTTGACCGTCTGCTCCATCTGCTGCGTCTGGCGACTCGCCGTGGCGCTCAAGCTCGGCGATAGCTGGATCTCGGCCGGTGGCGGCGGGCTGGGGAGTCGAGGCGATCCTTGTGAGAGAGACATGGCTCTGTGTTGTTGGCACAGAGACGAGGCCGGCGAGGGATCTCTCCAACCGCTTCCTAGTGTGTCGTCGCCGTTGTTATTGTTTGTTGGCAAATAGTCAGGCGGGTTAATACTAAATGTGTAGGTAGGTAGGTAGGGAGGATGCCACAGCTTGATGTCGCGTTGTTCTAATGCGCAGGGCACAGCTATTCTTGGCAGTACCTACTGTATCTCCGTACCGGGATCTCCGTTACATGATTGGTGCGCAGAATTTTGGGTCCTCACCCCCTGTCCTTGGCGTATCAAATCGCGTAATTGACTCTTTATCTGAATATCTCTATACCCCTCTTGAACTGTGCACTAAATTTGAAGTAATTCTATGCATCTCAGGATAATAGGATCAAACTGCAGTGTAGACAAAAGGGCGTATCCATGCCAACCTGAGCTTTGCTTTCTCTTGCCAAAAGACGCCAGAATTTTCAGCGATATTTCTTACACACGTGCGAGAAAAAAAGAAAAAAAAAGAGATAGAGAGAGAGAGGGGGGGAGAGGGAAAGACAAAAGAGATTCTTGTCCCTATCCGGTTAATCATGGACATTGACGACGATGCCCCTCCAGAGCTTGTTGAGGCGGGGCATGAGATTGAACGCGAGGACCAACCACTCAAAGTTCCAATAACCATCGTCACAGGTTAGATGAATTATTATCTTTTTTTCCCCTCTCCTCTCCTTTAGTTTCATTTATCATGGTCTTCATCTACCGTAT
Source organism: Xylaria sp. FL0064 (assembly GCA_022593225.1). Classification (NCBI taxonomy): domain Eukaryota; kingdom Fungi; phylum Ascomycota; class Sordariomycetes; order Xylariales; family Xylariaceae; genus Xylaria; species Xylaria sp. FL0064. The sequence goes on from JAJKLE010000029.1 coordinate 272,944, forward strand.
GTCTACTAACATCGCAGATAGGTTACCTGGGGGCTGGGAAAACCACGCTTCTGAATTATATATTAACTGCCCGTCATGGCAAGAAAATTGCTGTCATCATGAACGAGTTCGGCGACTGTATGGATTCCTCAGCATGGATGGACATGCACACAGCGTACTGAATTTTTTGCAGCTCTTGACATCGAAAAGTCTCTTACTGTAAATAAGGGTGGCGAACAGGTCGAAGAGTGGCTCGAGGTAGGAAACGGCTGCATCTGCTGTTCAGTAAAGTACTAAGCCACGTTCCACAAGCTGTGATTCGAAGTCTGATGGTCTCGCAGGGACTCTGGGGTGAATGCGATCGAATCTCTGATGGAAAAGAAGGGCGCATTCGACTATATCCTTCTAGAGACTACAGGGCTTGCCGATCCCGGCAATCTTGCTCCCCTGTTCTGGGTCGATGAAGGACTGGGCAGCACTATCTACCTTGACGGTATTGTTACCTTGGTCGATGCCAAGAATATCTTACGAAGCTTAGATGATCCAACTGGGAAAGTCAGCGATCATGGAGACCACCCTGACCATGGGCCGTTGATGACAACCGCCCATGTACAAATATCGCACGCCGACGTAGTGGTCATTAACAAAGCAGACTTAGTTACTGTCGAACAACTCGAGCACGTCAAAGCTCGAATACGAGCAATCAATGGCCTCGCGAAGATTCACGTGACCGAACAGAGCAAGGTACCGCAGTTAGAAGGTGTTGTACTAGACCTACACGCCTATGACCAAGTCGAAACGTTAGATACTACGGAGAAGGGACATAGCCATCTCGATCCTGTTCGTTGAGACCTCACCCATTCTTTTTGGAGTATGGAATATACTGATTACTCTAGACCATATCCACCGTCTCTTTCAGTATTCCGCTGCTGACTTCGAGCCAGCTCTCGAAGGTGGATGGCTGGCTCAGATCCATTCTGTGGGAAGGGGAGGTGCCAAATGCTGCGTCGGGACAGGCTGAAGTTGAAATCCACCGACTGAAAGCCCGCCTGATCCTCGAAGATGGTACCATAAACATAGTCCAGGGTGTCCGGGAAATATTCGAGATTATAGATGGGCAACGGTCGCTCGCTGGTGTCGATCCAATCTCGCAAAATGGGAAGATCGTGCTCATCGGTAGGAACATACATAATGCCGACCTAAAAAAGAGTTTTCTTGATACAATACACAATAAAGATGTATGAATACTCCGAGAACCACCCTATATTGATGTTGCTTTCTATAGGTTGTTTCATTAGTACATACAACATCGGATGAGTTGTCGCCGGACTTTGACAAGTAACCAATCCCTACTCCCTTCACTATCCCAAAGTATTGCACTAGCTTGTGGTGGTGGCCTCCGCGCCTCTGGGACAAAGCTCCGATAGTAGCGAGGGCTGAACAGGAGCACAAAGAGCTCTCATGTGTCAAGCAGACAATTGTCAGAACAACATAGGAGCTGTCTAATTTTAGTGCATGAAACGGAACCTTTCAGTGCAAACAAAGATATGGAAAATAGCTGGAGTCATTTTACATGTTTCGTTAGCTTGGAGCGGATATAAAAACTACGTGCCGCCCTTAGTTGAGGCTCGAATGGACTTTTCAACTTGGTAATATCTGCATTGCCGAAAGGAAATTATGAGTAGGTCAAACAAGAATATGGCGGCTACAGAGCCTACCGTCGAAATGGGAGAACTTCAGGGCAGGTCTCTGCCAGAGACCCCTCCGCGACTCCCAGCAAGGACACAGAAAAGGACGAAGAGGAATAGAGCGCAGACCAGGAGGACTTGCATGCGCGAAACCCGACAGACTTACAAAGCTACCCGAGTCACCGATCATTATTGTGTTGAGTGCACACATAACTGGAGCGGGCTACTTGACCACTACTGCAGCTGCATTCATGACGAGGCAAGACGCATGCTAGACCACTATTGTGCTTGTCAACACGAATATCAACCTGGAGACGACCATTGGTGTCCTTGTCCGCACACCCTTAGCCGCGGCTTCATTGATGAGGATTTATTGGACGACATAGATGCCCAGGCTCGAAATCGAGTAGCAGGGGTAGCTCCAGAGTTACTTTTTACTAGACCTGTGATACGAAGTGACGATGAGGGGCCGACATCTCAGGCTTGAGCACATCATTGTTAGTTTCACGATATAACTTAAACTTGATGAATTTCTAAGTATTTGTCCAATGCATAAGTGAAAGGCGTAAACAAACCTTGAAATAACAACTGCTTGTAGAATGCTAACAGGGGTAGTCGGAGGTGAAAGAAATATCGGGCATTTTCTTATTGGGTCATCACCTTGAATGCTGTTTTGGGTCTGTCGTTGGACCTAGGTATCTATGTAGCGCTTAACAGCTAATAGAGCGATAATATATGCTTGGACAATTAATTTATTGGTGGAATGTCTGCAACTGGGGCCCCGCTATTCCACTTCTTTGAAGTCACGGTACCTACCGAAACAGCATTCAAAGGGATGTTGTAAGAGCGTTTACTATACCTACCTAGGTACAGCAGGTGGTAAGTAAATGGGCAATACCTAGTACCTAAAGACAAGGCTGACTGAACTCCGGGGTCCGTAGAGGCTACTAGGTAGGCTATTGGCCATTAAGCTTTAGGCGGGTGGACCCCACCATTCAACCCACGAATCAAGCTGAACGCGCCTCGTGAGAAGCCACCGTCCGTTAAACTTCGAAATCAAGACCGAAACCGGCCACAATAATCATATACTCTCTTGTAATCAGTGGCTTCAAGCGCCAGACCCTACGAAACGATACTTGGAAACACATGTTCGCGCACTAGAGCTGTCCCTATCTAGGACCTATACGATGAATCGACCAGGTAGTGCTGTCCCGCATCCTTTGCCCCGTCTTCTCTGCCTCACGTAACTATCTGTTTGCCGCTCGATTTCGACTTCCCATATCGCGCTTGCCATGGGGACCATCCCGTCAGCTCGAGCCGACTCTCCTTACTCTTGCGACTCGTGCGATTCAAATAATGCGTGACTGGCTGTATACGAAGACGTGAGAAGACCGGCTGCCGCTGTGGCTTGGCCCGCCGGATCTCAGCCTCGTCACAATCAGAAGCTCTTTCAAGATGGTGCCGACGATGATGGTGATGATAATGATGGTGATGACGACGACGACGATAATACAGGAAGAGGGGTCGGCTACCCTTCCGTGTCAGGCCTCCAGTCAAGACGCCTCGAGGATCCTTCCATCTGCTGTCGTGCTATGCACCACTCCTGCGCACCAATGATTGCGAGCTTGGCTAATACTAGATATGGTCAGGAGCAGTGCCGCAAAACTTAAGAGGGATGCCAACTGGTTTTGGTAGCCAACCACAGCCGCCTCAGCAGCCCGGCAGAGCAGGATCAAATCGGTTGCCGAATGGGAAGATAGGTATGGTGAATCAAAGACGAGTAGTTTGCTTGTCCGTTGACTGATCTGGTATCTGTATGCAAAGCAAACAATGCAGGTGGATGGGCATTTGGTGGAAGTGTGCCCATGGGTGGTGGTGCTGCCAGTAATCTTCAAAATCCCACAAGGCAGCTGGGGGGAGGCCTCAGCTTTGCACAGAGTCTAGGCTCGCAAGCGACAGCATCACTGGATCTCTCGTGGGTATTTCTTTCACTTTGTTTGTCTCCCAATTTTTCTTAGTTGTGGTTTTGTTACTTGGGCAATCTTGCCAAATCTCGAGCATATGAATAGCGTGCACATGCTACACTCCCTTCCACATTCACCCACGCACCCAACCCTGAGCTTTTGCTGTTTCCCTCCACTTGACTGGCGTCGCCGACTTCGTCATACTTCACTTTACGCATTACCTCTCCCACGATAGCTAGTGCCTCGGCGCTGCGCTTTGCCTGCTGCATGCATCATGTCCGGCCAGCCACCACCTTCATCTTCTCAAACCCCGGCCGCAGATTCCTGTCCATCTGTCATTACCAAGCCTCACAAGCTAAAGCTTGTGCACAAACTACACTTGCAATCCAACGGCCCTTCTTTCTCTATGAAGATGTCAGAGTCTGTCGGCGCACCACCCTTGTGCGATGTCAAACAGAGCCCTTGTCCCTGGCTTCTTAATAAGCAACACAACATGGCTTCACCCGAGGACTCAGAGGAGCCCCAGACTAGTCAGACTTCTGGTGTACGCGGAATTCAGTCGCCGGCCCCCCTGCCTCCTGGGTTACCTTATGCCTCGGTGCTGAGTCGGTAAATCATGATGATTCCTTACCCTCGGTTTTCTTTGCTTAGTTCTGATCTCAGCTTGCATCCTCTTACCTCAAACTAGCTTGAATTTTTCCTGACTTCTTCACCCTTCCCTCGAGATTGCTAATGCTTTTTGCAGTGAATTTCCTTCTCTCTCCAATAACTCACAGCTCTCTAGTGGCAACCCGTCCTCGTTATGGGCTGGAAGCTCAAGACCCATGGGCGGTGCTATTCAGCGAAACCAACCTACTCCTCATTCTCAACAAACCCAATCAGAAGATTACTTCCCAGCCGCTCGCGTGAGCGCAAACCAAGGTGCCTTCCGCTTTGGCAGCCATGCAAGCATGTCGCAGTCGTCTCAACCCCAGCCAAATAGCATTGACGAATTCCCACCACTGAACAACAGCCTGAGAAATGGGGAAGAGATCGGCCAGGAGCGTGGCTCTACTTTGATGTCAACATTAGGCTTTGGTGCCCAAGGCAATACTGGCGGCGCTTCGTTGCAGGGCACCCGTGCGGGTAACGGTTTGTTAAATGCCCTATCTGCTAATACGCGAACGACAGATGTTCGCTCCCCCGATGGGACAACCGCACTTGGTATGGCCACTTCCCCGAACCTCATCGTTTGTTAGATATTTACCTTTCTATTCAGATCTCTCTCGGTCTCAGGATATGAGGAATAGTAATGATGAAGCTCGTCAGAAGCCACCCGGATTTCGCGACGACCCTTTGCCATCTCAGTCCCCTAAAGACTCCGCGCAACCGTCTGAAGGCCGAAATCCCCTGGGAGCGATTGGCACAAATGAGACACAAGCCAACAAAAACAAGGAAAATGATGATGCGCAGTCACCTGTTGTCCGCGATCCCTTAGCAGGCATGGCGGAGATCGACAAGTGGGGTATCAAAGGTCTGCGTACTTTGATGAACAATTATCCCGACTATGCCGCCTGTATTGCAGGAATGGACCCTACTGGCTTCGGACTCGATCTTACGTCACCTGCGTAAGTAACCTGAGAATCTAGAACCAAACACCTACAGTACTGATCTTTATTCGCTATTTTTATAGAATGATTTCATCACAAATCTGGTCACCGTTCAATGATAATCCACCGCGCCCAGCCATCCCTGACTTCCGTCTTCCAGATTGTTACAAAGTTAACAATGTCCAACCTTTGCGGAATAAGATTTCTAATTTCAACGAAGAGACCTTGATGTGGATTTTCTACAGCTGCCCTGGAGACTACCAGCAGCAGCTCGCTGCTGAGCAACTGTGAGGATCCCGCTAATTGTCTGATCCCCGAGCGTGTTACTTACATGACTATTTAGCTTTCAACGACAATGGAGATGGCACAAAAAGCTGAAGCTTTGGCTAACCAAGGATGAGATGATGCACCCTCGAATATTGAGTGCCCAGCACGAGGATGGCTATTACATTGTGTGGAGTACTGACGAGTGGCGCAAGGAGAGGGTTCGTCACTGTCCCCTGTAGATCTTTTGAATCGGCTACTGACCTCCACCAGCGGCAACTCACATTGCACTATGCAGATCTTGAGACCAACCCAAGTACGGGCCTGTAAAAGAAACCTACAATCTGACGCGACTAGGGAACTTCTACGAATGGGTACGCGATTGGCGTTTGTGAGGGCGTACTGATCGAGGCAAATGGACCCCCTTGACTTTACTCGGAATCGCTTCTGAGAACCGTAAAGGCAATAGCTTAGAGTGCGGCAGCTCTGTTTACCTGGCGTTCGGTGCCTTCTAATGAATAGGTAGAGCGACTAAATCAGCTGTTCTAGGTAGTGGCTGATAATTGGCCATAATAAAATACGGGATCAGCCTTGTGTCCCTGCACGGTATTGTGGTAGTCGGTTGGCTTTGACTCTTTGTGAACTGCCCTCAAGCGTGATATCAAGAGTGGTGGAATACAGTCCGAAAATTGTGCAATTATGGCCGTGAGAGTAATCGGGGTTCTCTGCAAATATGTTCTGTTGGAGGTTACTTCCAGTTTGCTCCCCAGCTTTCACCACCAGGGTGCGCTCTGCCAGATGTATGATGCAGATATCATTGGTCTCTACCTACCTTACTCGCCTTATCTACCTCAGGTAACGTGGCATTGTGCGGCGAGACCATTGTGCTGCGTAAGACAGGAGCTAATTTTGCCCAAGCATAGCTACTTACCTACCTGGTATACGAAATAATGGCCAGAAAGCTAGTCGCGCCGCGTTACAGTTACATGTGTCTCCGTGGCCTGCTACAATATCTGTCTTTTCAATTGCGCGAAAAGGATTTACAGTCAAAAGATTTTCTTAGATTTTTATTTTTCACTTGGGGATATTTATAAGGCATTCCTTTTGCTAAAAGCATTTTTAATTAAGATAACTCCGTTCAACGGGGATACTTACCTAAGTCTTCTGGGTAAAAAGTATTAGAGGGCAAGTGCGAATGCCTTCGTGGGCTACAGTTTCCTGAGGTGACAATCATATAACATTTCAACCAGCCAATAGGCCTCTGGATAATACCGTTTAGTTACACTTTTGGGGGACACCTATTTTTCGGTATGGTACCTAGGCGCAGGTTTGTGTGACTTCGGCACGCTTGCTAGTGGTATTTCATAATGGAACAAAAGTTTCAATAGAACAACTGTAGGTATGCGAGGGTATGCAACTAAATTGAGTGACGTTTGATTAGTGGACCAGCAGTGGAGCCGCGTAAACGGAGCTGGCCCGAGCTTTGTGTTTACGACGGTCGGAGCTGTGGCCAATGACAGTGGTGCTAATAGGTACCGCTTTTCTCCAAACCCCCCAGCAAGCCCACTATATCACAACCACGGACCAGCCCTTTACGTTGTTATTGAGTAGACTTCCAACCTTCATTCTCAAGCTGACAGCTTCGATTTCCGAACCTTTTTTTGCCTTTGCTGTCTCATCCTGTACAGTTTGAGCTATGGTTATATAATTAATTATTCACCTTAATTTCTCTGTCTTGTCCCGCTTCCTACGGTTTACGCGACTCAAAACAGAATCGACGCGTCACATCCTCTACCGTGGGTGCACGAGTGCCCGCCTATCGCGCGATGGCCGGACGAACGCGATTGCAGGTTGGCTCAGGGCCATGGATTTCAGAGGAACGGGCATCTGCGACGCAGATTGCACAGGCCGAGGTTGAAGAGTTCACCTTCTCGGTCCAGAATGACCTAGACTGGCTGAACGAACACATGGCCGAGGTGTTCAGTGAGAATCAGATGTGCGACGTCACCACCTTCGAACGATCCGTTATCTTGCTAATTAAGGAGTAGAAATGTTACCGACATATTCAAGACACCGGGCAGGCTGCGAGGTAAAACTCCTCGGACAGTACGAAAGGGAGGGAATCTAGAAAACCGCGTTGTGAGTGTTTTGATTTCCAGTGCTGTTCACCCTCAACAACCTATACTCACTGGCTATATTCAGCCCCTCTCGAACATCTTCTCTTCAACCCCAAAGGGTGGGCCAAATCCTTTCGCCGTAACGAACCACGGCAAGCTCAACACGCCTCGGGTCAAGATAGCAGTTGACTCCCAGCCCTCGCCGCCCAAAGCCGTTGTTTCCACGAGCCCTCTCAAGCAGCTCACTTCTTCAAAGGTCGTACCATCAACAGAGCCAGCGTCTGTGGTCGATTCCGGATACCATGGTAGCCAATCTCAGGATGCAATGGAAGTAGACGACGCCGCTGCCTTGGATGAAGTAGCTCAACCCACCAGCCCCCAGGTCGATATACATCTAGGTCGTGTAGCGTTTCACGCATCACCAGTACACGGAGACCACAAGAGCCCTGCTCACCCATCCTCAGATCCTACCCAAGAAACAGGTGCTGGTGATTCACCAACCCAGTATTTTACTGCTCATGTTCGGGCCGGAGCATCGCCTAATCAGAATCTCGTGCATCATGAAACTACAACACCCATAGGCTCACCAGTTGCATCTTCTTTTCCAGATACAGAAAAGAGTCCGACGCCTTCGAAGCTTCCTGAGAGCAGCCATACGCCATCCGCTGAACCTCCAGAGATGGATGCTGGTGAGATAGAGACAGTTCTACATGAAGTCCCGCGGTCGCCCTCTGATGGTTCAAGTCCAATTCGGCCCATTGTGAGGAAGAGTAGTCTTAATTTTGCTTCCTTACCTGCACGAGAACCTATTACTCACAAAAGCATTGGTAATCGGATCTCGAGAACTAGCCACCTGGATCAGAATCGGCCAAGTTATTATCGCCACACTGGAGGCAAGAGCCTTGGTCACGCGAGACAAGACCTCACAGAAGATGAGAATGACGACATGGATATTGACGAGTTTCCAGCTCCCCCCCATTCACAAATGGATGTGGATAATGCTGCTGCGCATAACAAGACATATACGCAACGACTCCAAGACCAAATCAATAAATTAGGCAAGAAGCAGACAAGCGTTCAACAAACTTCGAAGGTAGTAACAAATTCGAATACATCGCCGACATCTCCTGTGACGAACGCCGTCACACAGCCTACCCCAAGCCAGCAAGTGACGTCGTTAGGCAAAACAACAGCAACAACACCCGGGGCATTCCCTGAAGATGACGATGACTGGATCGAGCCGCTCGGTACTCCTGATGATGCTTCAAATTTCAAGAGTCCTCGGCCCGGTCTTCCCAAAAGCTACACAACAGATGTCATGGAAGGCGTTTCTGGCGAAAATACTGTTAGTGGACATGATTTCGTGGTGCCGACGGCAAACTCGCAAATCGGCAACGCCGAATCGCCTATACAATCTCCTGCGTTAAAACGGCCGGTTGGTGCCTTTGGCCACCACAAATCGGTTTCAGTTCCTGTTTTTCCAGTCATCGGTCAAGATCACGATGTTGTGCATAGTCTTAAGAAAACAATATCGGTCTCAAACCCGGCACTTACGTCGGTTTCGGAAGATGGACAGGCCGCAACTCCGAAATCACCCTTGCGTGGATTTAATAATAGCCCTCTGAAGCAAGTGAAAAACAAGCTATCCTCGATACTTAAGAGCTCTCGAGGACTTTTGGCTAGTAGCGCCGCCATTAGCGCAGAAGGCAAATCTTCGCTCCTTTCTCCATCTACTACTCGGTTGGGTCTACATCTGGGCCCCTCTACAGAAACACTCAGGTCGCCATCAGCCAAAGACTCTCAGCCGCTTTACCCGGATCTATCTCGTCAAGTTACTGACACGCAACCTCATGCAAACATCACTAGCCCAGACCGAAACGAAGGTAGAAGAACGAGAGCATCTATCGAGAAGGAAAAGGCTGAGGAGAAGCATAAGAGGGAGGAAGCCAAAGAAGCACGTCGGCAGGCTGAACAGATGGAGAAGCTTGAGAAAGCCCGTGAGAAAGAGCGTGAGAAAGCGCGTGTGTTCAGCAAAGAGCAGGAACGCGTGGCAGCTATGGAGAAGCAGCTGGCTGACCAGAAAGAGCAAGAAAAGCGCACTGCGATTGCGACCCCCGGTAATATTCCGAAATCAACCAGAAACAGCCCACGGAAACCCAAGCTGCAAGCTGGCTCGGATGATCAGGATATAGATGCTCCTAAAACGGTGGAGAAAAGTCTGGATGTAGAGATGCCCGATGCGCCTAATACGATGCCACCTCCTTCTGTTTCTCGATCGGCAGCTCCTCCATCAGCTATGAAGACAAGGGAGATGAAGCGGCCCGTCAGGCCAACCAAGGAGCCAACCAGTAAGGCAAAGCAGGCGCCTACGGTAATCCGTGTCAATATGGGCTCTCAACATCCTCAATATCACCCATCGAACAGCATTCTCTCGTCAAGCCTGCATGACACTCTGTCACAGCCTCAACTCAAAAGTAAGGCCAGTCAGCCCTCGTTGCAAACCAAGCCGTCTCTTCAAAGCCTCAAAAGCTCAACATCCTCTGCCGGTCGGCCGAAGGCTCTTGAGATAGCAGCAAGAAGGAAGGAGCAAGAAGAGCGTGAAGCACAACGCAAGCGGGATGCTAAAGCAGAAATCGATCGAAAGCGAGCGGCTTTGCAAGAAGAAGAGAGGCGTCAGGAACAGCAGAGAAAGATCGAAGCTGAACAGCAAAGGGAAGAAGAACGAAAGCAGGCAACTATACACGCTGAGGCAAAGAAGAACGCCCAGAGACAAGCCATGCTTGAGAAGGCGAAGCAAACCAGAGCCCCTCCCCCGGCAGTCCGAAGTCAACTTAATGGTCCTCCAGACTATAGTAGAACGGAAGCGGGCTCTTCTAGGTCGCCGTCACGGATGAACCAGACGGTCCCCCGCTCTCAGGACGAGACCAGCCGGCCCGTAAATACGGTTCTTTCAAATGCTTCAAAAGCGCAGACAAAGCGTCCCTTACCACAAGAGAGCAGCGATGATAATACATCTCGCCCCGCCCAGACCCGGAATGGAAACGGATTTCAGCCGAAAGACCCCAAGCGTATGCGTATGACGGACGAGCTGAATGACCCGCAGGAGAATGAGAAGCACTCGAGCTTGAAGGGCGTGCCAGTGCGCCCGTCTGGTGGCTTGAAGAAGGTAGGTCACATAATGAAGTGTAGTATTGCAATGCAGAGCTAACGTGCTTAAACTAGGACTTGCCTAATAAGTCGATGTTTCCTCCTGGTTACACAGCCGCACCACAACAGAGCGTGACGAGGGATCTATTCAAGGCGACTGTGACAAGCCAACATAACAATCACATCAAGGCTGCGCACCCGTTAGACATGGCACAAGTGTCCAAGGGTGCTATCCCCTTCGCTTCTACCGCACATAGCGTGGGAGGGCCTAGCAAGACACCGGCGCGCCCTGGAGGAGTAGCCGCGACGAAGTCGGCTGCCAAGTCGGCAACCAGATCATCCCCGAGATTCCAGAACGGCGAATCGATTGAGCTGCCAGAAATCAACACTGACGACGAAGACGAGGATGATGAGGATGATGGTAAGGGTATGGTTGCCGACTGGGCCGACTCACCCAACCTCCGACGAGCTCTCGTAGAACAGGAGAATAGGAACCCGTTCGAGGTGTTCGGGGCGCCTGCTCCTCTCAACATGGAGGAGGTGTTTGCGCGAAGCAAAGACCGTTTCCCCAAGTTTCGAGCGCGAACCTCGAGCGCCAACTGGAGCGGGCCGGATGGGCTGACCGAAGAGGATATCCGGAAGGACTTGGCGGCTCGCGAGAGGATGAGGAGAGAGGGCGGGTGGTCGTATGACATGGGCCGCGAGATGGTATGAGATTGATTGTTTCGGCGTCAGTTCTAGCCAGCAAGCAACAAGCCATGCTGTGCTATGAGTCGGTAATTTTACGTGTACGGCTGGAAGCCAAGGGTTCATTAGCATCAGACCGGCGTTGGACTATCCATATTGCGCAGGGCATTGTATATTTTTTGGGGTTCAGCGGCGCAATTTCATAAGTGGATCGGTATAGGTCGACGATAGACGCCTTCTCTCACGGTTAGACACGAATGTATGTGATAGTGGCGCATGAGAAACACGCACCCGACTTAGGCTCGGGCAACGTCGATTTCCAGCTCCTCTCCAGACTACCAGACCAGAACCTTGCGTATTGTGTCACTGATTACATTCAGACGAACGGTCCTGCTTCTGAAAGCACAGCAATGTAGCCCAATCGGGTGTGTGGGCAGGTGTATATCCGTCTGCCTACATACACGTACGTCGGGCATTGTTGTGGCCTCGTGCAGCTCATAGGACGTTATCAATTCGGATAGGGGGTGTCAAGCCGTTCCAGGGGCCTCGTTCCTTGCGGATTGCTCATCTGACGTCATTTGGCAGCCCTCGCATGCATGCAAACTGGCTGGTTGTGGTGTTTCAATTGGTTCATTTGACCGAAAGTCTGACAGGAACAGAACTCCAGCAGCTCAGGTGTCCTTTTCTCCCGCCCTTTCGGCAGCAGGTGTGTTGCTGAGCCGACATGAAGGATTCCCGCCTTAGTATCTCTCTATCCTTACGTAGTTTTTCACACGATGCAATCTTGACTTGGGAGCGGTCGCGGAACAGTTTGACTGCCTACCTAAACATACCTTATACATACATGTACGTAGGCATTTGCCCAATGTCCACTCTACAAGTAAACGGGCAAGTACAAGGTATGGAAGTAGAGAGACAATATGCATATCGGTTTCATCTGAGGGGTATGTCAAGGCACGGGAGTGACGGGCTTATAAAGCAGGTAGGTAGATAGATGAGACGGCGTGCTATATGTATCTACTGCCGTCAGCATTGCCTGCCTTCTTTGGCCCCCTCCTCACCTAGCTACTTAAAGGACTGAGAAGCTATACTATCAACCTCTGAAAAGTTCACGGGTTTCTCCGCTGCTTTCACAATAGAATCCACCCTATTGTCAAGCTTGGATGGCCATAGTAGCACCGGTACCACATCTGTACCACTTACCTTTTATTGTAATGCCTCACCTCACCCAGACAAACGCAACGCGTTCTCTTAGTATCCCTGGAGAGGAAATATTATATGAGAACTATATTTTTCACCCTTTCAATCTATAAGATCAGGGTTTTTGTTCTTCGCAGACACACTCGCGCACTTGCACACTTGCACTCTGCTTGACTTACCTATTAGATAATTCCCTCAGCCATCCACTATCATCCACCAGCATCAGTCTTTGGAGTCTTACATGAGCTCCAGGTACCTCTTTTGGCTTGGAGCTGTATAGCTTGGCCTTGGGATCTTATAGGCACTTAGACCTACTCACTGCTCCTCTGCCCGCGAGATCCTTCGGATTGGGACGCCGTCTCCAACCGCCGCCCTCCAGCAGCCAGCCTCCTTGTGATTCAGCACAAGCAAGTCATCGCAACCAACTGATCGACATCAAATACCTACTACCTCTGACACACATCCACGTGCCCCGCCATCCCACCTACATACATAGCCTGACACCAGCTACACGTACCTAAGCACGTGAGTACAACACTTCTTTCAAGGTACCTATCGTACCCGACCCACATTCCTCCGTCAGTGGTACACTTCACCCCACTACAGCTTGTGAGTCCCTACATGTAGGTAGGCAATCCACTTACAGGCAGCTCTAGTACCCTGCTCAGGTGGGCACGTAGAAAATACCTAGGTAGGTAGATACTTACCTAGGTACCTCCCTACAGGTGGCTATTTCCACCGTCACCAGGACAAGTAACTAGTTCCTCCACCAACACCTCAATTAGGTACCTTACCTACCTAGGTATGTTGATTGACCACAACATCACCATCCACTGTCATCAATGACTTGCAGCACAACTCATTAGCTCTCGCGATTTTCCTACTATGACCGAGCCCCGCTTGCTTTCCCTTTCTTAGGCACTTGCATTTTTGGTCTCGCTGTCCAGATTGCTGCTCACTGATCCACTCACGACCTTACTGCCTAACATAGGTACACATGTACCGGTGTACTTACACAACCCCAATCCAGGGATACGAAAATATAAACACTTGCAGGTTCTACCATCACCACCGTCGCTACCGTCACGATCAGCGCAGGAGCTAGCTTACCTACCTCTTAGTTACCTCCCCAGGTACCCGCTAGTCATCGATGCACCTCTCTAATATCCCATTACAATCTGCAATCCTGAAGCTTTGAGTCCGACTTTGCTGGTACTAGCAGGTTGCTGCGCAGCTGCTAAATGCTACCTACCACAACATCTCGCGCCTCTGCCCCTCAGATGCTCGTCAGCAAGCGTTTGTGACCTCTCTTCTCTTCAACTTCATCCTATCGCGTGGTGGCCTTGCCAATAACCGGCTACCATGCCGAAGTGGGACAAGACGCGGAACTACTACGCAGACCTCGAACTGCAGCCCTCTGCGTCGCCCGATGAGATCAAGAGGCAGTTCAAAAAACTAGGTATGCTGACTCTCTGTCGTTCTTGCTGGCCACTGTTGTTGACGTACCCTGGTCAGCCTTGAAGTATCATCCAGACCGCAACCCGGGCAGGGAAGCCGAAGTGAATCCCAAATTTCAAGTCATCCAGTCAGCCCACGAAATCCTGACGGACGAGACGCTGAAAAGGCAGTACGATGAAGCGCGCCGCACGTACACCGCCCGCTATCCTGGCGCCTCGGGTGTAAAAGGCAACCCATGGCAGGATGCTGGAAAGGCCTACCCCCCACCTCCACGACGCCAACCCAACACCCAGACTCGTCCAACCTCAGGCGCACAGCGTTACGAGAGCTTTGCCAGTAGCGTGCCGCGGAACCCCCGGCCGCATACACCCAAAGATGATCCCCAATTCCGACGAAGTAATGCCGACGCATGGGACCACCTTCGACCCAGCGCCTCACGGAGGAACACCCAAACGCGGCCTGCTACTCCCTCACGAGCACCACCGGGAAGAGCTCCGACGTCTGCAACCCGTGATTCAAGACCAGGGCCGGCCCCGGCCCCACCACCACGAACGGCTTATCAGAAACAAAAACAAGAGGCAGCATTCGGTACTAGTAAGAAGACCGGCTTCACCCCGAGATCCGCCAACGTAGCAGACGAGCCGCCTGTCACCAACAAGAACTATTTTACTAATCGGACCCACTCGAATCTGTTCACGGAACCGGAGGCTACGGCCGAAGCGTACAATGAGAGTGCCTCGGCCGCTGCGAACCCGTTTGCCCCTTTTAGAGACAAGTTTATGGACAACCGCCAGAGAACACCGTACCACACTCCGGGGGGCGAGAGGACCAGTCTGTTCGACGGCAACCCAGGCCTGGGACGTTCCACCAGTACCCGCACGCCACCTCGATCTTTTGAAATGCCAGGCTCGTTCCCACGTCCGCGACCACGGAGCTCTAGCCCTGCGAGAGGTTCCAGCAATGATGGTGACTCTGAGGACTCGGTCAAGATAAACCCAAATATCAACGGGGCCGCCACTCGCAGCAACACAACTGCACAGTCGAGAGCCAGTCAACGATACAGTCCCAAGTCACAACCCATGGCTGACACCATTCCACCGCAACAAACTCCCTTCTCAAATGGTATGTTATGTGGTACACATTTGACAACCTTTGACCCACTAACAGAGTGACCTACAGAACCTGTGCCTAGTACAGCCACGGCTCAACCGAATGGCAGTGGTCCCTCAGTGTACGCCTCTCAGACTCTTCCAAACCACCTCCAGTCACAAACCACCACTGCTGCCACCGCCTGGCCTAGTAGGCATCGTGGCTATGTTGCGACTCATCAGCTATCCAACTCTTCAAGCGAAGGCAAACTACTCCATGATTTCAATACCTTGCTTCCAGTGGAGAGGTATCAAAGGAGAACGCTCGATTGGCTGGTGAAAAATTGTTTTATGGTTGACAAGAGCAGAAGTGGAAATGGGCATTTTGTGAATGACAATCAACCGCACCCCTCACCCAATACCACAACAAGCTTTGGGAAAGCTAACGCTAACGGTAACCGTGTTTCTAGCTTCGGTTTTCACAATAGACCCAATACAGCAGGTGTAGGCACTGGTTTTAGTACCTTCGCAAGAAATAGCACCGAAAACATTAATACAAGGTTTGTGGACGATGAAATGGCCGATGACTGGCAGTTTAGAGCAGGTTCTGTATCGGCCAACGAAGCAACCACGCCTTCGAAGACACGCGTGCAATCTCGTAACCGTCCCACTCGTCGGCAAACGCCCTTGTCCAAACCTCCCCTGCCAACCCGTACGCCTCAGGCGCAAGAGTTGCCAGACGATGTAAGAGCTGATAGTCAGGGGTTCTCGGCAGGGGCTTGGAATGAACAGATAGGACCCCAACATTTCGAGCCACAATCTTCAAACAGCACATCCACATCTCCAACTAGGCGTGCCAATTTGAGGAAGTCTAGGACCTTCAAAATGACCGCAGGTACGGCGGCTGTAGTAGACGAAGAGAGCGAATCACCCCAGGAGGATCCCGGTCATTCTTTCACAGTTCCGGACGCTATGGATATCGATACTCCACCAGTGGAGAAGACACAGGCGCCCCCTAAGCCTGCTCAGGCAAATAGTGCTCGACCATATTTTGCGGAACCCCACAGACCAGATTGGAGAGCTGGGGATATCAACGGTGTCGCTCCAAAAGCTGCTGGTCCAGCACCGAGCACTGATGGCACGAAAGAAGAATTCTCTGAAACAAACGGTGCCCAGTCAATCCTGAATAGCAAGGATCAACCCCAACCCAAGCATGTTGGCTCCGAGGATACTGAAGAGTTTCGCGCTACTTTCTCAGATTTCAAGAAGGTCGAGCCCTTTATGGAACCGTCGCCGAGTGGGCTTGGGTCATTTGCAGATCTGAAATCGAACCTTCCTTTCACGAGCCAACCATCAGAACACATTCCGTTGGACAAAGCCAAACCTCCTGGTGGGCTTTTAGAGTTTCCTAGTCCTCCTTTAGCTCCCCGACTTCCACCTACTATGGGTGTGGCAGGTCTTCGGCCAAACAACTCGTCATTTAAGAAATATGCCCATGACTTCAACGACTATATGAAAGAGTGGGAGGCGTTCAGTAATGCAGTTCTCGATCACTTTTTTACTCGACAGAAAGAATTCAAGCTACGGCGCTTGCGGCGCGGTGCGGATTGGCTTGAAGACGGAGTGTCTGACTATCTCATAGAAGTGGACCAAGATATAGACGTTCAAAAGAAGTATGTGGATGCTTGCACAGAACACCGAAAGAGACTCGCCGAATATCAGGACTTCAGGGACCGGGTCCGATAGGACGACCCTCCTTCCTCTATCTCCTCAGAGTGATCCATAACGATGCAACTGGAGCGTCTTATGGATACGGTGTACAACCACTCGCTCAGCGTAAACGGCAAACCCGAGGAGTTGTTCAGAGCTGAACATAAGTTTCACAGACGTGTCGGCACGCCTGGAGAAATGGTCCTCGAACAAGCTTTAACTTCGACGGCTGTTTTTGTCCGACTTCGGTTGCAGACTCAAGGCAGGTAGACTTGTACTTGACTGCGGTAACTAGGTACTCATAGTAATTTTGGGGGGGCGTCGTCAATGCGCTGACGCGGCTGACGCGGCCAGACTTATGGGCGCCGAATTGATGCTTTAACCGGATGGTTAAGTTAAAAAGCATGGGAGGGCAAGAAGCAGGCAGAAGGGCGCCAGGATCTTTTTTTGATTTTCGGTATCCTTATTCAGCAATGCTATTTCTTATTCGCCGCCTTCATGTGGATGGGCAGCAATACAGTCTACGCTTCAAAGACCTGAGACTCATAAGACGGCAACACGATACATACGATTTTACGAATTATACGAACATGATTATCCCAGGTCCGCGAAAGCACTAGGCGTTCAGTTCTCCTCTAAGCGCTCCCACGATGATGAAAGTCTAGAGAGGCCGATGAATCACGCCGATGGATGCATGTATGTGTCCTGACAGTATTTCATGGTATCGAGTGCGGTTTTAATTAGCGCCTCACCATGCTCTTGTTCGTTGTCCAACCTCTTTCCCGGCGTTACGTGGACCGCTCTACCGAATTCTCTACCAACGTCTGCTTGCTGGCGACGGCTCTCGACAAATTCTCACATTTATCTTGCGCTACGGGAAGGTGATATCTGCAGCGTTTTAGTGGTCATTATACCGTGCGATTCATCGCCTTGCCACGCTGTGAATGTGCAGTTGGAAAGGTGCGCCCATAATACAATGTGGGACATGGAATGGAATGAATAGGCAGGGGGTTGGGGAAACGGTTGGTGTAGAAGTACTAGAAGAACAACAATAGACACAAGGGCGGGACTAGATACAGATACATATGTGTTGCATGCAAATGTCACGAATAATTTCTGAAATGATATCTCCTGGCTTGAGGTTAAGGTTCTATAGATACCACGTAGTGTTCTAATTACCTGTCGGGACATCTCCAGGGTTTCGAAGGCTTGAGAAGGAGGTACTCTGTCTCGAGAGCTCTGAATGATTTCGGACATGCGTATTTCATACCTCCTGTCCTCACCACTCCCCCAGGCTCTAATATGTGCAGTATTCAGCAAAAGACGCTTGGCAGGAGTGTGTTCTTTTGCTTGTCGCAAAGTTTAATCGATTGGTGCCTGTTGCGTTGCTTGCTCATCGTTCCAGCATGCCCAGGCTAGATTGTTCCAGGTGCAGCTGACATTAGTAGCCGTGTCGACCCCAACCGACGTATAATGCACCAGAAAACATGGACTAGTAGCTTCAGGTACCTTCGGTAGCTATTATCCCCAATACAATCTTATAAGCCAGGGACTTTTGAAAGTGGTATGATACTTGTGAACACTGGTATATCCCGCGGACTCTGATTTGGTTCAGCTTCAAGGCCACACACACCCCTGTCGCCGAACCGGACAGAGCCCAAGTCCGGATGGTGGGGGCGCCCAATAGGCCGACGGGTACCCGTCGCTATAAAATTCGACGGGTCCCCGTCGTTCTTCCTAAATAGGTAAAGCTCTCCCGTTATCGGAACATCAATTGGTAAGATCGTAGTCAAATCCAATTATCTTTATGACTGAACTACGATACAATCACCTCCCTTCTCTCTAGCCGAATGAAGAGCTTGTTGTTCTTCATGATCTTGCTCTGCTCTTTTCAAAAGCCCACTCATACCTTTCCTATTAGATAAACCGTTTCCTGACTCTAAAGCCACTTGAATATTAACACGATCATTTTCTGCCTTGTCCCAGTCTAGATAAGCCATCATCTCTTCTCGTGTCCAGTCTCTTAGGCCTGTTGAAGTATTGCAATGCTGAGTCATTTGTTTGAAGTTGACGCACCACTCATAGCTGGCTTTATTATACCGTAGTGGCAAGCCCATTGCCTTTCGATACCGTTGATTGTTTACATAAGTTCCAGGAGGCTGGCTCTTATACCAAGTATCTCTCGCCGCAACATATCTCTGGTAAATCTCCCTTGGATCGTCATAGTTTAGCGGCTGAGCTTGATGTAGTATCGGCGATAGTGAACGAGCAGATGGGGTAGGTAACCGAGATATGGTATCTGTAGAGACCTGAGTGGATGGCTCGATAGATGTGGTTGCTTGCAAGGTTGGCTCCGGAGAAATAGTTGATTTCTCTTGTTCTATAAGCATTGATGCCTCTGCAGTTGAATTTTGTTCCTTTTGCAGCTGTCCTGGGCTTGCAGTTGGCTGGAATCTTAGTTCTGCGTACCTTAGAGGGCAAAGTTTGGAGTTTCTTGCATGACCTAATGCATGGCATTTGCTGCAAATAGGCGGTGTTTTAGATGCTATTGCTACCTCAACGATCTCGAACCTGCTAAGTTCCCGTCGAATGCTTGACCGGGGTAACGACGAAGTGGCCGCAAGCGGGTCGATTTGTTGGCGAGGTTCAAGGAGTAATGGTGCTGTACTGTGACGGACTAGATGCCAGTGTGAACGGAAATCTTGAAGCTGGAGGGCCCGATCTTGCACCAATAAAGCCTCTAGCTTGTGGGCACACGGAAGCCCTTGAGACCGAGAGAAGGTACCAGTACAGTGTGGCAATAAAGGAGGGTTACTTCTTGTTAGAAGCTTCCGTTGCTCCTCAACTTTTCTTAGAGCCTCGTGTGATACCCAACCACGTACTGTAGCATATAGTGGTCCTGAAAGTTCGATTGGCGCCCGGCTCTGCTGTTTAGCTTGGTTGGATCTCAATTCTGCAAGCTGGTTTGATAACGCTTGCTTTATTGCTTTCCATGCTTCGAATAGATCTAACGTGGATCGTTTAAGGTGGCTTTTGAGTAGCCCATGGATGCCTTCGACACGGGAAGTAACAACATTATTGAAATGAGGGTGTTGATCGACCCAAGCTTTAACCAGCTTCTCTTTATATAAGTCGAGCCAATTTTCTTTAATATATCTGACCTCTTCGAGATGAGTGGGAAGATATTTCTGTATAAACTCAGAGGTGCGCTTGTCAAATATTTCTTCGGTAGGCGATTTCATAATTAGATGCCAATGTTTATAAAAGATGTTCCAAGCCTCAAGTCCTTGTTCTTGCTCCTGCTCCTGTCGTTGGCCTTGCTGATGCTGTTGCCGGGTAAAAGTTGGCTGGCAGTGACGAAGAACTGCTTTATTTGCATGCCAGAGACATAGAAGCGATGTAGCAGAAGGGAAGCAATTACCAATAGCATTTATACAAGCAATGCAGCGGTCTGTCAAAATAACCGAGGGAAATCGAGCATTACAAACGTTATATAAAGACTTTAAACGATCTAAAGCCCAAGAAAAATCCTCTTTAGTTTCGCCACTCAGAAATGCAAACGCAATACAGAAAGAGCGTTGACAAGCATCGACTCCGATCATATCCAGGAGCGGCATTCCGTATTTGTTCGTCTTATAAGTACAGTCTAGGATCAAGGTATCGGGGTAGGACTTAAGATATGCAAGCGAATCTGGATGGGCGAATA
The DNA here is from genome assembly GCA_022593225.1 of Xylaria sp. FL0064. NCBI lineage: Eukaryota > Fungi > Ascomycota > Sordariomycetes > Xylariales > Xylariaceae > Xylaria > Xylaria sp. FL0064. The sequence continues at coordinate 293,541 of JAJKLE010000029.1, forward strand.
GGACAGCTGTTACTCGGTTATCTAAACCTAATTGCATTCGGTTCCAGAAACCTTCTCTGTCAAGCTGGTTAGCGAGTGCGTTCATAGTACTCTGCCCTTCGGAAACGTCTCGCCTAGCATCTGCAATGCGATTATAAATATCTTGCTGCGTTGCTATCGAGCTTGTGTTTTGGCGTATATATGTCCTGATGTCCTTTGGAGCTATGCCCGAATTTACAAGGCTCGTTAAACAAGACATGTCTTCTTCTGAAAGCATACGGTGGGTTGGATGAGCCGATAAGTGTTGACTAGGCTCGTGATTATGGGAAGAAAACCGTTGATCAGGACGATGTCGTAAAGTCCAAGTTCCCTTATCTAAGGATTCCTTAGCCAAAACAGAGAACTCACAGCCCGTCCCTCTAGTGGTTGTCTTTCGTTGGCGCGTATGTAAGGGGTTTGGAGGTTTGGTACGTCGATCACATAAGTATGTGACTGTTTGTCTACCGGTTTTTTCTTTCGTAGATCTCCCATTGATGAACGCATAACCTCTAGGGGCTGCCCACGCGTTGATCGCCTTAAATACAGCATCTCGAGATTCGTATTCACCTTCAGGGGGAAGACAGTCGTTGGGAAACCCAGGGTTTTGATCATGCGATACATTCATTCTTAATCAGAATGCCACAGCTTGTAAAAGGGCCAAGATAGGAATACTAATCCGAAGATGCGTGCGCGTATATAGAAGATCCTCTTAAACGCGACGACGCGGGAGATATTCCGATAACGGGAGAGCTTTACCTATTTAGGAAGAACGACGGGGACCCGTCGAATTTTATAGCGACGGGTACCCGTTGGCCTATTGGGCGCCGATGGTGGGGCTTACACGGCACGGGCCGTGGCCGAGCTCACAGGCCGATCGAAGTCTATTGTAATTCGCCGATCACACACTTGTCCAAATGTTAGCACTTGACTTACATACTTGATCCAAACCTTCAAGAGTCAAGTTTTATTGTCGTCAGCGTAGGTAAGAGACTTACAGTTTGCCTATTTTACGTTGCCTTCTTATCTAAATTGAATGTCCAGGCTGCTGTGCACCTCATGGAGGAGGACGGCATGGACTTAACGCCTAAAGGTGACGGTCTGGCTTAGCGAGTACTGCTCTTCGACAAACCGGTAGGCCGGTTCGATATCTGGGACCCCGTTGACATTGTAGAGGCGTTGTCTGTACGTATCGGGTGGGGGATAGTGATGATGCTGAGGGATTGTTTGGCGAGGCAATACTTGTCGGCCTATAATCAAGAAATCGGGATTTTAGAAGCTGTGCGCGGACGTGGGTTCGTCACGTTGATTCAACGTGAATGTAGTAGGGGGAAAGTGTAATAAGGCCAAGCAAGATATAGATAGCGGTACCTCGATATGCCCTGCGATGGGATCCTCGGCATCTGAAGTAATATCGAACAAGGACTAGGACCGTTGGCGGCAGGCCTACGACCACTCCAATTATGGCGACGATGGCCTCTATAGAGAGACTCATTGTTGTTTTAGGAGGGACTCTGCCGAGGGAGAGTTGGAGCAAAAATACAGGTTGATTGCGTCATGAAGGCCGAGACACGATATGTTGTGTTTATGATCTATCGTTCATCGGCTCTGAAAAGACAATTGACTGATACAGAAATTCACATTGCAACATATTGAGAAGTCTACGCGGATGCTAAGATGTTTATATAGTTGCTAGGTAGACTCCAACGCATAGTGTAGCGGATGAGGCTGACTCGAATTGTTGCTGCTGAGATCCCTTCCCCTCGCTCTGTTCTGGTGCAGCAAAACGCAGGATCCATGGATTCCACCAGCTGAAAAGCTGCACGCACCGCCCCCAACAGTCAGTCGGATAGATTCTCCAGGCCACAAGCCGGGCAAAATGCATTTATTGTTTGTCCACAACCTTACTGCATTCGTCATTACGGGCTCAGCTCGCAGTTACCGAACCAATCACCGCCATGCTTTTGTATCCATTGGTGACGGGCCCGATGTATCATTCACTGGCGACTGACGTGGAATACCATCCATTGCTGACGTATTTGGTATACCAAGTCCCCTTGTAAGGTCCTGTAGTATTCTCTGGAGATTGTTTGTGGGCATATGCCTCAAGCTAATCGCACCGCCATAGAGACGCATTGACTGTTGTGTGAGGTCTCATGGTCACTCACACACCGACTATCGGCAACATAGAATAAGCCAGGGATTGTGGTATCGCTCGCTAGAGTGGCCTTTCTACATGCAATATCTAGAGTTCAAGAGGATACTGTCTCTCTAGCTTTCTGATCTATATGATTCCTCTGTAATTACTCCGCTGGTGAAACTTGAAGCATTCTTGTCTGCAGTCGACTTTATGTGAGGAACAGTAGATTCCATCTAACGGGCTGGGAGCCAGAAATGGGTTGCATATGCATAAAGTGTTCTGCTCGGGGGAATTCTCCGGAACGCCTATAGTGTGAGTGGTAACTGATGTTGGTGACCAAACGTCCCTAGAATGAGGACGCATACATCCCCTCCAACCTGCCGTACTGGTCACCTAGGGCCGCCGATAGATGTTAGATAAGATGGGAGCCCTACACCATTTCACACACTTCCCTAATATCCCGGTTGGGAGAACGTGCGCTAGGTTAATGTAACGCCAGCTCGTCATCGCCACAGCGATCGTGCTACCTCAACGTTGTTCGCTTCGGTGCTATAGCCTTACCACATGAATCCAAAGGGCTGGAGAGGAATCGAACCGCTGTCCACTTTTTACTACAGTTGCATCCGGCTTGTGGCGTCTACGGGCTGATTGACTACCCCTTGCCGTGTTGGCCGACTCTTGCAACTTAAAGTCATGGCATCTTAGAACGCGATGCAACACCAGACCCAGGGCAAACACCCATCTCCTCAAAATCGGGCAGGTCATCTAAGTGGGAATATATGGAAGGTTGTCGCGTCACCGAGTCTCCCCGCTTTAAGTCTGATGCCGTGGGTGGTGTCACCTCATGGCATTCAGCCACCGGCCAATCAGCTACTGAAGAAACATGAGCATACATTGCTACATCCCCGATGTCGAGACTAAGCAAGATCGGGATCGTCCTATAAATGCTGAGTACCTAGGTACACATGTAGGATTGTCTTGTTGAAAATCCTGGTAACAAAATCGAGCAACAGACGTGCCCATGAACTCTCCGTCACCCCGGCCCAACCGTACGTTTCTGACAACTCTTCCGCCAATATGTGTAATTCATAGAGCGTCGATGAAGAATTTTGCCTAGCAGAATCTATGCCGCAACGGAAATTAGGCATCTGTCAGATTTGTCTAGATCATGAGGTATTAGTGAGGGGCAATTATCCCGCTCATTCTATTAGAGCTCTGTATGTGCGAAAGTGCCCAAAAGTGCTCCAATTGGAACTCTGAAGAAGAGACTAGAGAATCCCCGAAGCACTTCTCCGAAGCGTTTTGGCGTGAGATCAGAGATGTAGCTTAAGAATGTGTATGTACTTCTCGGGTAGAAGAGGTCACAACTATTGGTGCTGGGCGGAACTGAGCCGGGCTTGAGCTTGAGGTGGCCGTTCCCAGTCGACGAACGTGCCACGCTCTCTGTCACGGCGCATCTTAATCCAGGCTGGCCCATAGACCTCAGCGAACAGTCGGGTTGTAGGTGGAGTTGGGAAAGCTGGCCATTCGATATACTGCGGTGCTTCTGTGTAAATGGTGATCTGGTTGCCTTGCCGCCTCTTCTTCACCCACTCGTTCAGGACTGACCGATATTCCGAGACCGGATGATCAAGTGCCACCTCGTCATGTTTAACCCAATCCACTCCTTCTATATCCGCCGTATTTTGGTGCTCGTGCCGAACTTTACGAAAGTGGTAGTCTCGAGTGATGATTTCGTACAATGTAAAAGCAACACCCTTAATGTCATTCCGATCCTCGCTATACCCGGTGTCCCCTATGCGACCCGAGAAATTGAAGTCGAACAACATGAGCTCATCGGTATCGGGCTCAATGACCAGGTTTCTTGCGGCGATATCCTGATGCATGATCCCATATTGGAGGTTCAAGTCGTCGACAACGTGCAACAGTTGTTTAAGCCACTTTAGCTTGAACCCGCGACGCTTGTTCTCGTCTACAGTCCCTCCGGGGATGTATTTATTGGTGAAACCGACGACACATCTGTTCACCTCGTCGAGTACAAGTCGGTCGAATGGGACGATGTTGGGGTGCGGAGGAAGACGCATCCATAAATTCATCTCGTTCCATAGCCTATCGTAAAACTGGGTAAGAAAGTAGTACTTGAAAATGACCGTCTTGGACTCGGCAGGGGTCTCCGGGTGTGGTGTATATGAGACCAGATCAACATTTGGGGAGAGTCGATCCAGCTCCAGCAACTCAGAGCGAAGCACCGTTTCTATGTGGTCGGGCCGGTGAACGTCTTGCAAAGGAGGATAGTAAGGGCACATAGTTGCGTCATCCTCGGGATCCGTCGAGGTTGAGATTATAGTGCCGTCTGGGGATAGGTGGATTGCATATACACCCGGCCCAATGTGGTTGATATGCTTCTTGAGATGTTCAACCGCCACGTCTTCGCTATCCTGTTCCTCGTCCATCGTGACAGCAATAACGCGTCGTTGATCCTAGTCAAGAATATACCATGTGCTTGGCCCACCTGGCGTGAGAGCCCCACCTGGTGCGAAATACCTCCATTTATCCTCGATCATCTTTCTATTTTTTTTCTTCCCAATTTCATGTGCAAGATTGGGGAGGCACGACGGAGCGAACAATAGTGGATGGATGATGACTGCGATGGGGTATGACATTGAACTTCGCGGATGACCTGCCCCCACACTGCAATCTCATCGCGTCCGTTGGGAGCTTCTTTCGGGAGACGCGCAGTCCGATGCTAGGTATTTAAGTGCTAAGCTATTGGCAGGTGGGTCAAGAACTCGCATATCTGCATGTGTGTAGTCTACTCAAATGTAACAACCAACTGTTCTTTACACCTTGGATCAACATGTTATGTAAGTCTTCGTCAAATGCAGTACTACTTGATTAAGCAAGCACAACTACCTCCTATAGACTCATGTCGTAAGCCAACTGATGCCTACTATTTTGCTATCTCCCTATCTCAAAACGTGAAGAAACCATTCAAAGACTAGCTAACCAACGAACTGGCCGTTTTACGTTCATCGTCCCCATCAGCTTCGAAACCTCCATAGTTTGGTGGATAAGATCTAGCCTCCTGGCATATACGATTGATATACCGAGAATGGTGATATGAGACCTTTGCCCTAATCCTCAGGAAGACTAGTTGAATCACCAATCGTAGTAATTGACCCTTTCTCCGAGAACCCTCCTTCTTTAACCATCCTGATTATGACCCATTATGAGAGATTGTCATACGAGCTGTGGCAGCCGTTGTAGTGGCTGTGGCGGTTATCGTTGCTGTTACGAGCATATATGGAACGCCCTTCCGACTGGTTGGCCACATTTATAGCAAAATTCCTGATTACAGGGACAACTGGATAGTCGGAAACACATCAGTCAGTTGATCAAGCTTGGGGGGTAGAGAACAAAGGACGGATGTATTTACATCATATGATCGCAACCACCATCTATAACACTTAAGGTTAGTTATCGTCATGTTGAATCAGATTTGGAGGCGCATCCGACTCATGCAAGCTCAAGAGGAATGTTTCCCGTTGGGTGGTGGTGAGTTGGATATGTCTAGACACCGTCGAAAGGAGAAGAGGCATGAGACGGCAGATGCACTTACTTTTCTGAACTATGGATGTACAATTGGGGCACTTCTTCCAGCCTTTCTGTTCGACGAGCATGTATAGTCTGTCTTCTGACTCTCTCGCTGATTGAAGCCCAGCCTTATCGCAAGGTCCGAAGTGAGACTTGGCATGACAGGCCTTGCAGGTCTTCCTCCCGCATTGAGTACACACCCCAACTAGCTTTTTGCGGTCTGCCGAAGGAATGAATGCGCCGCAATCACTACCCCAGCAGTACAGTTTGCTGCGCGGGTTCGTCAGTTCTTCGATTTTTTGTTTATAACGCAGAGATTCTTCATTGCTGGCGACACCGTATTTCTGAAGTACTTCTCCTGGGAGAACAAGACAGCATTTCGCGGGCCGGAAGGGATTCGAAGCGAGCGAAAGGCGAAGATTGTCTCTGAGGCAGCCCTGACAATGCCAGTGACCGCACGGTAGATGATAGAGATTTTCGGGCTTCGACTGCTCCTCGCAGACAAGACATCCAACTAGTCGATTCGGTCTTTCACCTGTACCTGGATTCAAAACAGGTTCCCCAGCACGATCATGTACCACCATATTGTGATGCCACCCGAATCCCGCCTGGAGTAAATTCACTTGAGGTTGATTCGCTTGGGGTAGAATCGCCTGGGGCTGGTTCGCCTGGAGTTGGTTCACCCGGGTTTGAACTGCTTGGATTCGAATTGCCTGGGTTTGAATTGCTTGGAGTTGAATTGCCTGGAGTTGGTTCGCCTGGGGTTGAATTGCCTGTAGCGGAGCCGCTTGACTGACCCGACCGAGGTTTCGGCGTTGGTCATCGGGCTGGACGCCGTCAAAAGGCGCGTTACGATTCATGTTGACTTGGACTGATGATGTTCCTTTATCAGTATAGACGCCCGCAACTGAAATAGAAGATGGACCAAAAAACAGAAATGTGTGTTGGGGAGGGGATGTTTGTTGCTGTTTACAAGAGGCGGTAAGTCGTGAATATAAAGCGGATTCCTTGCTATTGAAATAGACAGGTCCCGTTATTGAAAGCAACGTAAGCATTAGTCCAGGGATTAGGCACCAAAAGTCGGGAATAAGGTCAAGAGAGGAGCTTCAGTGTAGAACAAAGTTGTCGTTGAGGTTCTAGGCGGCACTTGCCCACCACTAGGGGCGCCCTACTATTTGACTGAGATATCTCGAGGGCCCTATTCTTGCAGCGACAAGTATGAGGAAGTAGGGACACCCGTGACTTGGGTGTTGGGCAATATAATGGGTTGAGATGTGGATGAGTTGTGCAACTGTTGAAAAGGAAGCTTCTTATCTTCGTTCGCGCCTTGTGCGAATCCCCAGCTTTGAATAGTGAATAAGCGTGGGAGCTGCAACCTCGGCCGTTGGTTTGGCTACTTTTAGACACATATAAAGGTAGCTCCTGCAGTTTTTGCAAATGGCTAGAAACTACAGGAGAAGGAAGGAGGAGAGGAAGAAAAGAAGAAGAGAGAGACGGAGACTCACACTGGGAGAACATGGCCTCCACGTGATGACTGAGGCTGTGATCCTGCTGCTAACAAATAACCACCTGTGCAGGTAGGTAGCGACTCAAGCTGAGGCAGATTCTCGTGAAATCGGTAGGTGAGGGCGGGCATATAAGATAGAAGTTTTTAAGGTAGAGAGAGGCAAGCATGTAGAGAAGGAAATGGGTGGATATCGAGATATAAATGGGTAGGCGGAAAGTGGGAAGATGCTCTATTTGTTGGAAGCGTTCCCAGAAGAAGACTGGAAGTACGTACCAAGGTCGTCTAAACACACAGCGTATCGATACTGTAACCGTTATTCTACCCGCCTAACATAGCCTTCTAGAAAGGCGCCTACACGTATGTAGCTACAGCTAAAGAAGGCGCCTGCAGACAGTGAATGCCTTGGGTACGCGTGTAGGATCAGTGCCACACTGCACAGAACACACAAATATCTCATACATTAGCAAGATATAAACTACCTATAAATATGTACCTCTTGATTTTCATCCCTTCGCTGTCATGTTACTCCCTTCTTGAACGTTATCTTCTAGGTACTTGTGAGTGCTTACAGCCTTAGACATCAAATCGATACAGATGTGAATTATGGCTCGTTTTCAAAAGTGGAAGAGATATGTAGCTCTTAACACAGAGATCAGATCAGACAGACACACACTCTGCAGGGAAAACGTCAATGCATTGAACCTAAACTTCTAACTTAAATCTGAATATTCGCACATTCCGATACGCTAGGGCATAGAGAATCGGCAACTACAGCAAAGGACGCCCCTTGCAGCAACACGCGACATTGGTTGTGATCTAGGCTATAGAATGAATCGGTCAAAGCGATATGGTAATACATCTAACGTTATTGTATGTTGATATTTGCATTGTTCTGGCTTTTATAACTGTAGCGGCCTTGCTTTATTCTTCATGTTTTTTTTCTCGTTGCGCGGTTGCCTTGAAACATAGGATTCTGTTAATGGGCACGTGGGAAAAGAAGAGAAGGACAAAGGACTTGGATAAATCATGGATGTTGAGAGTTTAATATTCCCAATGATGCGAATGAAGTTAAATGGTGCACAATAAACCTAATTGTATATTTGAATGATCTTAGTTATCAACCCATCATCGCTTGTGTGGGGAAAGTGGAATAGAAAAGCTCAAGGAAGATTAAATGCTGCAGTATGACATATTGAGCGCATCTTCGATCAGATGAGATTGATATAAAGTTGATCGTATAACTTGGAACACGCCATACGGTATCTTTTCGAAAACTACTCCTGACCCCAACCGCCAGCGCCAGGGGCTTGGTGACTGTCCCCTTCCCACCGATGTTAATCGCGAGGTTATTTTCTTTCCTCGCCTATAGTTCACGCGCATCGCTCCGTCTCCAGACTCGATGATCCCCTTCGGGGTCCCACTACTCCACCCCGAAAGGATTGAGACTTGAATAATGTCAGGACATTCCCGCCGACGACCGACACTCCCGGCGCCGGATAATATGGAGAAAACCGGGACCCGGATTGCTATGGGAGCTAAACAGCCGTAGTTCCGTGGTAGAGACAGCGATGAGCGAGCGAAGTGAGTATATACAGGTTGAATATGTTATGGCGATCAGCGTGTTAGTGTTTTCATTCACCTGAAGACCGGTGCCGGTAAAGTGGAACACGGCCGAGCCCGTCTATCCTCCTATCGCGATCGAAAGAGCTATCAGAATGTCGTCACCCATGTAATCGACCGCTGGAAGAGCTGACCTGAAATGTACTTTCGCTTCAAAAGCGCACGTACGTCTTATTCCGCGTGATGCTGGATTGTAAACATGTACTTGTGGACTTCAATGCAGCGACTGCTCCCAGATCAGGGCCTGGATCAAGTCAATTCCCTTCTGGTTCCGGACACGCCCAAGTATTTCACCTGCTCCTGTCACAGCAGCTCTACGATGCACTCTCTGTTGAATCGACTACTTTCTCCTCCAGAATAGCCATTCCTCCTTCGTATAGACAGTGAGGATCTGGCGGTCTTGAGCCAGGCCGCGTTCTATCAACATTTGCGGAGAGACCGCGTGATGCCACGTGAAAGACGACCTCATCCTTGTCAAAAATAGGAGTCACGACGACAGTATCGAGTAAGTGGATGACGCCCTACGATGGATGATTCGAAACTAAGACATTGCCTTTTCGGTCATTTCACATAGTCCATTCATGCTTCACGCAAATTTGTATACTCCCCAGATATACCGGCACGTGGAGAGCATTACCTACGAGACGTCCACTCAGTGACAACATGATTGCCGTAAATCCACGCAACTCAACCGCGACTCAGGAATGGACTGGCATTTCTTTATCGAAACTATCTATTTACGCCTGATATTATAGATACGATTGATGCTGGTTGGTGACACATTAGAAAAACACACTGATTGGTAAATCATACGTTTGTGTGACTCCAGTAACCTAGCTTTCCACCGACTAAGCTTGAAGAAGGAAGTTGCTCAGTTAGATACACTGATCAGTAAGTATTTTGAGATAACATATATCAGCCTTAACGGATGTGTCAAGTGAGATGCATCTCAAGAAAATAACAGTACTTTAGAAAGGCGTCGTGCGCGACGATCACCGGAACTGGACGAAATAGGAAACTATGGTCTGATATTCACCCGAATCTCTACAATCGGCTGGTCCTTTGAGACTAGTGTCGATGGATACCCTCACCATGCTCAATTGCCTGCTGCAGTAGGTTAGATCCGATGTGGTATAGTATGGTGATACAAAAGATAATTAATTGTCAAAGACTTGTGTTGAGACGTTGTTGTGGGATGTTTCCGTTTGATCTAGTAGGAAGGGAGTTATTAATCACAACAGCAAGAAAGACCACGCAAGAGGGAAACAGTACGTGAAGAAAAAATGGTATTCGGACGTAAATGATAGTAGCAGTGCTGACTTAAGATATTAGACCGGTACCCAACTGTCTAATTCTATGACTGATGCGCCTGTATGTTCTTTGCTTGTCGACCCGAGAACCATGAGCGATCAACGCCATCATTGTCGAATTAGAATCTAGGTGCCGAATTTATCCCAAGTCATAAAACCCCTTAATCAGCCAATAAGACAACCCTCCAAAGGCCGTAAATGCACATCCTCCATGAACGTAAAGTGGGAGACCGAGACCGAAACCGGCTGGGTTGATGACTGGAGACGCCAAGGTAGTGAATGATATCAAGACATTATATCAAGTCGAGGCATTGAGGTAGTAGATGTTTTTATGTTGACATCGCCGGGTTTCAGCCTAGGAGTCGGAATCGAAATCTCAATGAGGTTTTGTATATACAGTGTGGTATGTCCAGAGCGTTTGCTATTATGATGTAGTTGGAACCCCTTAAGGGCGCTGAAGCACAACAGGGTATGTTCGGATCTCACGACGATGGATCTCGGGCGTGAATGTGTAGTTGTAGTGTCTGGCTGCTTTGATTTCCACTGTCGTGTTGGTTGGGGTATGGTAAGGGGCAGCCATGCCGACTTGGAAAAGAGCGGCAGCAGCCAGCAGAGCAGCGAGGAATTTGGCCATTGTTGAGATGTGGGAATTTTTAGTGATAGCAGATAAACGCAGAGGACCACGACTTATGGACAAGAAAGGAAGAAAAAATAATGACAAGAAGCTGAGAGTGGCCTCTTCTACAGTTGAAGGAGGCAAGCCCACCTCCTTATACCAGTAAACTGGGCTACGTTGGTTGGGGTTTGCACTGATCGGCAACTATATTGCAGTTTTCATTTTACATCATGGCCCTTCTTCATGTGTAATCCTTTACAAGAGGGTCGTGTATGCTATACAGTATAAAGTACCTTGCCTGCCCACCTTTTCTCGATTCAATATAGAACACCCAGCCAAGACGATAGCCAAGAGCCAACGTGCCCTTGTCATTCGACGAGAGTTAGCTCAGGGGTTCCCACACCTTATTGGCCCAGAGTATCAAGGCGATCGGCAGTCAACAGCACCAACTGGAGCCGCATGTTTTTTAGTTTCTGAAGGAAGAGATAACCGTGACAGGGGTGCGATATTAATCACTACCGCGCTCGTTCTTCCGAGTTGAGTCGATCGATAGGGTGATCTCTCACGCGCATTGGAAAGGCCTCCGATGTTACTGAAAGAGGAAAGCAGTCAAGATATAGTTGCTCTCGTCATTCTGTATGAACGGCACCTCAGAGGAATGACAGAAGATTTTTCCTACTAATATTCTATGGGGCACTTAGTACGTGAATGAGTCGGCGGTAGGCTGGGATTCGTAAGTGGCTACTTCAACTCAAAAACCTCATCATTAGTCAGGCCAACCTTGCTGATTACCCTATGAAAGACTCATCGACGTTGCCTCGGGCATAATTCGTTGTGTACAATGATGATACCAGGACTATTAAGACCTGCTGCTATTCTTCGATAAGCATCTTCAATGCTGCGGTTCGGCTGAATACGCATGTTGAAGTCTCGTACGAGTCACCCCGCTCACGTACCTACAGTCAGTATATCACTTATTACGAGGATTCATAGCCAAACCAGCCGCTCCAATGGCAGATATTCGTAGACACAAGACGTAACACTAGCATCATCAACACGCTGTGCTGTAGCTTGCATGCGGGAATACCACCCAACCTCAGAGCATGAGTTCTCGCGTAGCTAGCAGCACTGGTATGCGCACGTCATTTAGTACACTCATAGCGGCGCAACGGTCGCACGCTTCATCGACTCCATATATACAAACTGGGTATAAGAAATAAGAATAGAATTGCTGGCCTTTACTAGTACAGATGATGATGCAACGATTCTATGCTATCTCTATCTGTTTCGGCGGTCCGCTCCCTCAGTAGTGAGTGCGATCGGCGATAGGGGCCTGTGGCTGATTTTGTCGTCTTCCCATTGAGCTGGGAGAACGCGCCGTCGTCTTGCGCTATCACCTTGCTCACCGATGTGTTTGACAATAAACGGCCGATAACTCAACTGTGAAGCGCCGAATTCTGTTTCGTGCGACAATTCTTTCCGGTGACATTCCATATTCGTTTAGCCTCAAGTGCAAGGGTCAGTGTCCCCCCTACTTGCCCAAATGCCGATCGTAGCGCCTTTTAGCCATGGGCCTGTCGATCTGGAAATCCGAAATGGAAAATAATTAAAAGGACGGCCGAGACGATCTCGGTCGTCGAGATCTCTCTTTCTATTCTGCCGCGTTCGTTTCTGCAGGGCAGCTCGACATCCCGTTTCGAGTACTAGAAGCGCCGATCAGCCGGCATTTCTACCAGACAGGGCGACAGAAGCACCGAAGCGAGGATGGGCCGACCACCTTAGCCGTTATCAGCGACCCGCGAGGCTTCGACCAGGAATAGGGGCCCGTTCTTTTTATTTTATTTGGTTTTTTTTTGGGCGCCAAACCAGGTAACCTACTACACCTACCTAGCCTACACTTTTAATCAACGCGGCTGATAGAAAGACTATCCGGATTCCAAACTCCGGCCTCCAAGCAAGAATCAAGAGCGCAGTTTATTTCCTCGTCGTCAGTAGGTAGCAGGTTGGATTAGCCGACGTCTCGGGAAAATCCACAACGTGTCGGGCAGCAGCATACCCGGTCAAGTCTACGCCTATCTCCTCCTTACATATACTATCGACCGACTGTTAAGACCAGTGATTATTACAATCAATCAATTCCATCAATCCATCCATTCATACTACATACGCGATGGATGGGATCAGCGCCCGGTACCGATTGGTCCGCGCATTGTTTGCGCGTGGTGACCGGGACGGTCACCTTCTAGAGAGCCAATCACTTAATCGCTGGCATACTGAGTATATGAATAGAGGAGACATGCAACCTGCAGCCGAGGTTACCTTGTGCGAGTCTTATCGCACCCTTCTACTATCTACACCGCGAAATGAACACCTTGCCGACATCAGAGCGACTGCTTCCCGAACCAGTGAATGCTTAGCGCTGAGAGATAAATCAGAGCGTGCTGCCCGAGGAATATGATTCAGATCGGTCATACATCTACATCCTTGACTCCAAAATACGGACACGGTGGCTGTCGTGATTGGGCGGCGCCCGTTCAACGTAGTATAGATGACATTGGAAAGACAGTTGTAAACGATGCTGAAGTCTCGCCAAGCTATCATTAGCATCGTAATTATGTTGCAGTATTTTCGGTTATGAAGCTCTCTTCCCGCCTGTTCCCAACAACGACCGTTTCTTGTCGAAAAACGCTGTTGGCGGCTTAGGCTAAGTTCATTTGCCATAGTCAAATTGCCATACTAGTAATTTGCAGGGACCGTGGTCACGTCCTTTTCCTTCGAAACTCGAAGACGCGGTGATTCCGCGTAATACTAGTGTGGAAGATCTTCGCCTGACTAACCACGACGATCAGCCCTCGAAATCGAAGGCCGGTATGGGCCTCCGATATTCTAAACAATTCTGGAAGAAGATCGTCTTAAAGAAATAAGGCTAATGAGAAGAAAACAAAAACACGAAAGACTCTTGCTATCCAGCAAGCCGCCTCCGAGATATCGATAGGTAGTCTCCCCCGTTGTTACTAATTGGTAGTCTACTACGGAGTACAGTATGTATACATATCCGATGTTGGTGGAGAGGGTGACTCCCCAAGCAAATTACTCATACCACACAACGTCAAGGCCTGTTGGCAATAATATGCGAAGCAAGAGAAATACTTGGTTGAACGAAAAACCTTACACTTCAGCAAGTCCAACGCTAAAACCCATTACGTTTAGATACCCTGTATCTCTCTTATCAGCCCAAGGTTATAGGTGGCTACCTGAGGGCTTTAGCATAGCGATAGCACCTGTCTACTCCATGCATCACACACAGACTAAGATCCACCGACTAAGAAACTATAATCTCGCACAGTTCTGTTTCTTGCATTGATTACTGTACATAAAGATAATCGCGTCATTCATCACCGTATTGGTAGGTAAGAGGAGTGAAGACCAGATGCGACACATGTGAAGAATGACCAGGTGGTATCATGAGAAGGTTCCCGAAGAGAGTCATAGACTCCAGCATACCCCCGTTCTCAAGCGCTTGGTAAGGGAGAGCGCGGCTGTCCGATGGTGATGCGACGAAACTCTCCCTCGGTATGCTGGGACACTTCTTGCACAAGGCCCTGCTGCCTCATATCACTCAACAGCTGAAGCACGGCGGGTGACGCGCTCTCGCAGTCAGCTCCGACTGAGTAAATCCCACTGCCCAGCACGCCAGACGTTCCCACGGCAACCTCCACACCGTCTGCACGAGGTACACCCAGACTATCTACTCCCTGGGCAGGTGGAAATTTTGCCGAGGTCGCCAGAAACAGGTGCCTTTGACCGCTCTCGTCAATGGGGACGAACTCCAGAGTCTTCAATACCTCCTCTGGTAGATAGTCTAGGAGCTTCGTCTTCACCGTCCCCGGGTAATCGTGGATAAAGCTCACGTCTGGAGCGGCTTGTGCGACAGCCTCGAGGCCAAGAGTCACGAGTGAAGTAAGATGTCCACGGAGCTTATCCGTCGGGACTCTTAGAGCAGGAAAGTCGGTGCGGTCGAGCTCCTCTTCGTGGCCGCCACCCCCGACGGTGACGATGCGGCGGAGACCCGACGCCTGCCGTATGAGAGGGAGTAGGTTGGCGATGAAACGCATGCGGGCGTAATAGTTTAAGGCAGCCAGTAGATGGATGTCTTCGGCGGTTTCTGCCATTTGCGTTTGGCGCTTAGTAGCAACTCATACAGCCAAATAGAGTAGGTAGGTGAACAGTAGTAGAAACCTACTGGCTCGGTCCATTCTTGGAACCCCACAGCTGAGAAACAGGACATTGATGGATTGCTCCCTCGCCTTGAACTCCTCGCATACCTCGTCGACGACACGGATCAGACTCACGTCGGCCTTGCGAAAGACGTACTGGCCGGTCGGGTTGAGCGCCTGGCATTCGGCGACGATGCGGTCCGCAACTTCTTGCGAACGACCGATGAAATACGCCCGGGGTTTATGGGTGTGTTGTGCGTACTGCTTCAAGGTCGCCTCTCCAATCCCGCTTGTTGCGCCGACGAAGAGCCCGACCATGCCAGTTGGTAAGGTGGAAGAGATGCGAGAATTGGACTCGGCTACGCTTGCAAGGGACACCATTTTGTCTGACAGTAAGGCCTCGGTAATGAATGATATCCTATGGCTGTACTCGTGCAAATTCATGATGGGTCGGGGGTTGATGTGGACACTGGCTCTAGAAGTAACACCTCGACGAGAGGAATCGGCTGTATTTATGTAACGCCATTTTAAAATTTAGAAGACGTCAAGCAGCTAGTGTATTGATCATGCACCCGCAGTTCAGGGAGTAATGTGTGGTGAGGCACCATGGTATTTCAATTGATTCGGCGTTTTCCTTGGGTTGTTGATTGGCTAGATATCGCCGAAGCTGCATAAAAGGGGCCGGGTTTTGCGGGCTGATCGGACTGGGTGTTATAGGAATAGGACACGGAGCGGAGGGGCGTAGAACCCGGCGATTGAAAACTTGCTGCATTACATCCTCACTCTCATGCATATACACACGCACACTCACACCGACACAGGGTTTACCATGGCGCAATCATCTACACGTAGCGAGGCATTGACGGCTCCAACCACTCAAGCTGCTGGAACAGAGCGCAGCAAGACTCGCTCAGCGTGCGACCGCTGTCATCGACAGAAACTTCGATGTATCAAGGCGGTAGAGCGGACTGCCTGCGAGCGCTGTGAAAGGTTGGCAATAGACTGTCTATACAGCCCACGCGAACGTCGCACGGTCCGAAGCAAGCAGTCCAGGACAACGCCGCCTTCGGACCCGCGGAAGCTGGCCCCGGCTATAATAGCTCCTCCGGCAGCGCCGGGTATGCGGCAGAGTGTGACGGCAGCGCTAGCGAGTCTCCAGTGTGATTGGCTCGCTTTTCAGACTGCAGCAGGACATAACGCCGAAGGACTGGGTAAGTGTTGGATGTCCAAAATGCCGGTGCTCTTCTTCTTACCCAGTTACGTTAACCTACTTAGGTTATCTCAACCCAGGTCTGACGCCTCCCGTACCAATGCCGATGGCAGCTACAGATCCAAACCCACAAGCCCAACTCAACGCGCCTCCAAGCCTCTATTCACTAGACTGCGGCGATGGGGTGGCTTCGCACATCGTGACCGATTACCATCCCAATGTCACGGGCGAGGTAGGAGATGATTACCTCCTCGATCCATGCCGCCTTCAAGCCAATGATGGCCATCCCAGCGGCATAAGCTGCGGACCAGGATATACCCTCACTTCCACAGCTCAGCAACTAACAAGCCTAAACATGGCGCTCTACGAGTGCGCGAGTAAACTACCTTCCATCAAAGCCTCCAGCGCAGGGCTTGGCATTTCTCGTGCTATGAACAGTACCACATCAAGGGGCGCAGCACTGCTTGCCCTCGACGAAGTCTTCCATGTCACGACGGAGTTCATCAACATCATGAATAATCTCGCTCCAATGTTCAACCATGATGAGATAGCGGCCCTTGAGCTCTCATCGTCGTCATTCTTGCCCCTTGACGAAGCATCCGTGCTTCTATTCCTCTCTTGCCACTGTAGACTCGCGGACATCTACGAGGCCATCTTTCAAGCCATACAGCGCTGCATCAAGGGCGGGTCACACGCAGCACCCCGCTCGACGGCGGCTGGAATCATCTTACCCCAGCTCCAGGTTGGTGGGTTTGGAGGTCAGTACGCTATATCATCTTTGGTGCCCTTCCTTCTTCCTTGCCGTATCTCGTTGGCACAGGTCGCCTGATTCAACTCTGTAAACCCGTCACTCATGCAGGCACCTGTATTCCTCGGCACCGTCTTCCATAAGACTCCAATTACTGATTCCGGAATGATGAACAGGTGTCAGCTCCCCAGCGCTGCGCGTAGACTTCAAGGAGCCGCGATTGCCGTCCGCTATAGTATCCATGTATATGGTCCTGATCACGACGCTATCATCTCGACTATGGACACAGATAAGAGACAGAATGAGAAGGACAGGAGGCCGTGACTGCTCAAAAAGCCGAATGGCCATGGTCCATCCCGAGATAGCGGAGCCGACATGGGATCGCGCAATGGAAAGAACGGATAATTTATCCGGGATTATCGAAGGCATACGAGATTTACTGTAGCAGTACAACTCGTAGTGCTCGCCCCTTGCAAACATGAAGAGCATTTGGAAAATTGATGATACTATGTCATATTAGTGTAGTACTACCAATTCCCCCAAACTGGCTTCACAGATTTGAATAGGTAAGATACGGTCCTTCGTCTATCCCACCTTTCTAGCTAACACTTCTAGAATACGGAAGCGCATGAGCAAGTGTCGTTGCAGTTTGTGTTAACCATGTATTATAACATCAGGCGCCATTGCCCTCGGGCTTCGGTAGTTTTTCGGTATAAGCCTTCAGGGAGTCCTTGCTGTTCTGTTTGCTGTCTATTTCTTTCCTTTCCGCTTCGCTAGTGTTCTCACTCGAAGAATGCCGCTCTTCTTCTTCTTCCGTAGGGAAATCCGAGTTAAGGCCCTTGAAGTCATCGTCGCTTTCCTTACCTTTAGTCTCGTTTCCATCAAGAGCTTCATCTATGATACTGCTCGCCTTGCTGACACTCGCACTATCCGGGCTCTGTACACGGAGACCCAGGTGCTTTTGTTGTTCCGGATCTTCATAATTGTCACCTTTCCAATCGGCAGCCTGCATTTGAGGCACGGGATCATGAATACTCGGTTGCCCTATGACCGACTCCCGTCCCCCAACTTCGGGTGCAATTGTTTTCCAGACAACAGCAATTCTGTCCGCGGCACGGGTGCCTTTCTGGCTAGAGCCCTTGATGCCATCTAGTTTGTCCCACTCGATCTCAAAGACACCAGTATCATCTGGTGTCCCACCTTGTTCCGGCCCATTACCCTCGAAGAAGGCATTAAACCAAACATGAGCAACGGCCGTAACCATTGTAAGACCCACCGACTTTGGTGCGCGGTGGCGCCGCTCAATCGTGATATTCACGTCACTATTAGGGATTCGTATGGGTGTCTCGGGTTTGAATATGACTGCCATTCCACCAGGCTCTGGTTGGTCGTCATTAGGAGGTGGAGATGATGAGGAAGAAGTATTGGCTGATTTGGACCTCTTGGATCGGGTTGAACCAGTGCGGGAGATTCGGGAGATAAGCTTAGGCGCATTCTTCACAGAGCCTTGCTTGGGTGTTGTAGAGGTTGCTGAGACTGGCGTGTTATCGGAAGTTGGAGACGTTGTTGAGGCCATGCTGTGTTTCCCATTGATATTATCGGCCGCGACTATGTCCTGTTGCTCAGCGGCAGGGGCTGAGCCATAGCCTGCCATTTCATACATCATGTCGATCATACCGGATCCACCAGGTGCATTCCCTTCGACAACCTGGCGCTCCTTTTTCGTAAAAGTGTGGAAGACTTTGATCTTCTTGCCTTGGTCTGCAAAGCCCTCGACTGCAAGCTTTACCCCATCCCGGAGACCCCACACATGGATTTCGACGATTTCGAGCTCGCGATCAACGTATTTCTTGCCTCCTTTGGTCCAACGATCAACATACGTCAACCACCGCCGCTGGCTAGGGATCGATATCCCAGGGCCAAAATTTGGCCTCATTCTCCGCTCTGTAAATCTTGCAATTGCCTGTTCAGGCGTCCATCCACACTCGGCAATGAGAAAACTGCATGCCATGGTCCCGCTCCTCCCCTTGCCGGCCTTGCAATGGACGACGACAACTCGCTCATTCTTCTTATCCTTCAGGGCGTCCAAGAACTTGTTAGCCAGCTTTGTTGTGCTATGTCCAGCAACATCGGACGCATCAGCATCCAGGTCGTTCCCGCTGAGCCAATTTCGCATGCTTGCGATGATCATGGGCACCAATCGGAAAGGTGGCGGGTGGTGATCTGGCCAGGGGTAGTGTCTGATTCGGTTATATACGAGCTCGTCTGGGTATCCTGTGCCTTCAGCGCGGAATTCCCATATAGCCCAGTTTTTGCCATGTTGAGAGTCGAGGAACTTGACAAGACGGTCAAGGGGATTGCGATAGGCGCGTTGTGGGTAGGTTTGCGAGGGGCCAGAGCTGAGCGAGCAGCATTAGTCAGATATAAGCCCGCAGACAGCGGCTGGTGGGGGGACTTCTCATTTCATACGTTGCGATTATGTTGTCGGTCACGTAGCACAGGTCCAAGCCGGCTTCGGGATGCCTGGCACGCGGTCCTGCCACGATCTGCCTCAGGAGCGAGGCCATAGCTTTGAAAAGCCAGGCGATGGGATGGGCCGCGAACCGTGAACCGTGAAGCGTAAACCGTAGAGAGTCGGAATCACATAATATTTTAGAAAAAATACTAGCCGACGGTCGTTCGAATTGTGAAGCAAGTTGCACTCGTTGTCAGTCCGACTTACTCTCGTTGTTTGGTGTCATCATATGTTTACGGCCATCGTAATGACGTTGGAGGGACCCAGTCCGCAGATCAGGGCAGTTGCTATCTTATCTGAGTGTGGGGTGTGGGGTCGCTCGATCGACAAGCCATCCAGTCTACGTCATTGATTGAAGCTGCGCTACAGAATGCATCATTTGAAACTAACTTTTCGAATAGT
This sequence comes from Xylaria sp. FL0064, assembly GCA_022593225.1. Lineage (NCBI taxonomy): Eukaryota > Fungi > Ascomycota > Sordariomycetes > Xylariales > Xylariaceae > Xylaria > Xylaria sp. FL0064. The sequence goes on from JAJKLE010000029.1 coordinate 313,435, forward strand.
TCCTTTTGAAATAGGTAAGACATCTCCACCGTTTAAAGGAACCTAAACCAAGTACCACAGCCTGGCGAGCTGGCTATACCTGGTTATCGAAGTAAGGAGCCTCAGTATATGAAGTTCAATCCCAGAATGAAAGAATGGGTAGCTTTATAACCGGGCATCACGTCGGCAACATCGGGGACTAAGTGGGTGGTAGAGTTCCTCAAAGCATATCGACGCAAACATAGATAAGTTAAACAAGTTTTCGCATTGACTGCGCATTCATTTTCCGCAGCGTTTATATATTTATATAGTGTGCCTAAAGCCTCGGACAGGGACGGGTAAACCATCCTGAAGAAATCAGCTAGAAATTGGTACTGGCTTATATTAGATTGCTGTATCGTATGATACTTAAAGCATACATATGTAATCGCCTTATTATATGAGCATTTTATAACATCCCGTACACTTATTCCACGTGGTAGTCCTGTAGTATCTTTAGTAATTTATAAACATCGTGAATAATATCCATTAGTCGCCTGGAAGCAGAGAGAGAGAAGTGGCTGTTATTCAGTAGCCATGGCTCTTCGGGTTCTCAAAGCTAGTCGGACAGAAAATAAACGAAAAAGAGCTTTAAAAAATATAAATGGGCACAGGAAGAAGAAGAAGCGTCATGTATGAGGCCGCATTCCAAACAAGTCACCGCAACTCTACAAGGTGGTATGTGATAATTCGTACGAACTGCACTGATGTAGTACGATGTTCAAGCTCAGCTACCACGAGCGGAGGCTGTATGAATAGAGGTGAGTGAATGATTTTTAGCTTATGACTATCAGAACCTGATTTATAAAGCTCCCGGCATTCCATAGGGGTCAAAAGGACAGTAGATAATACAGCATCGTATTTACTTTATTTGGCCTACACTTGACGCTCACCAAACTCCCGGGGCAAACCACAATTAAACCCCTCAACCCAACAATCTTCCTGCCCCTTCCATCCATGACTCCGGATCCCATTACTAAATTCTCCATGTCGTATTCGGTCCTTCTCCCGGCCACGCTTTTCCACGGTTAAGTATAAATAAACCCCCAGTCAACAACTTTCCCAGCGCGGGTCCGGCTTCTGTCTGGCACCGTACCACCGTGTGTGTTCACAATAAACATTTGAAGTAAGGCTATACTAGCCTTAGTTTACGATGTCTTTTTCGGCACACTAGAACCACTCGTGTATCTGCTAAGATCGGTAGCGGCATGGAACTGGCGTGCGCCTCCCTTGACACCTTCCCAGACAGATCGAGCAGCTGGTGGGGTGCCTTGGGCGCCGACCATCGAGTCGACACGGAGTTCCAGTGCGTTGAAAGAGTTCTGAACGTGCGCGCTCTGAGCAAACCGGACTCGAAGGAAAGCGGTGTACAAGCCAAGGAGAATCCAAGAGCGACTCTGAAAGAGCACGGCGGAGAGAAAGATGCGAACCCAGAGAGCAATCTCTAGTCCCGAGACAATGGACATGGAGGCGTCGTAGTAAGTCTTGACAAAGGTGCCAAGAGCTTCAGAGAGGGGGTTCGCTTGCGGCTTGGCACCAGCAGTAGCCCTGTTGGGCTGTATAGTCGGGATGACATTGCTGCGCAAGTAAGTGGCAACGTGGAAGACAGAGTAGATGCCGTAAGGCAGTAGCGCAAGGGGATATTGGGGCGCTAGGAGCCAGACAAGGGCCATGGCTGTGCACAGACAGGCAGTAGGTTAGCGGGGTCATGGCGAGCGGAACGCAGGCGGTGAGAGAAGGATTGGACCAGCCGACATACCGAGATACTGAACATTCTCATCGGCTAAGATGCCTATCACGCCTCCGGGGGACTTAGCTCCGACCTTTTGTCTCGCACGCCACGTCTTATAAACTACTATGCTGTAGGTCAGGGCCGCCGAGATGAAGGAGACCCGGTAGGTGAACCGGGCCCAGCCGCTGTAGAAGTTGTAGGTGATGTACGACAACGTGTAGCGGAAAATGCACAGTATGAGAACCAGATGCCTATCACAGAACTACGATTAGCCTTGCTGCGGGTGTTGTTATTGTGTCGTGGTCGCTGGCCATCTCGGGTGGGTGCGAGTAAGGGCTGAGTTGAGAGCTGATCGAGCTGGGGTCTCGGCGGGAGGTCTGGATGAAGGTGGCTTGATATCTCACGTACCCGGTAAACCAAGCAACTATGTCGAGCGCATCGAGGTTAGCGACAGTTCCGAGTGGATGAATGAACGGATGGCCTACACTGCAACGTTTGGGCGAGAGCCATGATTCTCTCACTCAGGGGCAAGTTGGCAGAGGGAGGCGGCGCCATGTTGCCTGTGCTAATATTACGATGATAGAGACTCTAAATGAAAATGAGGCGGCGACGGCGACGGCGAGAACAGCAACAGAGTAGTGGCTAGAAATGGCGTGATGGATTATGTGTTGTGCTAGGAGTAGGTATATGTATATTCTGCACAGTAGGCTAGGTACTCAAGTTGTACGTCAAGCAGGATCGTGAGGGAAGGGTTAAAGCTGCTGTTCAGAGAAGCGACGACGATGATAATAGCCTAGCCAAGAAAGTGGTGCGGTTGTACTGTAAGTGGGTGGAGAGAATGACGAGTGGCATTTTTGCCCTTTAGCAGTCGGTGCGTGCGTCATACGAAACCAAGCTAGGCTTAGTAAGTCTCCGTATCTACACCACTAAGTACAGTATCTATGTACCTGCCTACTGACAAGTACCTTTCGAAGCAGTCATGTATATCGCATTGTATCGCACCTACCCTACTACTACTGCAATAACCCCCCTATACCTAGGTAGGTAAGTGGGCTGTCCGAGGTGGCCCTAGCTCCTTGTACCTTGTATGGTAGCCTATACTACCAATAGACCATCTATAATACTACGACTGTGAAATATATTAGGGGCAAATACGAAGTTTTATTGTTTATCTTAGGACTTAACCAGATGACTTCCGAGTTGCTTGTCCTAGTGACTACATTTTACCCGAAAGTGTGGGTTTTATTTTTTTCGTGAACTACGTGTAAGTACCTACGGGTAATCGGTCCCCGTGAAGCCACATGTGAAATGAGACCTGTCACAATACGCAACCCTATAAAAAACGACAGGCTAAGCTATTATATTTCTACGTCTTGAGTCTAGAAAGTCGATCTTCTCCCGCCAATAAAACCCAAAAGTGGACTTGGCTTTCTCCTGATCCTATCCTCGCGCCACCTCACGCGCCAGTTCTTTCGATATATTTCCCAGCCCTGGCATCGTACTCCACCTTGATCCTGTCGTATTCATCGTCGATATCCTTGACCGGGGTCTGCAAGCGACGGCAGAGCCACCTGAGCTTTGTGAGGTTGCAGGCCCGGGACACGAGCGCGTTGGGGTCTGCAGCGAAGAAACCATGAAATCCTCTGCCCCACCTGCACAGCATGGCGTAGAAGTTCGCGGCCTCATCTCGGAAAGGCTCCACTGCTCCCACCTCTATATAGTTTGGGGGAAAGCCCTCGACATCGGCATCTGACGCTCGAGCTGGAGCCTCAAACATGCTCACGTGCTCGGTCCCTCTGCGCACTCCCAGAGAGACCTGCCATCCTAGCACCGCATCCTGAGATGTGAACATGTTCCCCCTCGTGAACTTGTCGTGGGAGTGCGTATTACACCGGTCGTCGAGTTGAGGCGCTTCCAGGACGAGCCCATAGAGGTCACCGAGCTTCCTGGGACACCCTACTCGCCTTTCATGGCACCACTTTAGGACAGTTGAGGCTGCTACTACAAGTTCCAGGGTTAGTAATTGCCATCGTGCACCGGCCCGTAGGTTTTGGTGCATGGAGTGCTCGAAAGACTCCTAGGCTAAGCAGGAAACTACACTCTCCGATACGACGAGATCCACAAGAGAGTAACCCGGAGCCAATACTTACAACCGCCCCCTGCTGAGGTTCCAAAGACGATGGTTCTTTCCCGGTTACTATGTCTCAGGACCTCATCTTCTTCCGCTCCAAGGCGATGGTAGATCCAGGTCAAGGCGTCAAAGCAGTCGTTCGTAGGCTCTTCACCTGTAGGTGATTCGTCTGATTCATTTGGTGATAGGCGATGGTTGACGCTAACGATGATCGCGTTCAAGTGTGTGGTCCATTCCCTGGCTCGTTCAAATAGCCCCGAGTACGGAGTGCTTCCGTAGCGACATCCGCCATGGATATAGAATATGCATGGCAGAGTTCCGGACTCGGCTTTCAGAATCGTTGGTACATAGACGATGACGATGTCGATGTGTTCCGCGATGACCTTGTAGTCAATCAGGCTTTGGTAATTAGTGCTGCGACACGAAACGTCCCTTGGTACTTGGCGAGTCGCTCGACGTAGTCCGTACTTATGCCGGATGTACTCGTCTGTTGGTCTCTTCATATCACGTCTTTTCCGCTGGGAACGCCAGTCAGCCCGTCTTATGGCCTCATTCTTCTCCATGTTGTACCAATGTCGCGTCTCGTATTCGGAGTAAGTCTTGAGGCCTAAGTCGTACTCCGCGATGTACGGGTTCAGGGGCTCCTCCAGGTAAGTTATCCGGGCTGGAAATGCCATAAAAATGCACTAATATCGTTAGACCAAGGGAGGCTGTAACTGACGATGAAGATCTCCTGCCTGTTTAGCCAAACATAATACCCACTGATGTACACGACATCCTTCTCGGTTGACATCTCGGTGTTGTGTCGGCGTCCCAAAAGCACCTGGGGTACATATCGGAGACAAAGATTTTTGGTTATTGGTAACGGTGTTAGGCGATAACATCTCTGAGGACTAACTAGATAAAGCTTTCCAAACTAGATGATCGGATGAAGACAACTACTGACCTCACACTCCTCATTGTCAAGTTCCACGAAGTGATGGCAGAAAAGAAAAGCAATTCGTTTGCATCAAAAGTTTGCATCAGCTGTCATATATAAGGTTGGCTTCCATAGCAATAGGGCGAGCTGCTATAAAGATAGTGTGGAGCTTCGTGACAGCCCTTCTCTTTCGTCGGTACAAATATCTCTCTCCCTCTCCCTCCATGTGTGGGGGTCAGGCAAACGAGTTGGATGCTTTGACCTATACCACAAAAGCATAGAGAATGCGGCGAGCGAGTGACTTTCACTTCTTTTCACAGGGATTTTTATCTGACAGAAATAGTAGGTCAATGCCTAGGTTCCATTTCCCGGTAGTTCAGTTTTACAACGTAACTGTAACATCTCTCTCCCTCCCAAAGCTTGGAAAACAGTCGTAACTGGCTGGAACGCAGGCCAGGATCTAGCCCTATGGCCCTTCATATGACCCCCTGATCTATCTAGGACAATTTTGGCTCGACTTTGGCAGCTGCGGATGAGTTTGCAAGCCACTGTGTGGTATGAACCATGAGTCCAGAACGGGAAAGACAATTGTCACTATCTAAGCGCATGGAGATCGCAAAGGGGTTTAAAGAGCGGAAAATTACTGTGGGAGGTTGTTTAATTCCTTCTCTGAGCTTGTACAATATGCTCTACCCAACGGCGTGGAAGTAATTAGATGTTCTCTCAGCTGAAGCTACTTACTTCCCCTTACAGGACGCTAACTAGTGCTACAAGAAGCTTATGTTGACTCCCGAACTCGAGATTGTGGAACGCAACTACTGACAAGATACAATAGAAAGACCCAGGGGCTAGAACCAGCGCAGATGAAGCCTCCTCCATGGCGAATACCAATTACAGCAAGAAAATCACCTACAGAGGGAACAGGAAGCATCCTACAATCATGCGAGTTCCACTGTCATAGTCTGGCCTGTCGCCTGAAACCCCCTCTCATGATCACGTTGCATGCTAAGTTGACAGGTGATTGGGATCAGGGGTTGAAAAACTATTAGTCTAGGGAGCGTCTTTGCCTGGTGAGGTTAGGTAAGTTGTATTTTCATAGGCCTGTCCGTACATTCAATAGCTGAAAAAAACAATCAATTAAGAAGTCTAGATTGTAACGCCACGCCTCAAGCAATGTGGCAGCTAATTGCAGGATTTTATTATAAGTTTGACGCGGAATCAAAGCGGGCATCTTTCAACTTGGAACAGGTATAAACCTAGTAATGATATAAGGCAGCCAGTGTTCTCCTGGGAAACGTAGAGCGACATGGGATAGTCTAAGGCATGTAAATTTCAAGAGATTCCCTCTGCATAGTATTCAAGGTCGTATTAGTTAGCCGCCGAGTATTATACCGCTGGCCCCTTACCGGCAACCGGGGAAAGACGTAACCACACTCACGTATAGTCACAGAGTCCAAGGATTCGGGGACCCCACGATCTCCTAAACAAAACCCCCAAAAGAATTCACTCATCAGCTTTAGGCCGAGTTGGAAAATTCTCAGTAGATCCCGGTAATTCGACTAATGACACCCCCCTCCTCCTCTTCCATCAAATCACCTGCCACAAACAGGGAAAGCTCCACAGCGGGTGCCTCCCGATAGGCTTCCGTCTTTCTGACTGCCGATAGGCAAATCATTCATGAAGGGAGTGAGGCGTTCTATCTGCTCGGCTTCCGACATGGACACGCTCATCCCACCAAGAAATCAGAAATAGATGCTCGCCTGGCGTGCTATGTAGTATCATAGTATCATATCCCTCGTCCCCATGGACACTGCCGCCTGAAGTCTAGCATGTGTCATCCGATATACCCCTTTTGAACACCCTACTGGCACAGACGCGCCCCAGTGGCTATTGACAAATCCTCAAGCCATGGAATAAAAGTGGCGGCGCTAGCGCGCCCCAATGCTGCCCATGATTGCGTGCGAAATATATTATTTCAGGTCTATCATCACCAATGTCTAATACGTAAAACTAAAGTTAAGCAGATGCAACTTTGAAAGCGCTCGGACTGTCATTTTCAACACAAGTGTCTCGTTATTGAAGTGGTCTGAGGATAGTAAGTGAGGCTAAGTAAGGCATCGCTAACTAATCTTTCACTATACCTCTATAAACAGTTCTTAGTGGAATGAAGCCTCTTAAGCCTTAAGCCCCAATGGTTATCAGACTGGCCACACTTGTAAGCGCTTGGTTTCGGTGTCGAAACCCCCCGTTGCCAAAGCTCCCCCCGGGGACCATAGCATGTCTATTGATAATCTCTATCTCTCGTGATAAATTACAGTCAACGCATATTCATCTATCTTAACGCTACAACGATGTGGTCCAATAAAAGCATGCACAAGTTCAGGAGCCAAGGACGCATATGCACCGCGTTAGCCTCTGAGTTTCGCGCTCTCCATGACATGTAATAACCCAGTGTTTGATAGACCGTCGAGCGGGAGACGGGCTGGTTCTCGCGTTGAATTAGATGGCCTGGTAGATGAAAGAATTGATCACTTGAGAGTATTGAGACTGTAATTGGAATCGAGCTTAAGACGTCGTTGCGACAAGGTCTCTAATAGAAGACCACACGACGTCTTGTATATAAATGCTGTAACAGCTAACTCCTAAAAGATAACTAACTCATCATGGAGCCGCTACGCAATGTGTAGACTTTACCTAAGCAATTTGAAACAAGAATCCGTGTAATGCTCAAAAGTGAAGAGTAAGGTAAGAATTTATTGCATGTACTTGATCGAAAGGGGGAGGTGAATAGGCAAAAGAAGAAGAAACAAGAAAAAGAAGATGATGAAACAGGAAGAGGGCGGGACGGAAAAAGAAACGGCCCTTAGGACGTACGTGTAATACTACTTCGCGACTTAGGGGTTATTCATCGTGTAATTCATCAACAAGGTCGGTAATCTTTGTCTACGTATGCCAGATTTCTATTAAAACAAATTTACCCCTTGTAGAAAAAAAGTTAGTAGTCCTAGATAAGATTATAAAGCATGCAATATATATAAATAATTTTTAAATCTTGACCAATGAAACAAGAAAGACAAGATAAGTCAAAACACAGCGCCTCAGATAGAAGTGTTTCACCACTCGGAAGGTCATGTGAGGATTAGTCCAGCTTGCTGCTTACCTCCCAGCAATGATCATCAGAGCTAATTTAGGTTGTGCCTGGCAGACATGTAAATAAGGCACGGCCCGCACAAACCTTAAGGCGGCGTTCAAACGAAACTTTAGTAAAGAGATTGTGGCAAGGTAGATTAGGATTCCCTGTGGTCTTAGCCTTTCATTACTTATAAGTATAACTATATTCACGGAACAGGAAATACAGCACTACGCCGCACAATACGGTACTTCGACACAAGTCCCGGTCATGGACCCCGTTAGCGGCGACGACAAATCTTGTCACGATGGCCGTCTTTAAGAGCAGGTACAGGCTTGAAATCAAAATCGATATTCTCCTCCGAGTCGTCTCGGCTGAACGCGTGTGATATATGGATCACTATTCAGTATTGATGAAGTGCGGATCCTATCTGGCGTTTGGTGCCAAGATCACTCTTTCCAGCGCCATCTTTTACCAATCCATTTAACGACATACACCAACCCCAGCAGCACAGGTACCTCAATCAAAGGACCCACCGTAGAAGCGAGTGCCTGGTCACTGAATGGACCATACACAGCGACAGCAACAGCGATAGCCAACTCGAAATTGTTACTAGCAGCCGTGAAGCTCTGGGTCGCGCCAAGCCGGTATCCGAATCCCGCCCGGTACGTCGCCCACAGTGTCAGGAAGAATACGATGACGAAGTACAGCACAAGTGGGACGGCGACGCGCACGACAGACACAATCTGGTGGACGACTTGCTGGCCCTGATATGCGAATAGCACGACGATCGTGTACAGCAGCCCAATAAGGGACCAGGGGGAAACGAATCGCAGGAACACGTCCCGGTACCAGTCTGGCCCGGCGAGTTTACGCAGGCAGGAGCGCGATATGAATGCGGCGCCGAAAGGAATGCCGAGGAAGACCGCCACGCTGGTCGCCACCACCTCGTAGGGGACATCCGCTTCTCCGGACCCGCCGCTGATGACGCGGATGAAGAAGACTGCCAGAGGCGCGAACAAGACGATTTGAAGGATCGAATTGATGGCCACGAGGATCGCGCAGTATTCTCCGTCGCCGCCCGCGAGTTCTGTCCATATCAGGACCTAGTAGAAGAAGCTTGTAAGCAGCTTATAGCAGTCTACTTTTCGCGAGATTTCTTACCATAGCAATACATCGACCGAGCCCCACGAGAATCAAGCCTGCTCTGAGCTCCGGCTGATCAGGCAGAGTTGCCCAAGCGAGCGCCAGCTACGATAGAAAGTGTCAGCTCTAGAGCGGGATACCCAGCGTCTTAAAGTGTTATGAGTATTGTCACGGCGAACGAAGTATGAGGGAACTACGGAAAAGACGGGGTGACGAACCATGAGAAACGGGGCGACTATCCAATTGACGAAGACGCTGAATCCTATTTGTTTCCAAATGCCGCGATGTGCAAAGATCTCGGCGAGCGATTCAAATCGCACTTTGCAGAGGATCGGATACATCATGACAAGAAGTCCAACAGCTATAGGTACCGAGACACCCACGAACTTTCCTCGATCAAGTGCCTCTGCCGTGCCTGGGGCAAAGTTTCCCAAGAGTATGCCTAGTATGATGGCGAGAAGGATCCAGACAGCGAGATATCGGTCTAGGTAGCCTAGAGATTTGAACGCCGACTGTTTCTCAGCAGTTGGTGGGATATTCCCCGAGACCTTATCCTGGCTCTCAGGGTCGGGCGGGTTCGCGCCGTGGTTGCTTTGCTTTTCGTAATCGACAGGAATCATATCCAACCGATCTGCTTGCGAGTCGAGGCCTGGACTTCCTGGTACCTTGTCCGCCATGGTAATAGTGTAATTTTCCAAGTGGTTTCTATAAGTGTGTGCTTAATGAGAAAGATATTAATAGTTTTGAGACATATATCCGTCACTTCTTAAGATATCTATGTGCAGAAGATGCTATTCAGAAAATAAAAGAAGATTCAATGGCCGGGTTTACTTTCACGTCTCTCTAGCACGACGACTCATACAATAAGTAGGAGACGTATAAGGCATGTATTGGGGAAGTGGAGCCGTGACCGGTCCCTCGACTTGTCTAGCCAATCATGTGTGGGGCATGACATCTTAAACCTCTTTTTTTCTCGCCGCCAAGCAAAGACGGTGACTTTCGTGATACTTTCAGTGCACGACTCGCCTTCCAGTATAACGCATCTGAGTTTTCAAAGTCAGTTCCTTTTTCGTTTAAGTAGACGTCTTATGCCTATATGTAGTACATGGAAGATCCGAATTCTTTTAACGCTCTCCTCAGATGTGAAGGCTGGCCACGAGAAGATAGTTCGACTTATTTCGCTACCCTTGCGCTAATGGACATTTACGTGTATATATTTATATATATATGCATCTATACAATGCATCACACCAGAGAGTCTCGGCGCTGACAACGTGAAGTTAAGTCTATACACTACGCCGTCGGTTATATAGCTAAGGATAATGGAAGTAATTTGCCCAACGACATTATCGATCTCGTAATCAGAGCGTAGATTTCGAATCCCATCGTCTCCTTATCCCGTACTGCGAACTGACGGCACCAGCTACCAAGAAGATGATCTGCTTGCACTGTGCTGTGATGCCATCAAGTAGGCAAATCCACTCAAAGAGGACGCTGTGAGATGGCCCTCGACCTGCGTACTAAGCGCCTCCCGGCTCATCCATCAGTTGGAACAACCGCGTGTTCTTGACATGGCAACTCGCAGCATCGTCGCATCCTAAGACCATCCGGGCGCGCGACACGTCTCCATGTCCATGAAACCCTGCAATGATGCTCGCGGCGGCATCGCACGATGTGACGAGTGCTTGTGCGCTACCATCGATCTCAGTGCCTAGCTTCAGCGGATCAAGCACCACCCCATCATCTCCCTCGGCCCCTTTATCGACGCCTCCACGAGCCACGGGCTTAATCTGGGAAGTCCTCCTCATCTTAGCCACACCAGCCGCAGATTCCTGGTTAGACCCCGAATCCGGGTTCACGCCAGTAGCAGCGCCGCACTCCCTCTCCCTCTCCTCCCTACACCGGCTCAAGAACTCGTCTACCTGCCCTCTCGTCACGCCCATCGTGGCAAGCAGCTCTACCAGCCGCTCGTTGGCCCACGCGACCTCGCGCGCCGCGCGCTGCATCTCCAGCGTAGCCGTCATGTCCCTAGCCTCGAACTCGCGCACCCGCGCCTCCAGGCTCGCGTGGTACGCCCGGCGCCGTGCCCGCGAGCGCTGCTGGTTCTCCCTGTTTTGCGCCGAGTCGGCGGGCAGTCTAACCTATTCTGGTTCTCAGTCAATTATTCCACTAGAAAAGATAAAAATAAAGCGAGAGTCTTTTCTTCCGTGTAATGTTGTGCAAGAGTGACTGACCTTTCGAGGCATGATGGCTTCTATCTAATACGGAGGGTCGGGCAACATAAGGAAGATATGGCTTGGGGACGACTGAAGTAGATATTTTCCTCATTCATGTATTCATTCTTAACGTAACTCCATGTCATAAACGCACGTGTGATGCTCGATCAACGTGCGCGCCGGTTCTTGTGCTTATTAACGGGAAGCTGGTAGTGTTGTTGGAGCTCAAGCCTTTATAACTATTATGAATGGAGACTGCGAAGAGAGACTGTGTTTGAACTACGTTAATACTGTGCACAAACACTGTATATAAATCTAGACCTTCTCTGCTCCCCAGTAGAACCAACATAGGAGCCTGTCTCATTTATAGATATGACATGAAGTTTGAAACCTCCTTCGCGTAAGCGGTTTGACTGAAACAAGTAACTCATCAAAAGAGTTATGAATCTGCTTGAAATACCATGCTTCTATCTAACAAAACTTTTGAGTCCTACCAAAACCTTGTAACGAGACGTAACCATGGTGAAGGCGACCTAACCTAAAAACGCGAATGGGTATCTTCCTGGAGCGCCGTTACGCCTTTGGGATTGAAGAACCTCTAATTGAATGCCTAACCCCATGCCAGCCCGAAATTGTAATTGTCGAAGCTGAAGCCAGAAATGAGAAGATGCTGCAACATGACTGGAGAGACGTAACAGGAGCCTCAATAAAACCCACCGCCTCCACCACCGCGACCACGACCACGTTGACCACGGGGAGTCCAGCCGGAGTCATGACCGCCTCTACCGCGACCGCGACCACGCCCGTGTCCACGATGACCTCGAGATCCACGCGGTTCGCGGGGAGGAGCACGAGGCTCAGGACCAAGATCACCACGCGGCTCTCGAGGAGGCGCACGAGGTTCCGGGCCAAGGTCAATGCGACGGCGACTCTCGTGCTCCGGAATCCGCTCCTCGACTTCCTCCTCCCACTCCTCCCACTCGTCTCTTGTGTACACTTCATACGCTGCTCTCTCCCGACGGACCTCGTCAGCGTCGAAGAGGAAACGATAGGTTCCCTCGTGCCCCTTAGACCCACGATTAATGTTGGTGCTGTTAGTTCCAGCAGGGCTCGCGGGAGATGCACCTGATCCGGTAGATGATGGACTTGGAAATCCTTCACGCTCACACATACTGCAAAAATTCTGGTAACGGGGGATTTGAGCCGCATCCAGCTGATTGTTGACTTTAATCTTGACATCAATGAAGCCCTGAGGGTTGATCTCCTGACCAAGGAGAGTAGAGCGATAGTGGTCGGTATAGAGATCGAGGACATCGAGCATGACCTCGGCTACCCACTCCTCACAAGTGTGATACTGGGCGGGGTCTAGATTGGTGAAAATGTCTTCAGACAGCCCCGTGATGAGGGACGTGAGCCTGGCAACGGCGAAGGCACAGGTGAAGGTGGTATGCTTGAGTGGGGCGAACGTTTTGTACATGTCAGTTCCAACTTTGTAGGCCTCGACGTAGAAATCAGCCGCTTCACTACCCGAACCAAGAACAGCTTTGACGATTTTAGCTAATATCTTGAAGGGGTTGCGGACCTGGAAGTCAAATCGCAGGGTCTCGACTACTTGGCGCTCCAAGCCAATCAGCATCTTAGAGCCTTGGTCAAAGAGCTAGAGAAGGTCAGAACCGCCATGTCGACATGTACAGGCGAGAGAGAGGCGCACCTTGTCATCCGGGGTGGTCATGCGATCCGGGTTCTTGATGTTGTGATTAGCACATAAGATCTCTCGGGATTTCTTGAGCGTATCCTCGGATTTGCACGCCACGAAGAGACAAGTCAGTGCCGCATCAGCCCACTGATACTCCTTGGGGTCAAACTCAAGGCGAAATCGGTGGTAGTAGCCACACGCGGCGATGTAGGTGATGATGGGGCTGAAAAGCAAGGGTCAGCAGGGATCTGGAGAGTGCTCGGAACAGATCTAAGAAAAACGCACAGCTGTAAGAAATTGCGGACCTCGTCGATGAGCTGGACGCCCTGGAGGCGCGCGGCCCCGTCTCTAGAGAGGTCCATGTCCAGTTTGGCCAGCTTGCGACGGATGGTGCTCTCATGCAAGTAAGGCCGGCCGGATTTGATGACGCCGATCGATGGGCCGCCAGCGCCACTGCCAGGCCCCGAGGCATAGGCGACATCGCCATCAGACGCGTCTTCCATCAGCGAATCGGTGAGAGCCATGCTGTGTTGTGGCTGGTCTTGGGCAGCAGAGTTCGTAGCTGTCCGAACCAAGATGGAGTGAAGAACAGTGAATGAAGCTGCTTGCTTGTGATATTGATAGCTGGGTTACAAGGATGTAAACCACGCAGAGGCAGGCAAGAAAAGGGTATTTGCATTAAACCGAGCTTTGAAGTATGCATCACTTGAGCACAACCTTGCCTTCTAGAATTTCAACAGGGCTCACTTACTATAGATGTCTTAGATAGTAAATTTGTAGTAGGACACTTCGGTCCAACGATCTCGTCTACCATGCAAACAGGTAGTAGTAGCAATTCACACCTTCCCTCAAATTGTGAAAGAAGTGGCAACCAAAGATCAAGTTTGGTCACAAAGCCCGGCGACATTTCCCACTCTAAGCACACATAATTCGTTACCTAAATAACTACATATGTATCTAGATGGGTAGGTACCTAGGCTCGCTAGGTAACGTTACTAACCTCGGAAATGTTATGGGTATTCATCTATCTCAGATACTTGAGCAGATGCGTGAGACAAGAGGACTCATGAAACATGCATTTAAGGTTTAGGTAGGTGTTGATCAGCTGTTCCTGGCCTTTTAAGCTTAAGAAATTACACATGCAACCTTGCATGCAGATGGCTGGGATGCTTCCTCACACGCCGAGAGCAGCTGCTACTTAGGTACATAACATGATGGCTACCACCGTAATAAGGCAGACATAAAACACGCCACACTACGTAGGTACCTACTCGAGTATACCACTCCATCACCATCAAACCCAACGACCCTTCTAGAACTTAGCACAAACAACCAAAAAGGAGCCCGGACAGTACCCGGAATCATCAGGCGCATCAGGATGCGTTCTCTACACACTCTCCCACTCTGGGTGGCATTCACGCAGCTACTCTCCGCGACAGCCGATCATGTCACAGGCAAAGGCAACGACACCGACGACACGCCGCTGCCCGTCGTCATCTGGCACGGCCTAGGCGACGCGTACAACGCCGAGGGCATCCAGCAGGTGGGCGAGCTCATTGAAGAGGCACACGCAGGCACGTACGTGTACTTCGTGCGGCTCGACGCCAGCGGCGCCAACGACCGCCGCGCGACCTTCTACGGCAACGTGACGGAGCAGCTGGCCCAGGTGTGCGCCGACCTCGCCACGGACCCGATCCTGTCGACGGCGCCCGCCATCGACGCCGTGGGCTTCAGTCAGGGGGGCCAGTTCCTGCGCGGCTACGTCGAGCGCTGCAACGCGCCGCCCGTGCGCAGCCTCGTGACCTTCGGCAGCCAGCACAACGGCATCGTCGACTACCGCGCCTGCGGCCCCACCGACTGGCTCTGCCGCGGCGCCATGGCCCTGCTCCACGGCAACACCTGGACATCCTTCGTGCAGTCGCGCCTCGTGCCCGCCCAGTACTTCCGCGACCCGTCCGACCTCGAGAACTACCTCGAGCACTCCAACTTCCTCGCCGACATCAATAACGAGCGCGCCGTCAAGAACGAGACCTACGCCGCCAACATCGCCGCCCTCGAGAATCTCGTGTTGTACGTCTTCGACGACGACACCACCGTCATCCCCAAGGAGACGGGCTGGTTCGAGGACGTCGACGGCCAAGAGTCCACGCCCCTGCGCGCCCGCAAGCTGTACCAGGAAGACTGGATCGGCCTGCGCGCCCTCGACAGGAAAGGCGGCCTCAAGTTTAAGACCACCCCGGGCGAGCACATGCAGCTCTCTGCCGAAGTCTTGACCGAAGCGTTCAATGAGTTCTTTGGTCCTTACAAGACCTCATCAAGGAAACTGGACACAGTGGGCGAGTTGTAGGCATTGTGAAACGGAGAACATCTGCTTGGGCGTTTTTGGAGTTTAATAATCTTTATGATATACCGCCCTCAATAGCGAAGTGGCGTGACTGTTTCACGCTTCGGTCGACACATCATCCAGACTTGATGTGATTGACTAGTCTGGAACAATAGCACCCTGAATGGATTACTGACCTAGTTGCTTCAAAGAGCGTATTTTGGATTCTACGACTACGACTGAGCCACACATATATACGTATATGTCGTACATGTATCGATCATGGTGAGCAAATGTGGGAGCTTCTCCCACCGAACTAGACACTTTCACGTATTAAAGTAGCTAAAGAGGAACTCACGCAAATGCGGTTCAATTTCTTGTTAAACAGTTGTTAAGCCTAATTGCTGTTGTGTCAAACTCCAAACTCCCCCATGCTGCAGATTACATATAGAGGCTTCGCCCGGCCACGTCATACATCTAGGGCCTTCTTGGCAGCCTTCTTCTGCTTCTTCAGAGCCGCCTTACGATCCGCAATCTCCTTGTCGAGTTTGTCATCGTTGTTCTCTGGTACCTTGGCTGGCTTGGTTTTCTTAGACTTCTTGGGCGCCGGCTCAGTCTCCCCCGCAGTGCTCTCTAACGATTTGCGTTTCTTGCCGATGTTCGCCTTCTCTCCTGCTAGCAAGGCTTTGGCTGCCTCTGAATCGTCGCCTACGACATCCTTTTCCTTGTCCACCCACAATTCATCTGTTAGGTAGATAGGCAAAGCCACTGTTTCAGGACCTGCGAAAGTTAATTAAAGACATACAAAAATCTGCATAGCTGGATCTCACCTTTTACGTAGATACTCTGGTTCAAAACCCTAGTTAGCATGGGTCGGTCTTTGACGGCAAAACCTTGGAAATTCTTCATCAGAACCTGACAAGAAATACACGTACCCTAACATTTTTCCGCCCTCCGGGAATCAACTTGTTAACCATAACCTACACGAGATTAGTGAAGTTCAACTACAAAGGGACCTGAAAGCGCGCACAGAGACGACTTTATCTGCATTCGCAGCCAATTCTTCTGGCTTCCATGAAGCATAGCCGATCTTTACAGCATGGTTCGTCGAAGGGGTTAGATGAACAAGAGCTGCTGCTACCTATTCGCAAGGGTCAGTTCGGCTTTCGATATCCCTCGATTCCGGCGACGGCTTCTTACCGCTCGTTTGAGCTCTCCAGCTAGCTGAACTGCTGTACACGAGTTCACTTCGCCTTTCGCAGGTTTGACGCGCTTGCCGGCAGACTAATCGTAGACGTTAATCAACCCTCTTCCACCTTTATAGAAACAGTAAAGGTCTCCATGCCATGACATACTTTAGGTATACGCGCCTGAATCTCTATTGGTATGGGTCTCTTTCTGAAAACTAGTGAGTAGTGTTGTTCAAGGTGAAAAGAACAAGCGATGCCACGTATATGAGGTAAGAATTGAAGAGTCATAGATCAGTAAATGGAAACTTACGTCTGGCTTTTATAAAATGTTTTTCCTAGTACTATAAGATTTCAGGTCAGTGATATTGTCGCTAGAGGCTTAGCTGTCGAATTGTAGCAAGAGAGCCCCAGATACGCAGACTTGCGAAGGTGCTATTGCTTTATGATAGGCCAAAGGGGGCGTAGTAGAAAAACTCACAGCCAGGAAGACGGTTTATGATGCGCCTGGGATTCTTAGTTCTCATGTCCATCAACTTGTGAGACACTCGAAACTTACGTATCGCCCACTTCAGCAATCGACTATCAGTAGTTTTCTTTAGGTGATGTCGCCTCCTATTACTCACAAAATATGTCATGCTCGGCATACAGCGCCCTTTGGTTCTCATCTGCAGTAACAAGGTCAATACAAAAGACAACCATATTTCAGCTTTTGAGGGGTTATTACACGCCGAGTATTTCTTTTTGAGCTTGCCAAAGTCGATTACTCTAGATACGTTCTTACGAAGGTCGTCTGGGAAGTCAGGATCGGCTACAAGGTTCTTGTAGTGTCGTTGGGGCTGCGCAGAGTCAGCAATACGCCTAGAATCCGAAATGGATGTATCATAAGCCAGGACACGAACATCGGCGACTATCAGACATATTCCTTTCTCGGGATCGGTCTCGATGGGGAACGGGGTCGGGATTTTGGTAGCTGGACGACTCGTCAGGATAAGAACTTGAGTTAAAGCTCCTAGGCTAGCGCGGGGACAGCATCTGCACGCTGCACTACTAACGCTTAAGGTTGCGCGATTCGGTAAGGTGGCGCTTGGTGGTGAAGGTGACGAACACAGGTGTCTCTCCTAGAGAACCCACGTCGTCGTCGTCTGCAAGCAGTTCTTTCTTCTCCGCGCTCGCGGCCTTCTTCTCGGCTTCGCTCTTGAGGTGTGCAACCAGAGCCTTCGAGGCGCGCAGGGTCTTTTCGGGTTCGAGGAGCGAGGCAGCAGAATCGCTACGGAGAGTGACCTGAGAGGACGCCATGGTTACTGCGGTTGCGAGCTGGAGCTGGTATCCGGCTCAACACCGAGAGGGAAAGGCGAGATAAGAGGTGGGCTTGAGACCTCCGGAGCATAGGTCACTTCCACGGCTTCGTATGTTATCTCGGTGCTCGCTTCTGCTCTTTAGGGATTGTACAGTAGGTAGGTCTTGTAGCAATGAGGTGGGATAACCGCAGTTCAAGTATTTTGTCCGGAGGCTGCTAGCTCTCGCGACCAAAATTTCTTATCGATAGCTTATCTTATCCTAGTCAGTTCTACCTTTGCTTGCCGTACTATGTACTTACTGCAGACAGGATAAACCAATCAACTGTAACAATTCACCACCGAAGCAACCTGACTCCGATCTTTGGATATCGGATTCAATACTCACTTAATACTATAGCGAATTGACTGATTTGAAACTTGCACGTAGATTGTAGTCGTAAGGCAAGCACACATGAAGCAGCAGCATAGTCATGCAGCTGCATCTCAAGCCATCGAACACTGTCTATCAACTTCCCTACATAGGTGGTTCTTAGATGGCGTGACTTTGACATCTCCAGTCTTCCCACCATTGGTACAATGTTTCAAATTGTAGCAGGCTATACCACAGCCTCAACCTTCCTAGTACCTCGTGTTATAATCTAGGGGAGACTTTCGAGTGTATATCATAAATCCCTTGCTCAAACAGCCCGCACAGCTCACCGACCTTTGCGTCTCCTTGAGGATACAACTGCCCAGCATAAAGTCCACAGAGGGATGATGTTCGATCCACAAACTAGGATAATCGGGTCAGCAGGCTGTCTAGTGCCGGGCACGGAAAGGGGGCTACACTGACCCATGTTAGATTTGGCAGACCGGACCACTAGGGCTCACCGGAGTCAGTATCTATTCTTTCATGTGTCGTTGGCGCCGGCCTCAGAAATCGAATCATGCATGCTGCCGCGTTCAAGGGGAAGAAAGTGATACTAGGTATGGCTCACAGTCATCGTTCCAGCTTTCCTGCCGCCTGGAATATCCCCTTCGTTGATGATACCACCTAGAGACCAGTTCTTTGGTGCCGATGCGGGCATGTTCCCCATCGCTACTCGAAACTCTTCCACCGCCAGGATTGCGTTCAGCGCCGCTTTCGCCTTCTCGCTGAGGCATGGCCGGAAAAACTCATCCGCGCCCTTGCTGCTAAGCAAGTTCTCATCTTCGCCAGTAGTAAGAATGCCCCTGATGATCTTCAGATAGTCCACGGGGCTGGCAAACAGTCCCATGCCACCAAAGCATCCCCCTCTCTCGTTGTGCTGTGGTCGCGCGTTGCTGCGGATGACCCGGCTTGGATTCCGGGGGTCTCGTTTGCTCATATCCACGACCCTAGCCTGTAAGTCTGGTCGGGTGTATAGGTAGCTAGAAAAGACAATATCGCGCGCCCCAACTCTACGGAATATGTTCTCTTCGAAATAGCGTTGCAAGCTGATACCGCCGTTGACGCGCTCGACGGCGACACCAGCCCAATCCACGCCAGCGCCATAGCACCACGAGTCGCCAGGCTCAAAGACGAGCGGATAGCTGTAGCGTCCCTCGACGGCGTTGGACCGGTTAGGAGCGGTGCGGTGCCATTTGTGCCATGCCATCAACTTCGGGTGGGTTTCGTCGTACGCGATGCCCGAAGAGTGATTGAGCATGTGACGCAGCGTAATGGGCTTCGAGTGCGGCTCTAAGACGGGGCTGCCGTCAGCATTGAAGCGCCTGATGATAGACAAGCCCCGAAACTCTGGGAGCACGTCGTAGATGGGCCCATCTAGTGTTAGAAGGCCGCGCTCGCAACATTGAAGGGCTGCCAGCGCCGTCACCACCTTGGTGCAAGACGCAATCCACATAACAGAATCAAGCTGGAGGGGGGACTGATCTGCGCCGGCGCGGACGGATCGCTTCCCAAAAGCCCTCCCATAGTTAAGCTTCCCTAACGAGTCATCAGTTCCATCTCTGCAGCGAATAAAGAACTTCTCTTGCTCTACCATTGAATAGGTGACCTAATAGACAGACAGACAGGCAGGCAGGCAGACAGCTATCCGGCATCAATCACCCAGTAGACGAAACCTTACCAGATTTATCGGTGGCCAAGAGAACCGCACCAGGAATCTCTCCAGAGGCGCTGGCAGCTTCGACAGCCTCCTCAAAAGGCTTCATTGCTGATATTGACTGGCTCTGGACTTTCTATAATAATACTAAACCCGTGCCACTATACGACGCATCTCGAAATGACTTGGAAACTTTATTTATTTCCCTGCCCACCTAGGCAAGTACCGCTTACCTAGGTACGTTACATAAAGCTTGGCATTCGTGGGGAAATGGGGAAATGGGGTAAGCCGAGGCAGTTGGACGGTGTTGGGTGTGAACATCGCGCATCAATTATTGGAAAGCTTTAGCTTTCCCGAACACGTATTTGCAACGCGAATTAAGTGTGAAGGGAAAGCGTAGCTTGAGTAGTTCTAACAGTGACCTTAAAAAGTACAAATTTCTCTGCAAGACGCTGATTGGTCTATACGGACTCTGCAACGCTGCCATTGGTCAGAGTCTAATTCGAGGCATCAACCACAATGGATTTACACTTTTCGCGACTGTGTGGCTTGCGAACTGCAATAGTGAACATGGTTACTAACGGCCACCATATCTGAATACGAATACGAGGCTTCTATGACAGGCTTACATAACACTGAAACGAAGCAGACAGTGGAGGTCATAACGCCAACAAGGCCAACAAGGCTAACAGAGGTGTTAAGTGTGTGTGTAGGCTACCGTGCGAGCTCTATAGTGGCTTAAGCCACTTGCAAGGGTTGTAAATGCGCTAACCTAAAATGGAAATCCCTCGCATTTTCATTTTCACCGTATCTAAAATGGTAGCGCTACGCCTTCAACGGCTAAAGCTTTCCATTTTAGGGACAGCTTGCCTGGCGCTACACTGTACTTATAAACTGTTCTTCTCTGTACCAACTCAATCTAGCTGGAAATACGTATCTAAGTAAATGTACGACGAAGCTGAGAATCCTACTAGAATACCCTAATACCTATATCGTGATAACTTTGGCTTTCTTAGTGTATAAGTATTAGTTCCTCATTCGAACTACCCCTCATGATTCGACAGGGACAGCGGTTTATTGTTTGATGGATTTAAGTAATTAAATCGGACTAAGTTAGTTCAACCAGATTGTTGATCGTATTACACGAAACCCTAATGTTACGCACATCAGTCCTTTACCTGTATCGCGCATCAGGCAATGCATTCCCAAGGACTGGCCTATAGGTGAAGAGACGAGATATGGAGGCTGTTCTGGGGCTGTGTCGCGTCCCCTCTAGGACGGTATGGCCCGTGCTGCTGATTGAGGGATGAGGGATGAATGGATGGACACTGCAGTTCTAGCTGCATGGGCCGGACGCTTGATCGACTCGATGCTAGACCAGAACATCATTTTCACCGCCCAGAATTTCCGGCTGGCGAAAGCCCGATTGGCTATAGAGGGCTGCCTAGGATGTATAAACTGGGCCAATAACGCCGGCAGTGACTCAACCTCCAGTGTCAGCCTATTGATACGCATATGCGTAGTCCGTAAGGGCAGTTTGTAGCGGATAATCCATGTGTGTGAGGCTGCCTTGCGTTTGCCTCGTCAGTCTCCATTTCTCTACTATCGCTAGCTAAAGATCTCACAAGCAAACAGGAGTGGTAGGACTGTGTCACCATAAGCCATTTATATAAATACCCAATGATTGACGGTCTTGAAAACATGTCTTCCACAAGACCAAGTTCTCGACCTCTTTGTGTGTGTATGGGTTTGAGTGTGTGCCCTCGTCATTCCTCGTAGAAAGTTCACATCTTCCAGTGATACTATCACATTCAACGACATAGGAAACAATCATCATGGCCAGGGGCAAACAAAGATTGAACAGGCGCCCAACACAGCGCTCTACTCACCAGCATCATGACCCAGCCATCATGGCAGCGCAGAAGGAGGCTGAGCGGCGCGAGAAGATTATCGCCGACACACGCCGTACTACTGCCAAATGGCGGCCCAAGATTCCTGAAGCTCGAAAATGCAACTTCGAGAACTTCAAGAACCGCTTCCACGGCCTCGATGAGAAGGACTATGCTATTGATGTCCTAGGTATAGACGCCTTTCCGAATTCTCATCTCCAATCCCTCTTGAATATTGGTTGTCTTGACCATCTTGTGTGACTCGCTGACTTGGGACCGGGTAGTGCGTGGCCCTACACTCGAGGGCCAGATTCGCCGTGAACAGGCGAAGCGCCGTCGGGAAGAACTGGCAAGGATCCGTCAAAGCTACATGTTTGCCTACGGCGTCCCTAAGGAAGAGCCTCGCCACTATGGTCAACATGGGAAGGACTCCGAGGAAAGGGCCCGGAAAGACAAGAAAGCTGACGCCTTACAACCCAACGACACTGAGATCGACCGTGTACGCATTCAGTCACAGCCGGTCCTCGGCCACTTGACCGCGTTGCTGAACGAGACGGAACAAAGGTCCACTCCCCGCACCTTTCTGCGGCCCTTTAAGGCTCTTGTCTACTTTCAGCCCAAGATGAAGGAGATTCTCGCGACACTCGAAGAGAAGTGGGCCGATATCGAGGACCTTGACGACGAGAGTTCGTTCGAGAAGCAGGGTAGCTCGACTCCTGACGAAGTCGACTTCGTCGAAGCCGGAGACAGCACTGAGTCTGTGGGTGAAGCGCAGTCTAAAGACGACGGCGATGACAACGACGATGATGCAGCATCTATCATATCTGTTGATTCGAATGCTGAAGATCTCGACACTATCATGGATAGTGTCGAGGCTCTACGGGACATGCGGTGCTACGTGGACTTCGTTGACAACGAAATCATGCCTCTATACAAACAATATGACGGCACTGCAGCGGAGCGGGTCAAGTTTAGCGACTTGTGGTCCTTATTCCGAGTCGGTGATCTGATCTGCATGCCAACCGCTGGCGAAACCGCAGGGCGATACCACGAGATCTGGCGCATTTATCGCATTGAGCTCCCCGAGCCAGAGGCAACGTACCCTTCTTCCGGATGGGAGTTTTACATGGATGAGATCCAGCAGAATAAAAAGGATACGTTCAATATCTTCGCCTATTACATTGACCATGACGGTAACAGCTTCGGCGCTGTCCGACACACTTTCAACATCCCCTCGTTCCCAGGTTGGTATTAATCTCTTTACTTCCGCAATCTTAGGATGCCCTTTTGAGACCTGACGGTAGCGAGAGTTTATTGACTTCGAGTTCTCAAACAAAGGCGAGCGCCTGATAGAGTCGCTTGAGGTGTTCCCCATTCGTTACCGCGTCGACCATCAGCAGGTATTGGCGTCCCTCAGGAACACAGGACGACAATTCCAGAAGTTCCTCACGGACCGCCATCAGTCGTACAACGCCTAGACCCTGACACGCAACCCGCTGTTCGACACGAAGGAAGCCGACGACGAGATCCTAAGAGACGAGAACAACAACGAAATGCGCCACGCCGAGTTTGTTGAGAGTGATGTTATCGTCGATATGAACGAGGCTTTCCAGAAGAATCCGGATTGGCGCCCCTCCTTCCACCGGCTGACGCCCATCAAGAAACTTCGCTGCGACTCAGCCGACGACGAGATGAAGATACAGCACTGGCTCGATGGCGGCCGGCAGTCGCTGGCGTACGTGCAGACTGAGCTTGTGCAGACGGCTGACGGCGTTGAGGGACCCCAACGCCGCGAGAACCTCGCCGTCGACACTTTTCTCAAGCAGCGGCTCAAGGGTGCCAGGCGATACGAGGCCCAGCCGCAGACTCTTGACCTGCGCGACGAGGACCTTGTACTACTGCCGAAGCGCATGTTTGCATATGCGCTGCGGGAACGACGATTCATACCCGTCAACGTCAACTTTCTCAGTATGCAGTCTTCCCCCCCCCCTTCGCCCCCCTTTTTTTTTTTTTTCTTTCTCTCTTTTTCTTCTGGCTTTTCTCATATATCCCTGCTCGATCACATGAAATCTTTACTTCCACACATCCTCGAACCCCTCCCTTAAAGTCGGATTTAACCCTTTCACTAGCAACCTTCAGAATCTAACACATGTATTTGTATAGAGCCAATCCGGCGACAGCCCGGCGTGTTTGAGAACCTCAAGATTCTTAAGGATCACAAAGACATCGTGCGAGG
The DNA here is from genome assembly GCA_022593225.1 of Xylaria sp. FL0064. Taxonomy (NCBI): domain Eukaryota; kingdom Fungi; phylum Ascomycota; class Sordariomycetes; order Xylariales; family Xylariaceae; genus Xylaria; species Xylaria sp. FL0064. The sequence goes on from JAJKLE010000029.1 coordinate 337,422, forward strand.
CCTCGTTGCCTCCCACTTCCAGAGAAAGTCGTTCGAGCGACGCTACGTGGACATGTCGAGCGAAGGACCGAGCCAGGATCTAATCCAGAACAAGGGCCGCGGCCTAGTAGTCCTTCTCCACGGTGTGCCGGGCGTAGGAAAGACGGCGACGGCCGAGGCCGTGGCCATGGAGTACAGGAAACCTCTCTTCGTCATCACTTGCGGCGACCTCGGCCTCACACCGCACGAGGTCGAGGCGTCCCTGTCCAACGTATTCCGTCTAGCCCACCTGTGGGACTGCGTCCTCCTGCTCGACGAAGCCGACGTCTTCCTGCGCGTCCTCGAGTACTACAACGGCCTGCTCTTCCTGACGACGAACCGCGTCGGCACCATCGACGACGCTTTCAAGTCCCGCATCCACATGTCGCTCTATTACCCGCCTCTCGACAAGACGCAGACGCGCGACATCTTCCGCCTCAATATCGCCAAACTGCGCGAGATCGAGAGTCAGCGTCACGAGATGACCGGAGAGCCACCCCTCCAGATCAACGAGTCCCAGATTATCGAATTCGCGGGCAGGCACTTCGAGGAGAACGCCCGATCCACGGGCTGCTGGAACGGCCGCCAGATCCGCAACGCCTTCCAGATCGCCTCCAGCCTAGCCCATCACAACTATGCCATCCAGTATGTATCTCTAAATCCTTCTTTCGTTCGCCACCCTGAGCATGCATTGTCCTCGCGTCCTTCTACACGATAGCAATTTCCCCCCCAAACGAAGCCATGTTCACCATAACAAAACAACTCTAACACCCAGATTCCGCAGAACGGAGAGCGCACGTCAGTTGGGACAGCAGCCACCCACCGCGCCGATGCTCGACCGTAGCTTATTTGAGAAGGTGCAGATGTCGACACAGAGCTTCGATCGCCACATGATGGAGGCCAAGGGTCTCGATGCCGAGTTGCCACTGCGTAGCACCTTCTACCAGGAAGGCCGTTTCGAGTAAGTTGGCCAACAGCTCGGGTGCGTACAATGGCGGACTGCCTGCAGAATCTGAGCAACATTCTTATCGAATAGCATGAGAGATCTGTATAACTATCGTCTTCCCAAGTCCTTTTTTTATTTTTTTTTTTTATTTTTAGATCTGCCTTCACACTTGCACACTGTTATTCTAGGCATAATTGGAGTGGGACCGGAACTCCTACGCTCAGGTCCAATCGAGTATCATTAATTCTATAACGATCCTTAGTGCTGTGTTTTGTAGATGCTCATATTCAATCTTTGAGCCTAGAGAAGCTCTGACACTGGGAGATTGATTCTTCAGCCCGCTCAGCGAGTTCTTAAAATAAGATTCTAGCACTCTCACCGAAGGGACTCTCAATAATTCTGCCAGCCGGCATTGTTACTGAGCAGTCAGATTTGCCTATTGTGCTTTATATCAGGACAGATACCCAAAAGTGCACTCTCAGAAATAGTGGGCTTACGCCCGGCTCTTCCACCTCACATCATACATGAGTCATGAGAACACTAGTCGTAAGACCTGCACGAGAGGCCACAAGCATCGCGCTTCAGTTGCGAATATTGCGTCTATCCGAGTTCTTGATCCTTCTGTAAGGGCGGTTCATCATTTTCTTGTACTTGACGTAGAGGAAGAAGGCATCCTTCAGCACAACGAAGAGACAGCCTCCAATAAAGCTACGTCCCCAGCGCTCTTGCAACAGGCCGGTTGCCGGTCCGCTCGGCGGCTTGGTGACGAATCGAGACGGAAGTACATGGCGCATTAATTCGCCTACCCCGTAACACACTCCGGGCCATAGCAGCGCGCCGGCTATGAAATTGATCGGCGACCGGCTACCCACATCGGCGAATCTGTTCCGCTGGGCATCCCCGTTGTTCTGCGGCGCGCCGTCGTCATCTGCCTCGCCGATCTGGATGTCTATCTCGAGATCCAGAATATTCATGGCTGGAGCAGGCTCAGGCTGTGGCGCAATTTCGTGAGTTGCTTGCGACCCGTGTTCCACGTTCATAGCACGAGCCTGCGCCGCCCAGGACCTCTCGAGGCTATCGGATAGGGCTCTGTGGATGTGGAAGTAGGCGGCTTTGAGGGCTGGATACACAGCCATCACGCGGTCGGGCGACGGCGGCCATGTGAAGAAATCGGCCGAATGGTGAAACAGTGTGGCATACTATTGCGGAACCGTTAACGCGATCTTCTTCCGGTGCAGGGCAGCAACATACCACTAATGACGCAGGAAGCGTGACGATATCGCCAACATTCATGCGATTGATGACCAGGGCCGGGGCGATCAGGGGAAGGATACTGAAATGGACAAGGTTGATGGCTCGGTCCTGTCGAGAAGGGCGTATTATTTCAAAAGAAGGGGCGGCGTCTGGTCCGGCAAACCAGGAAATGGCCTTGGCGCCATAGACAGAGCTGCTCACGAGCGCGCCAGAGGCGATGAACCCCAGCAGGATGCGCGGCGACCATCGGGAGAACTTGTTGTTGAGGAAGTTGCTGAGCTGGATGGCCGGGTCGTATCGCTCGGTGACGAGGATGGGCGATTTGCACACGGGGCAGGCGACGTCTTTTGCCTGGGCCTCGAGGTCGGTGACCCACGCCAGTAGGCATTCCTGATGGCCCTCGAGCGAGCAGTTGCACGGTGTCGACCAGTCGGCGGGTAAGCTGTCCTCGGGTTCGTCGACTAGGCAGACGAAGCACCGCCTTGTGTTAGGCGGCGGCCCCGCGCCCGCGCTGGTCGACGAAGGCTCGTCGTCCGGTGGGTCGATAGCCTGGCCACTCGAAGCGGCGCCGCTATCGGCGGTGCCAGGAGATGGCATGACGGAAGAAGAGGGAGAAGAGGGAGAAGATGCCATGGAAGGAGGCAACTAGTCGTCGTGGGCTGAGACTGGGCTGACTAACCTAGGCTATCTCGAAAACACTAACGCCATATCTATAACATCGATTAGTAGCCGCTTGACTCGATATTCCTGACGTGCTTGTAGCCGGGCTTTGCAATATTTACAAGATGTAAGTATTAGGACTATAATTAGGTGCTAAGCTGGGGAGAGAGGGAGAGGCAGAAAGACTTGTAGACGACGATGAGGTCGCAGGTTGCAGGTCCAGCCGTGATATGTATGCAGTTACGTAAGATACTAACATATGTACATATATGAGATCATTGGCAGTACAGTACCTAGTAGGTACGGTGCCGCGATATATTTTAGGTTAGTCTACATATATACATATGTACATATACTCCAAAGGTCCATTGTAGTAATTGAATAAGGCCGGGTAGATTAATATCAACATAAATACTTTCCAACTTTATAGTGCATGCCAAGAAATATCTTCTTATATGATTTAAAAGGTTATAATTATTAATAATTATAATAAAATAATATATTATTTTATATATCTATTAAAATAAATTTTAATTTATTATTAATTAATTAATTATTAAAAAAAGTTTTATTATATTTTTAATTTAAATTATAATTATTAAATTATTTAATTTATTATTATATAATAAATTAATTAATTAATTTATATATTTATATTATAAACCTTTTATATATTAAAAAATATATAAAATATATATAAAATTTTTTAATTTATAAATAATAATAAAATTAATAATAAATAATTTATAAAAAAAGTTTATTAATATTTTTATTATTATTTTAATTATAATAAAATAAAAACTAAAATTAATAATTAAAAAATTAAATTAAATAAATAATTAAACATAAAAATAATAAACTTATATAAGGAACTTTTTTTTTATTTTTTTTTAGATTATAAAATAACTTTTTTATTTTTTTATTTCTTTAAATTATAAAATAGCTCTTTTTTTTTTTTTTTTATAAATCATAAAATAACTTTTTTATTTATTTATTTACTATATAATTAATTGTATGATTTTTTATTTTTCGGCCTATAATACTTTTTTAAATCTTTAATATATGGCCTTTTTTTTAGTTTTAGTTTGTTTAGCTGGCCGCTTTTTTAGTTTATTTTATAATATTATCCTTTTTCTTTTATAAATTTATTATTTATAATAAATAATAAATATATATATTCTTTTTACTTATGTTTTTTTTTATTTTTAATATATTTAATTATATAAAAATATATATATATAAAACCTTGACTTTTATTAAAAAAACCGCCGAATATAATTTTTTTTAAATATTCTTTTTAAATATTTTTATTATATTTATTATAAACTTAATTATTTTTTATTTTGTTTTCATTTTTATTATTATTCTTTTTATATTTATAATAATTAATTTTATCATAATATAAAAAACTTTATTTTAAAATAATTAAAAGAAAATAAACTAAATATTATTAAAAAGAAATATAATATAAAAGAATAATAAAAATTATTATTTATAATATTATAAATTTAAAAAAGTTTAAAATATTAAAACGATAAAAAAAAAAAAAAATATAAAAAATATAAAAAATAAAACTTTTTAATAATTTTTAAAAATAAATAATTTAGAATTATTGTAAAATTAAATTAAATTATATTAAATATTATTTAAAAAATTTTTTCTTTTTTAATTTTAAATAATTAAAATATTAATAATAAAGTTAATTTATAATAATTATACTAATCTTTAAATATTTTTTAAGTTTTTAAATATTATTAATATATAAATATTTTTTATTTTAAATTAAGTTTTTATTAATATATTTTTTAATATTAGTTTAAATAATAAAATATAAAAAATAAAATAAATTTATATATTTCTTAATAATAATAATTTATAATTAATTAATGTGATAATTTTTTTAATTTTAAAAAAATTAAGTTTTTTAAAATTTAATTTATAAAGTTTTTAAAATTATTTTTTTTTATTAAAATAAATTTTTTTAATTTCTTTATTATTATAATATTATAATATTTATTATTAAAAAAATTAAAATTATATTTATAATAATTTAATTTTTATAATAATAATTAATTATTTATAAATTATTTTATAAAATAATATATTATAAATAATTTATATAATTAATAATAGTTTTATTTAATTATTTTATTAATAATTAATATAATTTTAAAAATATTATTTAAAGCTTTAATTTAATTTATTTATTTATTTATTTAAAAACAATTATATTTTATAAATTGATTAATAATTATTTATATTTTATTGTATTATATTTTTATAATTAATTTAATTAATAAAAATAATTTAATAATAAAATCTTAAATTATTATGTATTATATTTATTTAAATATTTATCTTATAAAGTTTTCATTTTATTATAAACTTAATTATCTTTTATAATTTTAGAAAATTATATTTTCTTTATAATTATTATATAGTTTTAATTATTTTTTAATATTTATAAAAGTTTTTAATAAATTTATTTTATAAAATTTTTAATATATAGAATTTTTATTTATATATTAATTTATTATTTTTTAATTTTTCTTGTTTATATAATTTTATTAACTTCTTTAAATTATATATTTATTATAATTATATATTAAAAAGACTTTTAAAAATAATTTAAATTTTTAATTTTTATTTTATTCTAAAATCTTAAACCTTTTTTAATTTTATTAATTAAATATATTAATTTAAATATTTTTTTTAATATAATATATTTTAAAATTAAATTTTAAAAAAAGAATTATTTAATTTTTTCATTATTTAATAATCTTTTATATAATTATAAATTTTATTAAATTCTAATTAATTTTATTAATTTTATAAAAAATAATTTTTATTTTCTAAATATTATAATAATTCTATATAATTTTTTATTATAAATAAAATAATATAATATAATATTCTTAAATATCTTTAAATAATAAATTATGAAATATTATTTTTTATTATTTTTAAATTATTAAAATATTTATTTAAAGTTTTTTCTTTTTTTATTAAGTTTAATAGTTTAATTATTAAATTAAAAATTATTTTAAGTTTTAATTTTTTAAAAACTTTTTATATTTTTCTAAAATTAAAAGAGTTTTTTTTTTATTTTTCTTTATTATATATTTTATAAAATATTATATTATATTTTTTTAAATTTTTAATAAATATGTAAATATAATTAAAAAATCTTAAAATGTATTTAATATTTATAATTATAAATTTTAAAAATTAATTCTTTATATATATTATATATATTGTTTTTAAGTTTAATTATAATCTAACTTTCTAAAATATTTTTAATATTAAAATTATATATTCTTTATATTTTTTAAATATATTTAAATAAATAAATATAAATCTATTTAAAAATTATTATAATATTATTATTATTATATATTAAAAAGTAATTAATATATTTTATAATTTTTATAATATTATTAAATATTTATGTAATTTATATATTATATAAATAATTATTTCTTTTATTATATAAATAATATAATATTTATTTAATATATTAAATATTATAAACTACTATATTTAATTAATATTTTTTATTATTATTAATAAAATAAATAAATACTTGTTTAATATTATAATTTTATTTAATAAATAATAGTTTATTATTATTTATTATATTAAATTCTTATTTTTATTAATTAATTATTCTTTATTTTTTATTTTTAATATTATGATCATTAAGTAATTATGAAATAATGATAATTTCTTAATAAATCCTCTAGCTAAGTTTTTTTAAATATATTTTTATAAGGTTTTTATTTTATTTAGTTTTATATAATAAACTTAATAAAGTTTTAATTAATATTTTTCTTTAATTAAAATATAATAGTTTTATAAACTATATTTAAAACGCTTTTATTTTTATTCTTAAAATAATTTATAAAATCTATAATATTCTTTTAATATAATTTTAATAATTCTTTTTATAATTTTATTAATTTTATTTATTTATTAGTTTAATTTTTATTTAATTATTTTTATTTTTTATTAAATTATAAAATTATTAATTATTAATTATAATATTTTTAAAATAATATTATATTTAAAAAATTGGTAATATTAAATATAATTTATTTTTTGTATTTTTATATAAATATATTAAAAAATATTATTTTTTTAAATACTTAGTTATTATTATAATTAAAAATATTTTTATTAAATTTTATAATTTTTTAGAATTCTAATTTATATTTCTAGAAAATATAATCTTATTTTATGATTTCTATAATATTATATTTATTTATGCTTTAAATTTTATTAAAGTTTTATATTTTTTTTTAATATTTAAGTTTAATTTTAAATTACTTTTTTTTTATATTATATTAGACTTTTTATAATAAAAACCCTTTTTATTTTTTAGTTTTTATTCTTTTAATTCTTTTATATAAGATATTTTAATGGGTATTTAGTTTAATATTTTCTTGGTTTTTTATAATACAAGTTCTTTTTTATTTAATTCTTTTTTAAATAAAAAATAATTTTTGATTATTGTCTTTAGTTATATTATAAAATATAGTCTTTTTTTTTTTTTTTTTTATAAATTATTTATTAAAATAATTATACCTTTAATAATTAATAATATTTATAATTATTATTTATTTTAAATATTATAAATCCTTGTTTATTTCAATATTTTATTTATATTATAACTTTATAATTTATTATGTATAGTTTATTTATTATTGTTTATATAATCTATTTTAAAAACTAAATATTCTTTAGTTTATTTTATAAATACTAATAATATTTATATATTATATAATATACTTATATAACCTTATAATATTTTGGGTATTTAAATATTAAAAAGTTATTATTTTCTTTTATTATTATTTTATTATATTTATAACTTTTAATAATCAGCTAAATTATTAATTAAAAAATGTATAAAATATCAGTTCTAGTTTTAATTAATAATACTCTATTATTCTTTTATATCTTTTATAGTCTAGGCTATAAAAAAACCTTTTTTATTTTTATTTTTATTTTTTGTTTTATTTTCTGGCGTTTCATAAGCCGTTTTACTTTTTTAAATACTTTTAAATATTAATTATATTTATAATTTTATTTTTTAACGCAAGATTTATTTTTAACTATATTTTAGGCCTAGCTATAATAACTTTTTTATAATTAATTAAGTTTATTAATAATATTAGTTTATTATTATTAATAATCTTTTATTTTTAATTAAACTATTTTTTAAAATTCTATATTATATAATTTTAATTATTTTTATAATATATATATGTTTTTATAATTTATTTTAAAAATTGCTTAGTTTTTAAATAATATTTATATATTTTCTTTTAATTTTTTATAAATTAAGCATTTTATTTTATTAAGTATATATTATGGACCTCTTATATATCGGAAGATATATAAGACGTACGCGGGGGTTCTTGATTTGCAGGTAACAATAAGACTAACAGCAGGTGGTCCGTAAGGGAGGTTTTACTGGTACTCCCACCACTAGTCTAGTCGCGATAGAATAGTAGTCGCTCTTAGATGTTCAAAGTATGAAGTGAAATAAGAGTGTGAGATTGATAGCTAGAGAGCTAGAATAAACGAGCGACTAGATACAGGAAATCATGATCATTATATAGACATAGGAAATGTAAGAGATCCAAGACTCACTTCCTCCTCTTGGTGATCCAGGGCTCACTGGCTCACCACCGTGATCCAGTGATCCAAAACTCACTGGCTCACCACCGTGATCCAGTGATCCATCACGTGACCTGTCCCAGTTGGGACCTCTCTTCCCCTCCTCTGGCCCGGCGCCTCATTCTTTTCCTGCGCTTGGCCCATTGAGTTGGCCACCCTCCTGTTGGTTCGTAACAGTATAAAACTATTTATTTAATTTAAAATAATAACCTTATACTTTTATTCTAAGAATATATTATTTTTTAGTTAATTTTTATTTTTTTTATTTTTTTAGATCTTTATTATTTATATTTTCTTTTTAAGCTGAAAACTATTTTTTTTAAAAGGTTATTTTATTATCCTTTTTTTAAAGCGGTATAATAATTAAAAATATATTTCTTTTTATAATTAAAATATTTAACTTGAAATATATTTTTAAATAATTATTTTATATTTTTTTAAAAACTATTCTTTTTAATTATAATAGTTTTTTTTTTCTTGAAATACTTATTAAATAATTATTAATCGATTATAATAGCTATATTAATATATTTATTAATTCTCTTGGACTTATTTATTTTATAGAGTTTATTTTTAATTTATATTTTTAGTCCCGCGTAAAATAAATAAAATAATATATATTTTAATAGTCTTAAAATTATTATTAATTGTTTAAACTTTATAATATAGCTTGCTATATCTTTAGTTTATTTTAAGCGGTAAACCTATTTTTTAATATATTTTATTTTCTTAATATTTTTAAATAATATTCTTATTTATTTTTTAAAATTTCTATAGTCAGCAAAGATTTTCTAGGTCTTTTATCAGGCTTTATTTAATATAAAAGATTTTAAATAATCTTTTAATACTAGTTAAAACTATTTAAATATTCTTTTATCAAGAATTAAAAAACTATTATTATTTTTTAATAGTTTTTTTTAATTATTAATTTATATTATTTTAAGTAAAGGTTTACTTATATAAAAAATACTTTTATATTTATAGACCTATTATATAACCTAGGGGGTATAAGCTTAAACCTTTAAGTCGTTAATAGGCTAGCTATAATAACTTGTTTTATAAGTGGTAATAATAGTAGTGATTTATTTTCTTTTCACTTTTCTAGTTTTTTTGGTTTTTTTAACTTTTTTAGTTTCTTGTATTTATTGGTTAATTTAAGAATTAATATACTTAAGGTCTAGGTTAATATTATTTTTACTAGTTAAGATATTATAAAAGCAGGTGTTTATAAAGTAATTATTATTATTATTTTTTGATTTTATAATATTATTATAATAATTATTTTAGTTAATATAAATATTTTTTAAAATATTATTTTTAAAATAAATATAATTAACTTAAATAAAAGTATTAGTTTTAATATTATTTTTTTATTTAATTTATTATTTAAATTATTATTATTTATTTATATTATAATAATATTTTTAATTAATAATAATTAATTAATTATAATTAAAATTTATTATTTAAATATATTAATATTTATAAAATTTTTAAACTTGTATTTTGATTTTATATTTTAGATTTTATAATTTATTTAATTTATTTAATTTATTAAATAAAGTATATTTTTTAATAAATTTATTTTATAAATTAATTATTACTTAGTTTTTTATATTAATATTTATATTATATTAAGTTTTATTAATTAAAAAACTATAAAAATATATAAAATATATATAAAAGTTTTTAATTTATAAATAATAATAAAATAATAATTATTTATATATAAAATAAAAAATAAAATTAATAATTAAAAAACTAAATTAAATAAATAATTAAAAATAAAAAGAATTATAAGATTATATAAATATAAAAAATATAAATAAAACAAAGTTTATTTCTTTTAATAATTTAAGGTTTATTAACTTATTATTATAATTTAATGATTTAAAGCTTATTAATTTATCTTTATAATTATATAACCTATATTAATTATAGTTTTTTCTTTTTATATTTAGCTTAGTACTTTTTTTTTTTACGCCTGGTTTATTAAATTAACCCCTTTTTTTATTAGTTTATAATAATAAATTAAAAACTTTTATATATATTATATATATTTTAAAAAGTATATATAAAGTTTATAATATTTTAATAATTCTTTAATTGATAAAACTTAATATAATATAAATATTAATATAAAAGATTAAATAATAATTAATTTATAAAATAAGTTTATTAAAGAATATTATAAATATATTTATAAATATTTATTTTAAAAAATATGTTATATTTAATAAATTAAATTAATTAAATAAATTATAAAATCTAAAATATAAAATTAAAATATAGATTTAAAGATTTTATAAATATTATAATAAATTATAAATATTAATATATTTAAAAGATAAACCCTGGTTATTATTAATTAATTATTATTAGCTAAAATAATAATTATAAAAATATTATTAAATTAAAAAATAATAATAGCAGTACTTATTAATATAATAATCATAATAATTACTTTATAAATACTTGTTTTTATAATACCTTAACCGGCGAAATCAGCACTAACTCAGACCTTGAGCACACTAGTTCTTAAACTAGCCGACAAAAATAAAGAACTAAAGAAACTAAGAAAATCAAGAAAAACAAGTTATTATTATTATTATTATTTTTAAAATAAATTATTATAATTAATTTATGAAAAATTAAAAACTTTAAGTTTATATTCTTTATATTATATAATACGTTTATAAATATAAAAATATTTTTTATATAAATAAAACTTTATTTAAAATAATTTAAATTAATAATTAAAAAAGATTATTAAAAAATAATAATAGTTTTTTAATTTTTAATAAAAGAAATATTTAAAATTATTTATATTAAATAAAACTAAATAAAAAACTTAAAATATTTGTTTAATTATAAAAATTTTAAAAGATAAATAGAAATATTATTTAAAAATATTAAAAAAATAAAATATATTAAAAAATAATTTTATTATTTAAAATAAACTAAAGATATAATAAGTTATATTATAAAATTTAAATAATTAATAATAATTTTAAAATTATTAAAATATGTATTATTTTATTTATTTTATATTAAATTAAAAATAAGTTTTATAATATAAATAAATATAAAAAGATTATTAAATATATTAATATAATTATTATAGTTAATTAATAATTATTTACTAAATATTTAAAAAAATGATTTTTATAATTAAAAAAAATAATTTTTAGAAAAAATATAAAATAAAGGTTTAAATAAATACATAAAATTAAAAAATAATTATTTAAAAATATATTTTAAATTAAATAAATAATTTTATATTTAATAAAATAAAATATTTAATTTATAAAAGATTAATATATATATATATATATATAAATATTATTTAAAAATTAAATAATTTTTTAAATAAATTATAAGAAACTATATATATTATAAAAATAATTAAGATTATATAATATATAATTTTAAAAAATAGTTTAATTTAAAATAAAAAATTATTAATAATAATAAACTAATATTATTAATAAATTTAAATAATTATAAAAATAGTTTTATAATTAAGTTGAAAATATAATTTAAAAATAAATCTTATTTTAAAAAATAAAATTATAAATATAATTAATATTATTATAATATAAATTATAAATAGTTTAAATAATTAATATTTAAAAATATTTAAAAAGATAAAATAGTTTATTAAATATTAAGAAATAAAGAAATTAAAAGAAAAAATTAATAACAATTATTTTAAACAAGCTTAAAAAAATAAAAAAAGTTTTTTTATAACCTAGATTATAAAGAATATAAAAGAATAATAAAATATTATTAATTAAAACTAAAATTAATATTATATATATTTTATAATTAATGATTTAATTAATTATTAAAAATTATAAATATAATAAAATAATAATAAAACAAAATCATTTTTTAATATTATAAAATTATATAAATAATTATTATAAATATTATTAATTATTAAAAATATGATTATTTTAATAAATAATTAATAAAAAGATAAAAAAATAAAAGGTTATATTTTATAATATAATTATAAATAATAATTAAAAAATATTCTTTATTTAAAAGAAAATTAAATTAAAATACATTTATATTATAAAAAATAAAAGAAAGATTAAATTAAATATCTATTAAAATAATTTATATCAAAGAATTAAAAATTAAAAAATTAAAAATTAAAAAAGGTTTTTATTTTAAAAATAAGAAATAATTAAAATTATTAAGATTTTATAAAAAGTTTAATATAATATAAACAAAATTAATTTAAAATTAAATTTAAATACTAAAAGGAAAATATAAAATTTTAATAGATTTTAAAATATAAGTAAATATTATATTATTAAAAATGATAAAATAGAATTATATTTTTAAAAATATAAATTAAACTTTTAAAAAATTAAAAAATTTAATAAAAGAATTTTTAATTATAATTAATAATTAATAATTTTATAGTTTAATAAGAAATAAAGATAATTAAATAAATATTAAATTAATAAGTAAAAAAATTAATAAAACTATAAAAGAAATTATTAGAAATATATTAAAAAAATATTATAAATTTTATAAATTATTTTATAAATAAAGAAAATAAAAACTTTTTAAATATAATATATAAAATTATTATATTTTAATTAAAAAAGATTTAATTAAAAAATGTATTAAAAAATTATAATTATTTTATAATTATTTAATAATTATAATATTAAAAATAAAAAATAAAAAATTAATATAATAAATAATAATAAATTATTAATTATTAAATAAATATTTATTTATTTTATTAATAATAATAAAAAGAATATTATATTATTTCTACAAAGACAAATAATTATATACATAATCAATAATATTATAAAGGTTATAAAAAATATTAATTAGTTTTTAATATATAATAATTATAATAATAATAATAATAATAATAATAATAATAATAATAATAATACTTTAATCTATTTAAATATATGAAAGACTATATATAATATATATAAAAAATTAACTTTTTAAAATTTATAATTATATTTAAATAAATAAAAATATAATTATTAAAAATTAATATAATATATAATTAAAGAATTTTAAATTTTATAATAATTATAAATATTAAATAAATTTTAAAATCTTTTAATTATAATTATATATTTATTAAAAAATTTAAAAATATAATATAATATTTTATAAAATATATAATAAAAGAATATAAAAAAATTTAAAAATATTAAAAAATATTATATTATTTTATTTTATATATAATAAAAAACTATTTATAATTATTATAATATTTAAAAAACAAAAGTTATGTTTCATTAAAATTATAAAATTAATTAAAATTTATATTTATATAAAGAATTATTAAATAATATAAAATTTAAAAGATTTTTTTTTTAAAATTTAATTTTAAAATATATTATATTAAAAAAATATTTAAATTAACATATTTAATTAATAAAATTAGAAACAATTTAAGGTTTTAAAATAAAATATTTAAATATTATATTTTTAATAAAATAAAACCTTAAAAAGTTAAATTATTTTTAAAAACTTTTTAATATATAATTATAATAAATATATAATTTAGAAAAATTAATAAAATTATATAAATATAAAAAATTAAAAAATAATAAATTAATATATAAATAAAAATTTTATATATTAAAAGTTTTATAAAATAAATTTATTGAAAACCTTTATAAATATTTATTTTATAAATATTAACAAATAATTTAGTTTATAATATAAACTTTATAAAATATTATAATTAATATAAATATTTAAATAAATATACTATATAATTATTTAAGATTTTTATTATAAAGGAAAATAGTATAAAAAAAGGTTTAGCGCGCGTTATACTCTTATATTTGTTTATTTATTATTAACACCTATATAAACTCTGCTTATTATATAAAAGAATTAATTATAACTTTATTACTTTAGTTATTATTAATCTTGTTTTAAATTAATATTATTAATAATAATTTTATTAATCCTAGGCTATTTATGCTTTAATAAAATATATTTTCTATATTTATATAATCTTATAATTCTTTTATATTTAATTATTTATTTATTTTAGCTTTTTATTTATTAATCTTATTTTAAATTTTACTTTAATATTTATAATTATTTAAAAATAATTATTATATTTAATAACACTTCATATAATAATAAGAATATTAATAAAACCTTTTTTATAAACTATCTATTATTAGTTTTATTATTACTTATAAATTCAAAACTTTTATATATATTTTATATATTCTTTAATAAATAAGAAGTTTATAATATTTTAATAACTTTTTAATGAATAAGATTTAATATAATATAAATATTAATATAAAAAACTAGGTAATAATTAATTTATAAAATAAGTTTATTAAAAAATATATTTTATTTAATAAGTTTAATTAATTAAATAAATTATAAAACTAAAAATATAAATTTAAAGATTTTATAAATATTTTAATAAATTGTAAATCTTAATATATTTAAATAATAAACCCTGGTTATAATTAATTAATTATTATTAATTAAAAATATTATTATAATATAAATAAATAATAATAATTTAAATAATAAGTTAAAAAGAAATAATATTAAAACTAATACTTTTATTTAAGTTAATTATATTTGTTTTAAAAATAATATTTTAAAAAATATTTATATTAATTAAAATAATAATTATATAAACGCTATAAAATCAAAAAATAATAATAATAATTACTTTATAAACACCTGTTTTTATAATATTTCAACTAATAAAAATAATATTAACTTAAACCTTAAATATATTAGTTTTTAAATCAGCCGATAAAAATTAAAAATTAAAAAAACTGAAAAAGTTAAAAGAACTAAGAAAACCAGAGAAACCAGAAAAATGAAAAGAAAATAAGTTATTATTATTATTATTATTACCTCTAAGATAAACCATTATAACTAACTTATTAAAAGCTAAAGGGTTTAAGCCTATACCACTTAGGCTATATAATAAGATTATAAATATAAAAGTATTTCTTATATAAATAAAAGTTTATTTAAAATAATATAAATTAATAATTAAAAAAAACTATTTAAAATCTTTTCTATTAAATAAAACTAAATAAAAAACCTAGAATATTTTTATTAATTATAGAAATTTTTAAAAATAAATAAGAATATTATTAAAAGATATTAAAAAAGCAAAATATATTAAAAAAACAATTTTATTATTTAAAATAAACGAGAAATATAATAAATTATATTATAAAATTTAAAGAATTAATAATTATTTTATTTATTTTATATAAAACCAAAAATATAAATTAAAAATAGATTTTATAAAATAAATAAACCTAAAGAAATTAATACATATATTAATATAATTATTATAATCGATTAATAATTATTTAATAAATATTTTAAAAGAAAAACTATTATGATTAAAAAAAATAGTTCTTAAGAAAATATAAAATAAAAATCTAAATAAATAAATAAAAACAAGAAATAATTATTTAAAAATATATTTTAGGTTAAATATTTTTAATTATTATACCACTTTAAAAAAAAAGATAATAAAAAGGGGTATTAAAAAAAAAGATTTTTTAGCTTAAAGGAAAATATAAATAATAAAAGCCTAAAAAAACAAAAAGAATGAAAATTAACTAAAAAATAATATATTTTTAAAATAAGAGTATAAGGTTATTATTTTAAATTAAACAAATAGTTTTATATTTAATAAAATAAAATACTGTTACGGACCTCTTATATATCGAAAGATATATAAGACGTACGCGGGGGTTCTTGATTTGCAGGTAACAATAAGACTAACAGCAGGTGGTCCGTAAGGGAGGTTTGCTGGTACTCCCACCACTAGTCTAGTCGCAATAGAGTAGTAGTCGTCAATAGAAATTGAGATGAGATTGATAGCTGGAGAACTAGAATAAACGAGCGACTAGATACAGGAAATCATGATCATTATATAGACATAGGAAATACGCTTTGTCAGGGCGTAAACGGCCCAGGATCGACGAGGTCGCCGTCGACAGTATCGATCCAAGATGGGATCGATAGAGTCGCTGTCGACCGCATCGATCCAGTCAGGATCGATGGGATCGATGTCGACCGGAGCGACGGAGTCGCAGCCAACCCCCTTATGCAGTAAGCGGGGTCCGCATAAACGTTAATAATGGAAGAACGAGTGTAAGAGCGTAATGTGTGCTAGGCCTCTTCTTGGGCCACCCCTCTTCGTAACACTATCTCCTCTCTCCTTCTATTGTTGTCCCAACAATAGGTAAGTTCCCTCTTCCTTCCTACTCTGCGCACACTTCTGCAACAATGTCTGGTCGCATAGAAAAACGCACTGTTAAACCTGCCTCCCAGCGAAAAGCCGCTGAGTGCTCTCGCCTCCTGAGCAACATCCTTTCCCTCGTATTCCTTTGTAGTGTACTTTGTAAGGTGTCGCGCCATGTTTCCGAAGTTTTTGATGAGCATGCGGACATAATTGAGAAATCCCAAAACTTGTCTAATGTCCGTAATTGTTGCCGGGTCTGGAATTTTCCAGTTGCGAATTGTGTCGATCTTTGATGACTGTATCCTTATTTGTCCAGGTGTGATTGTGAATCCCAAAAAGTTGATTTTTTGTGCGTGCCATGTGCATTTCTTCGGATTTAGTCGTAATCCGGCTTTTTGGAGTGTCTCCAATACCAGGACTACATGTTTCTTGTGTTCCTCAGGCGTGTTTGAATAGATCAGAATATCGTCCAGGTAAACAAACACAAACTTGTTTAGGAATTGTCGTAATATCGTCATCATCATATGTTGGAAGCTGGCTGGTGCATTCCGTAGTCCTTGTGGCATTACCAGGTATTCGTACAGTCCGTGTACTGTCCGGATAGCTGTTTTCCATTCTTCTCCTTTTGCCATGCGAATAGCATAATATCCGTCCGGTATATCAAATGTCGTGAACCATCGTGCTTGGCTGATGTTTTCTCTCATTGTTGCCAATAGGGTAAGCGGATACCCGTTTGGTATTGTGATTTCGTTCAGTGGCCGGTAGTCTGTTACTACTCGCCACATCAGATTTCCTTCTTCATCGATTGTCTGTTTTCCGTCTTTCATTTTCGGTACCATGATTACCGGGTAACCACAAGATGATTGTGATTCCCTGATGAATCCTCTGGCTAGGTTCTTCTGAATGTATCTCCATAGAGCCTTTGTTTTGTCTGGTCCCATATGATAGACTTGGTGAAGTTTTGGTTGACATCCTTCTTTGATTGGAATGTGATGATCCCATGGACCGTGTTCAGGAAGCTCTCCTTCCCTTCGTTCTTGAAACAATTCATGGAATCTGTGATATTCCTTTGGTATGTTTTTGATGATTTCTTTTGCGATTTTGTTGATTCTTTTTACTTGTCGGTTTGACTCCCATTCAATTGTTTTTGCTTTCCATCGGATCACAGGATCGCTGGTCACTAACCATGGTACTCCCAGGACAATGTCGTGTCCAGAGACATCGGCAATATCAAATACAACTTGCTCTTTGTGTCCTTGTATAGATATGTCGAGTGGTGCTGTTTCTCTGAGTACTCGGCCATTGTCGTAGTTAGAGGTGCTTCCATCGAATCCCGTAATCTTCCAGGATTTCAACTTGTATTTCCAGGGGATGCGGTCTCGTTCCGCTATTTTTGGTGATATGATGTTTGCTTGTGCTCCAGAATCTATCAAGGCTTTATATATCTTTCCTTGACTCTCAAGTTCGATCTCAAATTGGTTTCTTTCTGTATCGCGTCGAACTTCTCGTAGGGCTTTAACTGTCTCGGTTACTCGCTGCCTTTGAGGCGAGAACCCTTCTCGTTTTTTGTTTCTTGTTCTTTCGATTCTTTCGCATAGGATGTTTTGGTGGGTATCTGGTCCAATGCTTCTTTGGTTTCTTGTGGCGTAGGTCCTTCCTCGTCTGATTCTTCTTTAGATGAGAGACGCTTCTTGATTACCGTCCTTGGTCGTATCATGAAGTGTAGCCTTTCATTTTCTCGTCTCCCATGAGTCATTTGTCGAAATAATTGTGCTTTCAGCAACCAATGATATTCGCAATAGTCATCCGTACAGTGTCTTGCCGTAGAATCTTGTGTGCAGTCGCTGTCTGTCTTGAATATGGCGAATCCTCGTTCGTCTCGGTAGCTTACTCGTGCAGTGACTCCGTAGTCTGTCATGTATGGTTCGTTCATTGCTGTTCGTGCGATTCGTTTTGGAAACCAAGCATTCTTTAGCTTGTCTTGTAGATGTTGATGGCATCTATGTACCACACAACATACCCATGCAACCTTGTGATGTTCTGGGTGTTCAGGTACTAGGAGGTCGTTGTCTCCTATCATCGTTCCATCATGTCCATGGCTTTCAGCAATCAGCTGAATAGCTAACTGGGGAATATGTGTAGTGTCGGTTCCGGCTCCAACTAGCAATGCTCTGTCGTTCTTTTGCATCTTCTGTAGTCTGGGCCATAGGAAAACTTCTTCCATTTTCTTGAGTTCGTCCAAGGTAGTCTTCTCTACTCTTCTTTCTTCAATCTTCTCGTCTTCTGGTGTTTGGTAGGCCGTTTCGCCTCTTTGAATGCTCTTGGACACTGATTGTTCAAGCCACTCATAGTCTGTGTTATGATAACACCAATCGTATTCGCAGTCTTGTCCCTCAGGACAAGATTCACCTTCAGGCCACATCCTGGGCCTGGCTGTGGGAACTCCCTCACAGTCATTCGAGTCTGTTGACGGTGTTGGCTCGCTATTGTTAGTGGTTTCCCACTCTTGGTTAGGCCATTCCTTGGAATTATGCATCTCACAATTCCAATCATTTTCGTGGCATGTACATCCCTTCGCAATCCACTTCAAGGATTGTTCAGTTCCTGGATGGTACTTGCATGCCTTTTCTTCCAATCCTTTGCAGATCGGGCACTCTGTTTCGTTAGGTGTGGAACCGCTTGTTCGGTTTAGAATAGCAACCTCATACTCCTGCTCTGAGGACGTATCGCTTCCTGGTTGACTCTCATCTTCTTCGTCCTCTTGGACTTCCACTACCCGTACTCTCTTCTTGGGCTGAGGAATCTTTCCTCTCTGGTAACCCTTCTTATCGTCCTCCTTCTTGGAGCGGCACGATGACTGGAAATGTCCCCTCTTTCCACAGTTGAAGCATTCAACCTGAGACATATCCCTGAGTGGTCGTTTCTTGATCTCACTCACTTGCTTGGATCTTTGTCCCGTATTCTCTTGGGAACTGTCCTTTCTAGTTGTGGTGGTCCCTTTCTTTTCGAGGTACCTGTCAAATGATCGTCGGTCGATCGTAATGGCCATATCAATGTACTTATTGATTTCCTCGGGCCTGTCCATTTTATGGAGATCATCTTTAACTTGCGTCTTCAGGCCTGCGTAGAACGGATAGAACAATGCACGTTCTGGTAGTCCTGAAATCGCTGCTAATCGTTTGAACTCTACAGCATAGCTCGCTGTATCCTTGGTTTGCTTCAGGCGGTGAAGCTGTTTCTCGGCATGTTCTGCTTTCTTGGTATCCCCGAATAATGCTTTCATTCGTTCCTCGAAATTTTCATAGTCGGCAAAGATTTCCCGGGTCTCTTGTCTAGCTTTACTTGGTGTCGAAGATTCCAAGTAGTCCTTTAATATTGGCTGGAACCATTCGAGTACTTTTCCTGTCAGGAACTGAGAGGCTACCATTATCTTCTGGTATTCCTTTTCGATTGTCGATTCATACCATTTCAAGTAAAGTTTCACTTGTACAAGAAACGCTTCCACATCCGTGGACCCATCGTATGGCCTAGGGGGTGTAGGCTTGAAACCTTTAGTTTCTGGTAGACTAGCCATAGTGATTTGTCCTGGAGGTGGTGATGGTGGTGGTGATTCGTCTTCTTCTGGTTCCTCTGGTTCCTTAGGCTTTTCTGGTTCTTTTGACTCCCTTGGTTTCTCTGGTTCTTTATCTTTGTTGGCTGATTCAGGAACTGGTACGCTCGAGGTCTGAGTTGGTGCTGACTTTGTTGGTTGGGGTACTGTAGAAGCAGATGTCTGTGGTGTAACTGTCGCTGTTACCGTAGTGGCAGGTGTTGCTGTCACTGTCTCTTGATTCTGTGGTGTCTTCGTGACCACTGTCTTGGCTGATGTAGGTGTTCCTTGAGTTATCTTTGGAACAGGTGTTCTTGGCTTAGATGGAGGTACTGGTCTCGGTGCTGTCTCCTCTTCACTTGACCCACTGCTTGAGTCGTCGTTGTTTGCTCGTACTACAATAGTACTCTTAGCTGGCGATGGTTGACTGGCTGCAACCGGGGTTTGTTGTCTAGGTGTGCTGACGCTCGTGGTCTGTTGAGGTGCTCGTGAAGTCTCTGAACTCGTGTCTTGACTTCGTGTCTTTGGTCCCATAATCTGTTTAGTCAGTTAAACTCATCAGGTAGGGTATACTTCTCGAAATGGGCATTCGCAAATGCATTCGTATCTTGTCGTCTCGTTGGATATCCTCGTGGTATCTTCTGGCGAACTTATCTCGTGGATTAACTACCACCCAGTTCCCTATACCAATATCCGTATCGTGCTGAGTCTTATTGATCAAGGAGCTATCAAAATGTTACGGACCTCTTATATATCGGAAGATATATAAGACGTACGCGGGGGTTCTTGATTTGCAGGTAACAATAAGACTAACAGCAGGTGGTCCGTAAGGGAGGTTTTACTGGTACTCCCACCACTAGTCTAGTCGCGATAGAATAGTAGTCGCTCTTAGATGTTCAAAGTATGAAGTGAAATAAGAGTGTGAGATTGATAGCTAGAGAGCTAGAATAAACGAGTGACTAGATACAGGAAATCATGATCATTATATAGACATAGGAAATAGTAACAGGAACTCCTCATAGCCTGGATCACCGTGAGCCAGTGAGCCTGGATCACCGTGAGCCAGTGAGCCTGGATCACCGTGAGCCAGTGAGCCTGGATCACCGTGAGCCAGTGAGCCCGGATCACCGTGAGCCAGTGAGCCAGGTGAGTGGTCACGTGACTGAAAAATGGGAAAGAAGCAAGAGTCAGCAGAACATTGGGCCGCCACCTTCGCCACCTTAGCGCCAACACACATGTTCCCGTAACAGAAGTATCGAGCTAACATTCATAATCCCGGAAGAGGTGTACTTCGTTTCAGTCCGTCCGACGTTGACATTAGGTTTTCTGTTCTCATTACTCCGTAATGCAGAAAACCTCCAGCCAAAGGAGATGCCACCTCTGTTCAGCAATACAGGACGAGTCTCGCAGGTTCATGCACAATTGGACAATGCCTGACGAAGAAGATGAGGCGCACATAAGCCATTCTCACGCAGCGCAGTGCTAGATATTCATATTGATCATTATAGGTTATCCATCAGATAGGCATAGGAGAGCGCAGCGCACTCCATGAAGCATTGCTGACAAGACCGCCGTCACCTGTCAGGGAACTCATATAGATGCCCACATAGCTGTATCGTGAAAGGGCACGACCAACAAGACACGCTGAGCAGGCCTTAATCCGACATGTCTCTAGGTTAGGTGAGACTTCACCTAAAATCTAACGATCGGCAGGGCAGCAGAAATTCAACATGAATGATACAATTAGAGCGTATCTTGAGGTAATCTACGTACTAGTTGACATCTAGAGTTGGAGTTCTTTCCATTACCCAATCTATGTATTTCCAAATTCTATCGTCGTTCCATTAAATCCTTCTCTCTATACCCCGTTCTCAAACATTATATGCGCTACAAGAAAACGATAGGGTCGGCAAGTAATACAGCACGAACAGATATTGCCATCAACAAGTCATAGACCGTTGAGCAGCGAGGCCGACACTTACTATCGTACAAGGTACCGTCCATGATACAGTATGTCTTTCTCGTACGATCCGGCAGCTTCAATGGTCTCCCGTTCCGGGAAGCCTTCGAGGGAGGCAGCAAAAGTGGCAATAGAATGTGCAACGAGCTACCGAGGCCGAAACATTAATATCTAAGCATACCCAGTAGCGACGTTGAATATCTTACCTGCGTGTTGCGCAGCCATGCAGTAGCATTGACATTTCCAACATCATCGCATAGTTGATGGTAGCAAGGATCGTACCAATCACCAGCTTTACCCCCAAACATCAATTCTTCCTCTTTAGTCTTAATACCTTCGGCACCAGTAGCGATGCCGCCACCCGGAATACCGTTTCGAATAAAAGCATCACTACAACCCTCGGCGTCAGTAGACCCTATTCCGAGCCTAATATTTTTCATTCGGAAGCAAAAAGGGCTCGCAAGGTATAACTTTCGCGCGCGTAGGAGGCTCGTTGCGTTTGAAGTAGCCCAGAGAAAAGAGAGTGACTCCGAATTTTACTTACTAGTCACTACGTCCGTCAAACGGAATAAATGTGTAGTTCAGACCCTTAGATTCGTACCAGTCCACGTAAAGATTGCGCAACTGCTCGGAACCTGTTGGGTTCACCGCATTCGTCGCATTGTAGATTTGGTACGCAAAGTTCGGGCTACCCATCATATCATAATCCATGAAGAGGCGAATCTTCTTGTTTTCATCCGCAGGAAGAGTGGCAACATAGTAATCGGAGCCAAGGAGGCCCTGTTTCATAACCAATTAGTTGGTTGCCCGCTTAGTCTACAACGGAGCGGCCCGAGATCCGTTGATGATACAGCAGGCGAGATAATTCTTCACTCATACAGTGCATGTACTCACCTCTTCCTCGCCTGCCCACCAGGCGAAGCGAACACAGTTATTAACGCTAAAATTAGCAAGACGAGTTGCAACTTCGAGCAGTGTCAGACTACCAGAGCCATCGTCTATGCAAGAGAACGATATTAGCCGTAGATCATTAAGTCCAGTGTGTTGGAATATTGTCCTCGAGAAGCCCTGCAGTAAGTTGATTACAACGAGACAGCAAGAAAAAGATAATAAGGCTCTAATACGTACCGTTAATGCCTATCATCGCAATGTTAGTAAATTGATGTTCGCTTCTGAGATACGGAGAGGACATTACCAGGGCCTTCTCCAACGCTATCACTATGCGCTCCAACTACGTGCATGAAGATATGTTAGTTAAGGATTTCAAATTGATAGTTATAAGACCAGCTACGCCACACGAGAGCGAGAATGAGGGAATCGAGCACGAGACAATACGCACCCATGACACAATTTTCCGGGTCACCTTCGACTGTTTGGGCGATGATATTGGTCGTGTTGATAGTGGTCACCACGGAATCAATGAAGGCAATCGAGTCCATAGTGTCGCCTGCCTTAAGCTTCTCGACAATAGGTTCAGCATCTTTGCCAGACAGACCGAAAGTCGCAACACTGTTTGCACGTTGAGGTAAGCAATGTCCATTAAGTAATAACCCAAGCAGATAAAAATGACACAGGAGACTAACTGGTGAGAGGAGGGTACGCCAAGAGTCCCGCTCAGTCCACCTGTCTCAGAGTTGAAGACAACAGCTGCAATAGCACCAGCTTTACCCGCAAGCGCTGACTTGGTACCGAATGAACACGTCCCACGTAAGATGAAAGCAATATTGCCGCTCACACTCTCCGGGTAGTCGGAACTGTCGCATCCTTGGTTATCCACGAGCACTAAGTCGCCATAAACAGGCTCTTTGCCGGTGGTGGGAGGCGTCAACGACATGCTGCCGATTAGGCGTCAGTAATAGCCAGCATATGGGTAATTTGTGAGCTTTTCGAAACTGCGAAGGGATTTCAAGACACGGATTGGGCCGCGAAGGAAATTTTCATAACCCGAAAGCCGCCGAAACAAGAATTGAGAAAAGAAGACTTGGAGAGATGCTCACGGCAATGCGGATTCGGGTACGGTATGGCCGAGGACAAGACGATACTCGAATACCTGGCCCATAACGGCCGGGAAAGGCTGCGTCGAGAGCGTGTAATAATCTCCCAGACGGCTTATCTCAGAAGCGATATATTCCAGTGACCGCCGATGTCCTAGATCAACGGCAGCGATCAGCATATCATACCATACGCGTCCTGCCAGCTCGCGACGACTCGCCTTCACTACCAATTACTCGTGTTGGGTGCCCAAACTGCTCTTCAGATGACTTCGCAATGTCGTAGAGGACTTCTGCGCGCTTGAAAAGATTGTCGGTACTGATCTGGGCTTGCAGCAACTCGGTGTCAATCAGGGGTTTTGTGCCGGCCTGATAGATCTCCCGCTCATCCTCTGACGGAGAAAACAGAGGCTTCTGGAGCTGTGCAGACACAGCTGCAATCGTGGTTATCAGTGATAGCCCGCTGAAACCAACCATTTTGTAGTCTTGGGGAAGCCAGGTGTACACAGATGGGAAGTTGGAAATGGCAAGCGAATAGTTAAGAGAGCAGAAAGATGTACGGCATGTAATGATTCAATTACTACCTCCTACTAGGACCTACGTACTTCTATAGCACTGTACTAGTACTGTCCGTTATCATGCCTACCTTCGGGATGACCCCTAGCCGGTTCAGAGATTCCCCTTCTCGGTTAGATCATTCTCTCAGCTTTCCCCATCGGGAAACAGTAAGTACCTACAGTGTGTGACAGCAGTCATGGCTGGATCTGTGGCTGGCGTCACAGTATCTCTATCCCCTGAATGTGTCCCTCGTTATTGTATGCGCATCTCTTTCTGTGGTATTGGAATACAGATAACATAAGACCAATCAGGTGTGATCGAAGTCTCAACAGGTTATACAAGCTAGAACTTGCATCAATGTCTCACCCGTGACACTATCAGTACCTAAGCACTATATAGTCGTCCCTTAGCTTGGAACGGTATCCTTTAGTCATGATAGTCTCAGTATACGGCTGCAAATGTGTATAAACTTTGACTGCTTGTCTACCGTGATAAAAGCTATTCACATCAAATGAAGTATCATGTCACAGAATGAACGGAATTCAGAGTCGAAGAATGGAATTCCTGATACTAACTTTAGCTGCTAATATAGCTGGGTATAGCTCAGAACAATTAAAAATCTACACACACTAGGGCCTTGCTCGTAACCCGCTGTGAGAATGCAGCACTACTTCTAACAATGTCGGCGTTGGGTAACGGGAGAAAATAGGAGAACTCGGTTCAATATCTCTCATCAGAGAAAAGGGTGTAAATGGATCACATTGAAGGGGTTTTCTTCATGCGCGAATCGTTTTAATAGTTAGAATTAAATGCATTAATGTCATTGCTATTATATATCTTGGATAGATCTCTTTGGACACATGTTTTACTTTACATCCATAGACACTATATTGAAGTGGTGTGGGTGACTTGAAAACGGGTTAGTCAGCCGGGGAAATGGGCTTGGCTAGTAAGGGTGGTATAAAAGGAGGGTCACAAGCAGTCGACTATGCGAATAAGGCAGGCGAGGTAGCGATTTTTTTCACCAATTTAATGAATACAGCGTTTTATTTCATTAAGATCACTAGATTCCCTATCTCCAACGTAAATATACGAGAGAAATGAAGAATTCAGGAAGTGTAGAGTAGTTTATCTCCTGAATACTAATCCCTAATAATGGGGGCCACCCCCATGGGGTTCACTTCAATATACTCAATGATACCGCTGGTATACCTACGGAATCAAAATCAGCATCGTCATAGTCCTCATATAAGAGTGCCCGTGGCTAGCTAACTATTATCGCTTGGCCTTCATTCGGAGTTCAAGATTAAGCTCCACCACTCGTCAACAATACATCTTAATGGCTATGATAACCAACGGATCTGTATCTTATGAGAACCTAGTGTCATCCTCAGTCCTCGTGATATTATCTGCGTTAGTTTCTCAGATGGCCAGTCACGAGGCCTGCATCGCTCAATATCTTCCGTCAGATATTGCCACAATTCACACTGCTGGTAGTAACTCTAGCTGTCAGGTGGATGGGTGACACTCTGGTGTGTACCTAGTAGGCTTTGTCTATATATTCAAGCTCTCCCCGGCCAATCTAATTCCATGTTAGAGGGCTAAGGGGCAAGAGACCAATATACCTTCCTTCATAGTCACTGACCCCCTACTACCTACTGGCTACGTGACTGCGTAGACTATTCTGATCACTCTGGGACAGAATACCCTAATACAGGCACGCTGGTGTACTATCTTGACTCTTCAACACTATATAATATTATATTTGCTCTAGTATAAAAGGCATAACATAACATAGAAGGAGTCCGGCTTAGCACTATGATGTATTCCATGTCTATTGTCCTTGCCGTTCGTGCGATTTCATTTCCTTTCACACTATCTTAAAGTTGAGGGGCTTCAGTTACCTATTAAACGCTCATATGAGACCACTGTGACCGCGAGGTTATGATGATATAGATTACTCTACTACTAGAGCCTAGTACAATTGAAAACGATCAAGTTGTAATAAAAATTATGGGAATTATCGGGTATCATGACATCCTCGAAGCAGAACATATCCGGTGCTGAATGCCTAAGTAAGAAACGGCAATGGGAAAGGTAATTCGGGTTTAATCTATAAGGAGCAATTATAGCAGTGAGAGGAAGGTGAGCTTGCTGCTATGAATACACGATGCTACGTAACTGATCTGCCCGAGGCTTTGTGTATCTATGTGATCCGGGAGCGGTTAATGCCCCTAAACTTACCTATTCTAGTCTACCATACTGCCAAATAGACAGTCACGTTTTTCTAAGTATCGGACACACTATGCTTACTGGAGGCTGAACATGGGTTGAGACACAGATACAACAGATGAGTCTAAATGGGGGCGGCAACATTAAACGACAATAAGAATTGCCTGATCTCACTGGTGGTGGGCTTCAATAACCCCAGGACATCAACTTTAGCTCGTCATATCTATACCGGAAACATTACGAAGGACATTCATGCCTCTGGGCCTCTAACTGTCAAACCACGGAATTCAGATTTTTTATTCCCTCATCCATGCGTCTTAACCCAGCAGTTTCAGAAACACGATATGTACAGCACACTGTGTGGCTCTATCAACGTGACCAACAAGTAGACTCGGCTCGCCTCACCGTTTCCCAGTAAAAGTAAGCGTAGCAACTGAAGGAGCCACGATATCTCCTGCTTAACAAGAAGCCTGAGCCACCGAGAAAAACAAAACTCTCCTTTATTGGACCACAGAATATTGACGCATGATAAGCCGGCGAGGCCCTTCTGAATGATGAGCCGCTTCCCTATGCATACTCCGAACACCACTACCGATGACGCCATATGCCTAACACAGCCAAGCCCAAACGAAGTAAGATACTGAAAATGTGCAAGACAACCACAGGTTGCGGCCAAAAATAGTAAGTGGAATGAATCGACTGATTGCGTCCACTCAAAACCATCCACAACGGGATGAGAGCCCAGCAGATGACCAAGAGCATTACTGTCACAGCATGCTCACCCAGAAAACTAGGGGCGCCATTGATCGAAAACGTAATTCAATTGTCATAAGGCCATCCAATAGGCAACCGGATATCCTGGCGGACTGGATATTGTCCTGCACGTAGGAATACTACGGAGAATAGGAGACGAACGTGGGACATGACATTTCATCTATGAGGCAAACTCATCCAGAGACAGGTGGGTATCTTGGATGCCGAAGATGTGAGCGTTTGTCTTAGCCCAGGTACGGGTAACCAGGGATGCTACAAAGTCTTAGTACGAGTTATTTGACTACGCATGAGCGTGGGAATATGCTTACCCTTAAGGAACTTTTTGCTAGCATACTTCTTGTAGAATGCTTCATGGATAACAGGACGAGCGAGATAGTCGACCATGAGCTCAAAAACGGGTTCAATTTCCTCTTCCGTGTATCCGGCGTAATACGCAATTGTCTCGTCCTAGGAATTGTTAATATCTATTACCCCATTACCAGTTGAGGGCTGGACTTACCCACTCCCCCCGGTCAAAAATTAGACGGGCGAGGTACATGGCTGCGGCGGCAACATGACTGGGGCGATAGGCCATAAACCGGTGGTCAAGAAGACTGATCTCCGTAAGATACTTCCCGATCGTCCGAGTCTGGATATCATAGTTGTCCGCCTTGGAGATGCGGCGAAGAAAGTTCATGGGGTTCGGATAGCTAAGGTCGTAATTCAGAGTGCCAAGAATGAAGCGCTCCGCACTTAGAATCTCCTCTTCAGTAAAGCCATCATCTGCAACATGCTTAAAGTTGGCAACGTGTGGTGAAAGTACCTCCTCATATTTCGCCGCAATAAACATCGCAGTAATGCCAACCAGTTGTAAGCGATCTAGTTGCACAACCTTCTTGGAAAGGAAACGGTCGATGATATTGATAGCTAGGAATAGAGTCTCGGGAAGGAGGTGGAAACGCGTGTGAACCTCAATAAGCCAGTCGATGAGAATGCCTCGTGTTCGCCATCCAATGTCGTCTTGATGATCCATGTACTGAGGGTTGGGAATCGACTTGACTTCGAGGTCACGCAGATATTCAAAGATCTCGTTGGCATACTCGGCGGCCATTAAGGGATCATTCAGATCCTCCCTGTCCAGATCCTTGACACCGGCAGGATATTCGTGCCAGACGATCTGCTCCTGAGGTTCGACATGTTCTTGCTCAACCTCCTCTAGCTTGACAGCTTTTGACTCTGAGCGCACAGATTTCTTCGGTTCATTGTCCAATGTATGGGGCCTCTTACGAGAAGGTTCGCTCTCCTCGGCAAGAACCTCGGTCTTAACGGTAGATGTCGTGGTGATCTTCCTTTTCTGGGAACCAGCACCTATAGCACCTGAGCCCGAGCCAGTACGCTTCACCTCAGTCTTTTTGGTCTCCTTGGCACCGAGGACAGTTCGTGTTGACGTTGATCGGGTAGTACTCTTCTGCACGCCGGTGGGCTGGGCGGCTTTCGACACCAGGCCGGTTTTACCACCAAGAGGCTTCTTCCCTTCGACTACTTCAGACTTGCCTACATTACTGACATCTCCGAGAGCCGCGCGTCTTCGGCCGGCAGCAGGGTTCGCATTGACTGCAGAACGTTTGGACTGTAGAGGCTGTTTAGAAGGCTGGGCAGCATTGGCGTCGAGAGCGGCGGCCTTGGCACGCGTTAAACGCGTGGAGTTGGTGTTCTCGTCATTTTCGTTGGTGGCGATGCGTGACCGTGCGGTGCGACCCTACGATATCATGAGAATCGGTAAATTGGAGCGGGACGCGAATATACGTGGAGGGAGAATATGATGCTTGGTGAATGTACATATCTGGATGTGGGCCAGCGGACTTACAGCGGGAGGCATCTTGCTGGCTAGAAAGACGCGTCTTTAAAGTGAAATTTTAATCTTGAATGAGATGCTGAATGGAGTCAGCATTATATTCCCAACGTGTAGCTCAATCTAAATGCCAGTATCTCGTCGTGAGAAACGCGGGGGTGGTGCTGCCAAAATTCGGTCCCAAACACGCTGAGGTAACGCTAAGACTCAAGACCGCGAATCGAAGCAAAACGTAAATACAGTGAAGGAAAAAAAAGTATTGAAGAACAGCTCAGGTAAGGAAGCGAGAGTATGGAAAAGAGGAAGGCAAATATACCTAGAGAGTCCTTTTGGGGTGCTGGTAAGGTTAAGATTGCGGGATATCAACAAAGCTGGGTGATGGGTGTTGGACTACGCGGAGGCTTAGAGATGGACGTTCCACAAAGCAGAGCAGGGCAAAGCAAAGCAAAGCAAAGCTACGGCTCCTCGGGGCAGCGACGGAATGAAAATTATGAGGAAGGAGGAAGAGAAGCTGGGAAGAGAGAATTGAGGCTGCCGAGAGGAGAAGTGGTGAAGAGGAGAGAAGGTGGGAGGTTGTTGTGTTGTTGTTGATTCTGAGGACCAAGTAGAGGAGAGAGAGAGAGATCAATGATGTTTTTGAGAGCAAAGTGCATTGTTTGGCGGTTCAGCCACGGGCCCTGCTGCAGCGGGTCAAGCTGGCAAGCTATTACCAGTACTTGTGTGGTCGCTGGGTCACTGTGTCGCTGTGGAGGAGCAGCTGGGAGCGAAGGGAGAAGTAGAAGGTACCTTACCTGGTATGCCGGGGTCAATGGGCAAGGGCGGCCGTCTTGGGAGTGTTTGTATGGGGCCGACACGGTCGATAGCGCGACTTGGATCCCTGCTCGATGGCCTGTGCCGCGTACCTCGTACTTGTGCTCCTCTCCTCTTTTGCAGAGGTCGAGCCGGGGGTCCTGTTACTGGCCGCAAGAGTGATTTCAGCAAGCTCGAGTGGATGCTGAGACAAGTCTTGGAGGGCCCGAGCTTGGACAGTGGCTGGATTGACGCCAATTGTACGCGACTGAGCTCGACGAGTGGATGCAAGGAACGTGAGATCGGATCCGCGCAAATTACATAAGAGAGACCGAGGGGAGAGACTGTATGTCTGTGGAGTTTCAGCACGCGTTCGCCTTCTGGTCCTTGCAGACTGCAGACTAGAGAAGACCCAAGCCGAGGGTAGAGACCAAGCAAGACAGTGTTAAAAAAAAAGATGTCTGTGGATTGCAGAAGAGAGAAATGAATGAATGCTCAATGGGGGGAATCAATGTAATGCTGAATAGCATGCACACCATGGGACACAATAATACTGAAACAACAATGGGTGAGCAACTCGATCAGATCAAAGATGGAAAGTGTCAATGCAAGTAACCCGAAGTCTGCATATGCTCTCATCTCCAGTACCTACTTACTGTGCAATATCTCGGTACGAGTACCTACCTAGGTAGCTTTCCCAAGGTTGCTGGGGAGGTACGCCAGGTAAGGTGGTGGTAAGGCCGGCGGTACTGATCTCGGGGCTTGTCATCGCCCTAGTGGCCCGTTGCGTCGTTAACCAGGGCACCCCACCTACTGATCCTGCTTTTCACGGCCCACTTAAGCTTATGGTCAACAGAGGAAACCACGGAGCAACGTCTGTTTCATTGGCTGACTACTCCGCGCACCAAGTGGGCCAAGATCTCGACCAATCTGATGACGTGACGCCCTGCCTTACCCGTGTTCGCGACGGAATTGTGGCTGGAGCACATCTATTTTAACCCTGAGCCACATCTACTCCATCTCCCGATTAGGGCTTAGCTCTGCCAAGACAGGCGATGTGCCATCTGGGTTAGGTTAACGACCTAGCGCAGCATAGGGTAGCCTTTTTCGGAAGAACCTGATCTCCAGACGAGCCTCATAAGATTTTTGGATTGCAGCCGGGCGAATTGCGATTGAGATATAACGCCGCTGTCGCCGTCGCCGTCAAGCTTCTCTACCCCCTTCCCCGGGAAGCCACCCGCCCGATAGACCCAATTGGCTCATCCGACGTGACCCCAGTGTCGCGGCTGTTGTCGCCATGATGCTGCCGCCGCGGATACTGTCGCTCCCGGCGAGGCGGATGCTGCTCGCCGGCAACCAGCTCTCCTCGTACCGAACTTATGCCACAGTCCAACGCGCCGCGCCTCCGCCGGACCCGACAAGAGACTTCGTCCCCTCGGTGCCCAAAGCCGACAAGGCACCCCCAAAGCCCGCTGCGACCACCAAGGCCCAGCGAGAGACGGCCGAGATCCTGCGGACGTACAAGCCCAGAACGCCTGGCCTGCGGCATCTGAAGCGCCCCATCAACGATCACCTATGGACTGGCCGGCCGTTTCTCCCCTTGACCTTCCCCAAGAAGGGTATGGCCAAGGGCGGGCGGAACAACACCGGCAAGATCACCGTCAGGCATCGTGGAGGTGGTGCCAAGAGGAGGATAAGGACCGTCGACTTCCACCGCTGGCTCCCCGGCCCTCACACTGTCGAGCGAATTGAGTACGATCCCGGCCGAAGCGCCCATATCGCCCTTCTCAACGAAGATGCCACTAACAAGAAAACGTACATCGTGGCCCCCGAGGGCATGAGGGCTGGCGATGTGGTTCAGAGTTACCGGTCTGGCATTCCGCAGGATCTTCTCGACAGTATGGGTGGCGTCATCGACCCCGGTGTTCTAGCGGCCAAGACAGCCCATCGGGGAAACTGCCTACCGCTGCACCTCGTTCCAGTCGGTACGCCCGTGTTCAATGTGGGGTCGCATCCGAAGGGAGGTGCTGTCTTTTGTCGCAGTGCCGGTACATTCGCCGTGGTGGAGAGTAAGGAAGACGAGATGAGAGAGGACGGTGTCAGAGTTATGACGGGAAAATATGTCACGGTCCGTCTCCAGAGTGGTGAGATCAGAAAGGTCAGCAAGGATGCGTGTGCCACCATCGGCGTCGCGAGCAATCCCCATCACCATTACCGGCAGCTTGGAAAGGCCGGAAGAAGCAGGTGGCTCAATATCCGCCCCACGGTCCGCGGTGTCGCTATGAATAAAGGTACGTCTCCTAGCAGCGAGACAGAAGTGAATCGACTTCCCATGAGTGCTTGCTGACGAAATCTGTGTAGTGGACCACCCTCATGGTGGTGGTCGCGGTAAATCGAAGGGTAACCGACATCCAACTAGCCCATGGGGCACACCAGTACGGGCTCACCCACTCCCTCTTGTTAACTTTCACTTGAACACCTATACTGACGTCTGCTTTAGGCCAAGGGCGGTTACAAGACGCGCAGGAAGAGTAACATCAACAAATGGGTCGTTGTACCTCGTGTGAGAAACCATGGCAAACGACGAGACAAGACCGCATAAACCCCTTCCCCCGCGTAGCCCCATATACCCTATCCATATATGTACAACGTTAGGCACTCACAACATAGCCTATGTATAGACTTGTATAATACGCGGACAGACTGAACAATGTCACTATCGCGATCGCATCTCCCTGCAATATCCTCATTGCCTAGGTGTTTATGGGGACGAGGATGGGGACTAGGTTGCCAAATATCTTGAAGGCATTATGCGATGTGACAACCAGGTTCTTGTCCTTTAGACTGGGGAATCTGGGATAGTCCAACAATGGGCTCAAATCTAGGTACAATCTATGCCTTGAGTCCATGTCTGGTTCCTTGTCTGTTTTTTGTGCCAAGTGTGTAAAGATGCTGGTGGGACATACGTCTTCGCGCCCTCTCGGTTTGTCGCTGTTAGACACTTCCTCAACCTGTGCATTCTGTCACTTGCCTCAACCGTGTCTTTTCTCGTTAGATGGCAGCCGCAGGAAACATTTTTTTAAACAAACAGTCATCTCTAATTGCCTTGAATTGCATGGCTTCATTTAGCCCTGCCAGAGGCTGCCCGGCTGACTTCTGTCGATCTTCCAAACCTTTGCCATCAGTCAACACGCCTATTGCAGCCAGTTATAACTTATATCACTCTATGACTTACTCAACCATAACTGATCCTCAAACCACCGTTATGCCTTGGGTTAACAATGCGCTATACAGACCGACTTACTTCATGCCTACCTAGTGACATAGCGCGGGGGGGGGAGGGGACGGGCGCATCCAAGTACGATGATGTCGGCTGGGTTCTCAAATACTACCTATATTCAGATCTCAAATTCGCTTTCCTGACGGAGTGTTGGGATATACTGTAAACATTACGCAGAACTCGCGATCCCGCTAAAGTAACCAATCAGAGCAATTGACGGCAATACGACGATGCCTATTACGGGTGTCTTCTTGCAGACCGCCCGTCTTCTTGGAGGTTACGGAAAGTGCATTGCGTTGACCCCCGGGACCGCCTAACGGTGCCACAAACCGCGAGTACCGCAATGAAATGAAACCTCCGACGTCCCAGTCACGGCGTCCCGGCGCTTCAGCCACGGCCTACGGGCGACAACGTTGTAGTCCTCGCTACCGACTGGGGCCAATTCTAAGAGTCCGCTTTTCTCTTTCTTTCGCTATCGCCGGTCGCTATGCTGGGTGCACTCGGAAGACAATGGTTTGTTATTCACACCAGTTATTCGTGGCCAGCGTTGTGAACTTTCATTTCATAGGTTAGATCATTGTCAGACTTTTTGATCTCTACTTCTCGATCTCCCGTCACGGGGCAAGCTCATTAAAATGCAAAGCGGAGAAAAGAATAGCCTGCCAATTTTTTTATTATAGGCACTCCAGCCGCGGAGAATTGGTCATTTATTGTCGGGAATACCAAGTAAGACACGGACGAAAACAAAAAATGCCCGGCGCGGTCGGCCGAGCGCAGGCGGCCGTTTTGTAATACGCTACGTCGCGAATTGATTTGAAACGGAGAAACCTACATCATGCAGCAGCACACTGTGAGAGTGTGCCTCGATGACTCAACTCCATCCATCCGTCGCAGGAGAAACTGGATGCTAGCGACGTATACAATTAGGGGGGTGAGGTCTCTCCTAGACCACTCCTTTGATTTCGGCCCCTCTTTTCCCTTCTTATTCCCGGGGTAGGACCTTAGTTAGCTAACTGTGACTATTTACTTTTCTATCGACTAAGCAGAATTCGGGGTTTGCTACGGGATGATTCATTTATTTAGTTTTTTTTCGAAGGATGAAGAAGAGAGGAGGAAAATTACAATAACAATAATAACAACAGGTCGCTTTCTTGGGGTTTAAACGTCCGCCTTTAAAAAAAAGGTTTACTTTCTCGGAGCTCTCATCTCATCTGACTCAGTAAGGATTACACTATATCGAACTTAACATAGAGGATCCCAGCATAATTAGAGCTCGCCAAGACCATGTCAGCGCATGAGATATCTTCGGGTCCCTCCGATCCTATACCAGAGGACCCCGTGCAAGAAAAGCCCTCACAACAGCAACAAGAACAACAACATCGTCAGCTGCCGCAGGCGCAAGAGGAAGTCAAAGATGGAGGCTACGGATGGTAAGAGATTTGCTTGGAATTCGCACCCTGCCTGGGCCCCAATAGCTAACAAAAGTCCCAGGGGTGTGGTTACCGCCGTTGTAAGTGATTCCCAAAGCCATTCTATTCCGTTGGCAAAGAACCGAATTCCAAGAACGCCCGCCCCCTGTTCTAAAATTCTTGAACGTTTTGCTCACGATGGACACTATCAACTCACCGCGCTGTAGGCTTTTCTCAACGCACACTCTTGGGGAATCAACTCGGTATGCCATCATCGAAACTCTGACAGATGGAAAGGCCCTCTTGGGAGTCGCTAACTAGAAACGCCCGAGATAGTCGTTTGCCGTCTTCCTGGCCTATTATATCAAGAGCAATACCTTCCAGTCCTCGGATATAGGTTACGCGTTCATAGGAGGACTTTCTCTGTCCCTAGGTAACCCAGTTGCTCTCTTGCTCTACCACGCCGCATTGGCTATGGTTGCTGACCGTAAGACATCAATTAGCCTTCGTGGTCTCGCCACTAGCGACATTCCTAGCGGGATGGGATAAATTCGGGACGCGTCTAACTATCTTCACCGGCGTAATATTCGAGACGTGAGTACTCATATCAAACGCTGTCGCCTGTTTCTCGTCTATGCGGCAGGTCCGCGATCTTACTTTTTCGAAGTCGGAACTGACGAAAGAGAAGTATCGCTTTCGTCGGCTCTTCTTTCGCAACAGAGCTCTGGCACATCATCCTCACGCAAGGCGTGTCATTTGGCATCGGCCTGGGCTTGATGTTCGTTTCATCGGCGCCTGTGCCTGCGCAGTGGTTCCACAAGAAACGGTCGCTCGCAAACGGCTGGACGGCGGCCGGGTCAGGGTTCGGCGGCTTGACGTACTCTCTCGCCACAAACGCCAGTAAGTGGTCTTTGTCCCCACCCTCTTTCCCTTCCCCCGCCAGGAATATTTCCAGCGACGAAAAAGAATTATTCTTCCATGAGATCGTTCTCGAGGTAATGATCGCTGACTATCGAATGTTGCTGTTCTTGAAGTGATTGAGAGGATTGGCCTGGCTTGGACTTTCCGGACGCTCGCTATCATATGCTTCGTCGTAAACGGCATCGCGAGTTTCTTCATTCGAGACCGCAACCACGCCGTCGGCTCCGTCCACGTAGCCTTCAACTGGAAGCTCTTCGGGCGCCCCAGCTTCATCATGTTCCAGCTGTGGATGATCTTCTCCCTCATCGGATACATAATTCTCGTCTTCAGCATTGTGGCGTATTGCCAGGCTGTGGGCTTGACTGCTTCGCAAGCCTCGCTCGTGGGCGCGTTGTTCAACCGTGAGTCTCGAACTGATGTCGGAGAGAAAGAAAGCGCGCTGACATCTGTGATATAGTGGCGCAAGGGCTGGGACGTCCCGCCGTTGGCCTTTCCAGCGATAGTGTAGGCCGCCTTAACATCGCTAATTTGTGTACGTTGTGGTGTGGCCTTTTGTGCTTGTTCGTGTGGATGTTTGGAGCCAGGACATTTGCTAGGTGTATCGTCTTCGCCCTGCTCAGCGGGAGTGTAGCCGGTACGATGTGGGCAACTGTCACGCCGATTTGTGCCGAAGTTGTCGGGCTTGCGTTGATCCCCTCTGGTAAGTCCGCTTTATTTCCCTACCAGCACAAATATTCAAAGACCACGACAGCAGCACTAACTATTTGTAAACAGCACTGTCGGTTACCTGGCTTGTCCTTGTCCTCCCAGCCACTTTCGCCGAGGTTATCGGTCTGAGTCTACGTTCTCCGGGGAGCTGGGGCTATCGCGACGTGCAGCTCTTTACTGCGTTTATGTACATCGGCGCCTTCGTTTTCGGCTGGATCCTGCGGGCCTGGAAGGTATGGGAGCTCGAACAAGCAAGGTTGGATAAAGAGCAACGTGAACTTGCCATTCGTGACGATGGTATTATACCCTCGACGCAGCTGAGGCGCCATACTAGCCGGGCGTCAACAGTGAAAGAGAAGGTGGTGCATTTAAAGGGGCTTTGGGCTGTACAGCGCGTATAGATAGGGGCACTCGATTTCTTTTTTATTCTTGTCCGATTTATTAGCCCGTTTCGCGACACCAAGGAGACAATATTATTTCGTAGTTGATGCAGAAGGGCTGGCTCAGCCAACTTTCCTCGCTATCAGCTTTATGAATGACCTTGTCTACCATCGGCTGATAATGCTGTTTTAAAGTAATAGTGTCTACAATGGGGCATTATCATAGCACTCTAATAATGTGACTGCGCTACATGCGCTCAGCTCATAGCATTCGCAAGCTCTATAGCCTTTTGCGCAGCCTCATCGAAGTCATCAAAAGCAAAGAGAGGCAGGCCGCTCTCAGCTATTATCTGTTGGCCTTCCTTCTCGTTTGAGCCGCGAATGCGCACGACAACGGGCACGCTCATGTTCAAGTCACGGAAGGCCATGATAACGCCTCGCGCAATCATGTCTCCAAGTGTTAGACCGCCGAAGATATTAACAAAGATGCACTGTTTATTTTCAGACTTTAGCAGTGATAGGGAAATTGACCGGAACCACACGGAGCGGAAAGAGGGAAGGGCAACGAGAAGGGGTAAGTTGGAGAAGCTAGACAACGTTCGCTTACCTTGACTCGCGGGTCTTTTAAGATGAGCTCAAAACTCTTCTTGACCGTCTCACTTGTCGCTTTCCCTCCGGTGTCCAAGAAATTGGCTGCGCGGCCACCGGTGTCGGCGAGGGCATCAACTGTGTTCACTGTAGCTCGGTGGAATCAGTAACTGCTCTTTCAGCTGAAACAACACAAATTTTGGGAGTATTGCGTGTTCGCTAGACACGATCATCGGCCTCACGAGAGGACTTTTGCATCCGCAAGCAGACAGTACAGGAAGACAATGGTTCCGGGAACATCTTACTTGCGAGTCCGGCTCCATTGACGAGCGTCCCAATGTTCGCGATTTCTCCTTCTCCCTTGCCGTTTGACAGTTTGACGTACACGATACCATCTTTCTCCGCTTCAATTTCTGTAGCGTCTTCGAGGCTTGTATTCCGAAGTGCCTGAATATCCGCGTGACGTTTTCCGCTGCGGTGTGCTGCGTCATCGAAGCCGAAACGCGCGGACACGATGGCAATTTCGGAAGTTGAGTCATTGAGGGCAGCGAGTTGCGTCTCTAGCAGGTACGCTTCTTTCTCCGCGAAAAGGCCAACGAGCGCAGCGACTATGGCGCGAATCGACGAGGCAACGTCCTCATTATTCCCATCAAGACCAAGTTGTGATGCGACGGCACCGATGTCAATGCTTTTGGCCCCAGCCTCGTAGTCGTAGTCAAACTTGGTCAGCTTCCTGCCGTCACCGTCAGCAGATGGAGAGGCGAGAAGACACGGACTTCTCGTTGAGCGGTTTAAGGTTACCACAAGTAGGCAACGTCGGTCGGGTACAGGGGTACTACTATTGATAACTGGTACTTCGCGTTGTCGTAATAGATCAAGTGCGCTAGACTGCGCAAGATGAATAGATCTTGTCTGCTGCATATGACTGCTGGTTCTGCTTGGATGAGGCCTCCTGGTAGCAGTGCAAATTGCTCGGCGTTGAAAACTAACGCCTGGTGAGGGTGAGGAGGCGACACCGTGACCTGAGGGTGCAGACCCATATAACATGGATTTCAAAACTGGCCCAAACCTGGAGGGATGATTGACGATGGTGCAATCGGCTGCTTGGAGGGCCTTAATCTTGTCTTGAGCGGATGGCTCGCCTGGTAGCGCGAAGGCACCAGCGTGACCCATTATCCGACCTGGGACAGCGTTAATACCTGCGATTATAGCAGCAATAGGCCTGTTTAGGAACTAATATGAGTTCCACGTCTTCAAGGTAGGAGCATTTAGGTTGTGAAGGGGTTAACTAACTTGGGCTTCTCAGTTCTTGCGCGGTAACCCTTTATCCAGTCCGCGGCTTCGATCTCAGCCTCTCCCCCGATCTCGCCTATAAGTACGATGGCCTCCGTATCTTCATCTTGCGTCAGGATCTCAAGACCATCTCTGAGACTCGTTCCGGGAAGGACATCTCCTCCGACCCCTATGCAAATGCTTTGACCTAAGCCAGACCTGAGGGTAGAGCCGGCAGCTGGTGAGAAGGGCATGATCAATATGTCTCGCCAGCGTTTGTATGATAAAGATATTTATCTTACTTTC
Organism: Xylaria sp. FL0064; assembly: GCA_022593225.1. Lineage (NCBI taxonomy): Eukaryota > Fungi > Ascomycota > Sordariomycetes > Xylariales > Xylariaceae > Xylaria > Xylaria sp. FL0064. The sequence goes on from JAJKLE010000029.1 coordinate 376,821, forward strand.
ATAGCTCAGAGTGCCCGAGCGCGCTACGATACCGACTTTGCCTGCTTGGAAGCATGGTAATGGTTGAAAACCTAAGACCAAAAATTAGTTTCACTACACCTGCAGCATTGAGAAAGGTGACGTTTTACCTATTCTACATTTTCCTACAGCAGATATAATGCCTGGTGAATTGGCACCAACCAGCCTAGATTTCTTCTGTGTCTTTAGCATGGCATGTATCTAGGTGTGTTCTCATCAGTTTGCTTTCTAGGACCCCCTTTTCGACTATTTGGAAGCCCTAACCCGTATCATATCATGTAGAGGGATGTGTTCTGCAACAGCGACGACCAAGGGTACTTCAGCCTCGATGGCCTCTTCAATAGCGGATGTGGCCTGATGTGCCGCAACGTAAATGCCAGTAGCATCGGGTTTGAGGACCTCCATTGCCTGTCGATGGGCTCTGACTTAGCCATGATCACATCTCTACTTTGCCTTCTCCTGCAACAAGAAGTAGGGGCTGAAGAAGGTCAATTTTGGATAGTCCACACCTTGCGAACTGTAGGCAAAACCGGCAAGCCGAGATGGTCTCCCTCGAACCCCGGCCGAACGCCCCCAACAATGTTGGTTCCCCATTCTATAGACTCCTTAGCATTGGCTGTCGCTTGCCTTCCTGTCCCAATCGAAATCAGTTTCAAATGCTCGACGTTAGGGATCAGCTTCGATCGGGAGTTGACAAACCTGTAAATCCCTGAAATATTACCCGCGTATGACTACCAATTTTGAGATTCTCGAGTGTCAGGTGATAATGGCGTCGTACTAGGGAGATTCCAAAGCTCCGGCTGGTATGAGCTCGAGCGGCTGGTACCTTGCCGTGGAGCCGCAGCTGTAAAGCGTTGCGCATAATCTCTTCAAATTACCGTAATTGTTCTGCAGTGATTGCTCTTCATTTGCATAGAAAAGGAGAAAAAAAAAAGAAAGAAAGTAGGGAGATTTTGAAGCAACTGAAGTCCAGCAGCTGGTCTTGGATGGATATGCAGCTCTTGATCCGGTGATCCACTTGCAGGCGGATATCGGTATCCAGACTTGGGGATAAGCCGGCTTTAACATTTTCGTACTACTCGCCGCCAACGAATATCGGGAGGCACATGTCTTCACATACTCTTCACATAAATAGAAGCATTCATCGAAGCTAGAGGCCAAGATAGATCACATGCACGGCTTACCTGTGTACGTGCGAGGCCAGAAGATGTACATCCAAGTGGTTCTCTCTGACTCCTGACGCCAAGGAACTGCAGGTCGACATCGATTTTATGTCTATAGTAACTAGAGGATATATGGTAATAATGGTATAGTACGCTCATCGAGCAGGAAGATCTGAAATCAATGGTAATTGTAACAGTAGTATACACTTCCGACAGCCGGGAGCAATGGTTTTGAAAGCAAGCCGCTTTATTCTCTCTTTCTAGAAAATACTACGAACCCGATCTGGCGCCTTCGGGACTTGAGGTGGGTGAGCTTGCATTTGGTTCCTCAGTGAACCCTAGGTTTTTGAAATCGTCTCTGGCCATCAAATTTCTATTGCAGACCAACATTAGCTTTGACGCCAAGGGTAATGGAAAGAGAAGCCTGTACCGGTCCATTCGGCATGCAAGATACGACTTGGCGAGGTTGCGGCACTCTTCGTCGTTGACGCCCTTCACCTTCTTGATACAGGAGAGGTAGCGTGTCATGACGTGCTTGCACTCGCCTGGCGACGGTCAGTTGGACAGCAGATAGATGGCTAAGACATAGCAGTGCACAAAACGACAAGCAAAAGGACACACAAGAAAGCAGAGTACATACCATCGTGGTCTAGAGGAAAGCTACCGCGCTCCGGGCTGTGAGAGGTCGTGTGTGTATGATTAGCGAGGGCTCTTCTATGAACATGCGTGCATGACCAGGCGGCTTACGGAACTGGCTTCCCTGTGTAGGGACCTGAACCTGGGCTACCAAAGGAACTCATTGGATCTTCGCCGCTGGAGGGTGGTCGCTCAAGTGCTCTCTCATAGATCAATTATCAGTATAGAAGAGTCCTTGACAGGATTGGTCGATGGTATTCAGGTCACAAATCTGCATACTAGTCTACGTACTACACTACCTAGGTACCTACCTAGGTAGTATAGCTTTTAGATTGACCTAGGTACACTGCCCTACCTAACAGCACTGTAGCCACTACTCCATTACACCTACAGGTCCTTGATCATCTAAGTAAGTAAGTAGGCACCTACTTAAGTATTAAACCACCACATGGGCATATATAAGTAGGTGTATTAAATACTGATATTTGACTAATGCCTAGATAAAATTGTTTTATATAAATTAACTTTGTTTAAAATCTAGTACGCTGGTTTCTGGTTCAATATATACCTACCTACTTTTTACCCACCTGTGGATATGCCTACATGTATGGATACTGGTTGCCGGGCGAACAGGATTTCTTGGAGGAGGGGTACTTCTTGCTTGATGGGGCCGCTGCAAGCACTGTACTGTACTGTGTAGTATGCATGTAGTACCTCAAGTGTTATAAGTGGTTTGTTTTTACATGTAGTGCTGGCAAATAAATGGCACACCGTTAGGAAATACCTCGTGATTTGACACCTTGACGTGTGCAATGTCGTCGGTGCTTTCCTTGTCCCATCAAGCCATGTATCGGTAAATACACATGTAGGCCTGTAGGTACCTACCTTTTTACTCTCCACACTACTCACCTACCTACATAGGTACTTACCTAGGTAGGTATGACGGTATAACAGTCAGCTCCAACACATCAGATCTGCGCGGCACTACACCTGACCTTAGCTGAATAACCGCTACTTATGGAGGACTGATCTAGCTCTGATTAATCAGGAAACTGGACCATCTAGATTCTCGATCTACTTCGTGGGTGACGAGGTGGCCCTCTTGCTCTGCTGTCTATCTATCTGCTGTCTATCTATCTGCTGTCACCGTCTTTCCGATTCCTGAAGATTTCTTCGCCCTGCCGTGCTGCGACTGAACTGGTTTTCGAGCGGGAGAAAGCGCTCTTCAAATTCAGAGACTTGGCGATAATGAATTGTTGATGCCCAAGCCCGCAATCTTCCTTGTTCTCCTTGTTCCCCTTGTTCCCTTCTCACCATGCGACCACAGCGATGCCGGCAGGTATCGGCCCTCTTCTCCATAGCCACCGTCCTTCCTGCAATACGAACGACGCTGGCCAATCCCGTCGATCCGCTGGGGTACTCCGATGTCCTCGATTTCTTCCCCATACATCAGAGAGATGTCATCTGTCCAGCCAACTATTTCAGTTGCGAAGATAAGGGACAGCAATTTGAGGGTGCGTGCTGCGAAAACGGCCAAACGTGTTCGCTAGACGCCCACCAGAGTGCCGCATGCTGTCCTACGACGTAAGTCCATACCCACGCCGCGAACTCGTATGCTCTAGGTTACTGGGCGGACGGCTAACGATGGTTGGATTTCTAGAGCGACTTGCACAGGAGTGGCACCGGGCAGCGGGGCTACGGCGACGGCTTCCTACGTGAGCAACGCGTACTTCGCATTCCCCGTCATACCCACCTCGTTCAGCAACGCGGCAGCATGCACCACAGCACTGCGCGACTGTTCCGACAACTACGACGCGTGCGTGCAGGGGCTAGAAGGCGGCAACGCTGGATACGGAGTGACCATCCAGGTCCCTAGGGCGGGAGGCACCACCGTGACGCAGGCACAGACGACGCTGCCATCGGCGACGGCGACATCCGTGTGTTCGACCCTCTCGCTGCAGGCCTGCCATGGCTTGAGTAACGGGCTCTGCCACGCCGGTACGCAGGGAGGGTTTACTGTCGGCAGTGCGAACGGCGCACCGCGGCCCACGGCCGCTTGTGTGGCTGGTATCATCGCGGGAGTGGGAATCGGCATCGTGGGCGGCCGTTTATAACAACGGCTTCTCGTGCATCAAGGAATGCCCGGGGAGGAAACTGGACGACGCTACGAACATCATGACTAGTTATTCTTACTGTATATGCTGGGTTTTCTGTAGATAAGGATCGCAATCTGGTGTGGGTGAAAGGCAATCTTGGTAATGCGATAGACACAAAGTATCGTATTTTAGCTTCCGGCAGTCTAGGTTGACTGGCAATTGGGGCTCTCGTAAAATAGATATATGATTCCGCTACAAAGCAACAAATATTAGCGAAACACTTGAGAGGGACTGAGTGAAGACCTTGAGTCGGTCCTTGAGACACTCCCGCTGGCTTCGCCCGAGAGAATCCACTAGACAAGGGCAGCTAATATCTCGTAGGCAAAAGCCCATATATTAAGTAGTTGTATGGTACAGATATAAATGTACATATAATTTTAAACTATATACGGGGGTTTTGGCCAAAATTAAGTGGCATGCTCGAAGTAGAGCTATAGTACGAGCGACTAAGAAATACTAGCTAAATATCTTAATTAGGAAATAAGCATGAGAAGACGGCAATAACTATAAACGGCCCGATCTAACAAAAATTTAAGTTACATAAATTAAATACAGCCCGAGATACTATCTAGCCAGCTATAAAACAGCTGTCAAATATTAATTATTCGGGTTAAACTAGTACCTATACCATATAAGAGCTCATTTATTGACACGTTATATAGACGTTAAGCATGCCACTTAATTTTGGCCAGAACCTCCGTATAAAGGATGTCTTTCGACCTAAAAAGCTATTAATCCTAGGTGGGCACCTTGCACATGATCTCTTGTCCTGTAATATGCACCTAGGTAGGTATATATCTACATATTTATTAGTCTTCTGATAGGTCAATTCTCTTCACCTTACCAAGTACCGACCACTAAACCTAACCGCCATTTGCAGGCGCCGGAATGTTCACTTCATGGCTGGTCAAGGAGCCGAACTCGGCATGGGCTCAATTGGTAACACGCGCATGACGGGTGTTCGAAGCTACCTACACATAGTCTTTCCTGCCTTTTCTTGTCGAGAATAGCGGGAGAAAGGGAGCGTAAAGAGTGGGGTCACTCAGCTGCGACAGACGTGACGTCGTCGCACCAGGGCGCCGTCGCAATGGCAACGCTGCCCGTTCTCCCCAGCGCCTCCAATTTTCTCGGCGTCGCTCTCGTCGTCAACCGCTCGCGTGACGGGCCGCGCTTTGTATTCCACTACCCGCCGCACATCCAGTATGGTAAGAAGCAGCGTGCCACGCCCGCCCGCGGATCGTCGGCTGAGGACGAGTTGGACGACGACGATGACGAGGCGCTCCTGAACCAGCTCGTCCAGTTGCCCCCTTTCGAGGGCACGTCCGGGTCATTTCCCACCGCGGCTGGTCTTCAGGCTTGGAACCACGACGACCACCTCGAAACCGAGAGTGGTTCGCACATTGTGCCCTGGGAACATGTCGCCGGCTATCCGACCAGGGACCTCGAGAGCCTGCTGACCCCCTCGCGCGCCTTTCACAAGCGTCTTTTCCAGGTCTCGCTGGACCAGCTGTGCTTTGTATCCTCGCCCGTCTACGTCCACGAGAGCGGCGTCTGGCGCAAGAAGAAGCGCCAGCCCAAGAGCCGGCCTCCGAAGTCGCCCGAGAACGGAGCCGAGTCGGCCATGACCAGGGATGGCCAGCCCTTCCTGACGCTAACCGCTGATGTGCCGCAGAGTGAGAACGAAGACTTCTTGACACCTGATGATGATGCCGCCGCCGCCGCCGCCGGTGGCAACGGAAATGGGATTGGCACCGACGAGACGGAGGAGAAGAAGAGCGGCATGACCATGTTCAACTTGGTGTTTATACTGAAGCCGAAGAAGCATGAGGCCAAGGAGCTGGCTGAGACATTGTACGCGCACATCATCAGGAAAATCAACAAGCTATTCAAGTACAGTCAGCAGAAGACCGACTTCGTCTGGAAGGAGTCGAAGCGCATATTGACGCTCAAGGACAAGAATCGCGAGTCAAGTTAGTTTTGCGCTACAACCCCCCTTTCGCAATCTAAATGCTTGTCGTACTGCGGCGGCGTAGCCACGATGACATCTATCTAACGGCTACCGTCACACGCAGGGACTAGAATGAGCGTGCTCTGGAAAGAGATTCTGGAGGTCTCGTCTCTCGCGGCCTGCATGCAGGATATCTACGACGCGGTATCGCAGAATAAGATCGCCGCTCTACAGCTCGAGACGCCCGAGGGCACCATCGCTCATTCGGTACAGATTTCTGTGCCATTCTATCTGACCGACTTACCGACCGAGGAGGAGGCTGCCGCCACGCGCGGCCTATGGATCACAACAGCCAACTACTTTGTAGAGGAGGATAGCTTGCATGACCCGTCTTTCCTCGACAAGAATTTCGGCCTGCTGCTTATGAGCGAGGAAAAGAAGATAATAGCTGAGCTTCAAGCTGATGCCGACGAGGCCACGGCTGCCATGGTGGAGTTTGTGCGGCTTTCAAAGCCGACTTTGTCGTACGTTACCGTAATTCATGTTTTCACCCGCCTATGCTATATTCTTCCTCTACACCCTAAATACCGCATCTCTTCGTCTATTATCGTCATTTAGTTTCTTACGAGCCCTCTGCCTGTTTACTCACGTCTCCCATCAGATTCCATCAGATAAGCCAAGGCAGTGGGCTCTCGCCAGCCCAAGTCCGCAAATATGCCCACCACTTCATCTTCTGGCGGCGAGGGATCGCGATCCCTCCCCTTCATGCACGAGATATATATATCTTGTCGCCTAACGCAGATCTTAGCCGCCTCCCTCGGGCCAGTCAGGCATGGGCACGCGTGTTCCCTCTCGCGCCCCACCTCACTGATTTTCTTGCTGAGCTCTCCGCGGCCCCCCGTCCTTACAAGTGGTTCTGCCCATCCAAGAACCACCGTCCTACGTACCTACAGATGCTGGCGTGGCTAATGCGCGGTGGATGGGTAACACAACTGTGTACTTTCGCCTACGTCGTCGTGTGGCCTGAGATCATGTACGAGGTCGAGTACGAGATCGAGGCTGAAGAACTCAAGGCTTTGCAAGAGGAGGCAAGCAAAAAGGAGAAAGAAAAGGAGAAACACAAGCAACCAGAGAGAGAACAGCTGAACATGGAAACAGACAATGAAAAGGGGAAAGAACAAGAGAAGGATGAGAAGCTTCAAAAGCACCCGTCGCAGCAACAAGAAGAGAATGCACAGCGGGGAGTGGGTGAGCACGAGTCCGACAACAGAGATCGTCGTTTCTTCCATCATCGTCCATCGTCACCGGCCGGTTCTTCTTCCACGATTAGGGTCGGCCACTCGTCGCTTTCTGATTCTACGACGACTCTCGACCTCCTATCAGCCTCGACCACCAGCTTATCTGTCGAAGGGTTGGGTGTAACAACGTCGTCAGGTGCACCTCTTCCACAGCTTTCTACAGCCTCCCCATCTTCCCCGGCAGATGTGTCCCCCTCTCACTCGCATACTCATTCCCATATGTACCAACAAGATACCCCTTCGCACTCCGAGCCACCATCGGCATCAACTTCGCCACCAACAGCGGCACAGACACAAGGGGAACGCTTCGCACTCGCCGCGCGTCTAAGTCGCATCGCAGACAAGGAGGCTCAAGCGGCGTACGAGCGCAGCGCCGCCTTTTCACGCAAGCCGCTTCCCGTCGCCACAGAACACCCCTCCCTCAACACAGCGCCGCACCTCGCCCACCTGACGCCGTACATCATCGTGGATGCCCGCCGTGCCACCGGAAAAGACAGCCTCTACCTGTCCGCCATCGGCCGCCGCTTTTCGGACCCTAAGGTTCGCGCCGTTTGGCCCGTCTTCTGGAAGTACTTCAACGGCCACGCCGCCCTCGAACGCATCATCCTCGGGCTCAACGGCGACGGTGTCGGTGTGGGCGCTGGAAGTGGGGGGAGCGAGAAAATGAAAATTAAGAAGCGCAAGGAGGCCTGGAGTCTGATGACTTCCATGAGCGAACATCTTATTTGCGTTCGACATTTCTGAAGATTGGTAGGAAAAAGAAGGACGGACGCGCAAATGCCGTCTATGAATATTACGACTTGTTGGTTTTAGGAGAGGCTAAGCAAGGTTTTCATGTATTATTCACTTCCTCATATGTGACATGTACGAGTGAATGTAAAGAAAGATTTCAAAGTTGCACATAGCTCCGAGTCTACTTTGACTGGCGTAAACATTGGATTTTCACGATACGCAGATCCTGAAAGTATTCAAATCCGGCTTCTCGATTTGCTTTGATGCTATATAAACTGTTCTAGGAGCCGGTCCCTTTCAAAAGGACGTGGTACATGAGTATTAATATGCCAGGTACGCTTTAGACACGGCACGCTACATGGGCTCGCATATATGTGGAATCCGTGGAGTCCAACCAGGATGAAAACAACCAAAAAAGAAAAGACAAGAGATAGACATAGATGGTCGGTAAGGTCAGAAAATGAAAGGAAAAACAACAAACGCCCATGTGTCTCCTGAAAATGTAACTTCGAACTCCATGGTTCTCCAGGTATCATAGAAACAACCAGACCCTTCCCGATTACAGAGATGCTCAGGCATGATGGAACCTGACATCAAAACGAATCAGAATCCGAGGCAGCTCCGTACGCCTTATCGGGGCCAAATTTGACAGATGAGAGAAGGAATATGATCGCCGTTGACCCGCAAACCAAATTGACATTCTGGTGATCTGCCCCAGACCCACGCCGAAACGACCCTGTGAATGCAATATAAAATCCACCCCACCCATGAAAATGCGCGGAATATGCCCCGACTGTATGCAAGGGCTGTCGCATAGCTAAGACAGCAATAAAAAAGGGAAATACGAAGAAAAGCCGGTCGACCAGAAACGACAGCGTATAGTCAAAATAACGGACAAGCCACTCATGTTTCGAAGTCCATGTACTCATCTTCTTCTTTGAAGTTTGACGTGACAGGACCACCGCCATCTTCATCTTGTTCCCAGAACACGCCGTTATCATCAATGTCATGTCCCAAGTCTTCAGGACTCACTGAGATTCTCGCGGGCTCAGTCCCATCGATCGCATCTCCCTTGTAGTCCGTATGATTGGGTACCCGGAGACCAGATCCGGCAAAACGGCTATAAGAGAAAGTATGAGGCTCGTTCTTGTCCCATGCCTCATTCAGCTCCGTCTGCATCCGCTTCTCGTCATCAGAAATTGAGAATGGGACTCTGCCACCCAGTTCGACGATGGTATTCATAAGCTCCTCTTGTTGCTGAAGCTTGAGGTGTAGCATCCACATCAGGTCTCTCGTCCAGCTAACAGAGCCGTTGAGAATATCGCCTTTATTAGGGCCTTTGTCCTTGTCTTCAAGTGGTAGACCTGTAGTTATGTTGCCCACGCCTGTAGCTCGCTTGGCACCGGGTCCAGCTAATGCTGATGTCGCCTGTCCTGGGCTCGTTATTCCAGCAAGACTAGGTGATACTGGCGTCCCATTTTGAATCATTTTACGAACTTTCTCGTCGTCAAGTCTGTGAGTAGGGACCAATTTACTGAGATCTTGTATCCTTTCATTGATATTATCCCGGCGCCGGCGTTCAACCAAGTTGTGTGATTCACGACGTCTCTTTCTCTTCATCTCCTGAGACGAGACTGCGTTGGGGGTGTTAAGTTTGGCGGGCATGGACGTACCCCCTTTCATCAGAACGTCGGAAATCTGAGCGTTCTGCAACCCGTGTTGCAGCGGGGAAGAGAACCCAGAGCCAGGGAAAGACGACAAACTATTTGGAGTGTGGATCCATTGCGCCGACGGTGATTTCTCGTGGTGACCACCAGGCGTTCGAATTGGTTGCGCGCCAAAGCCTCCATGCTCCCGAGGATTCATTGACAACGCGGACATAGCGGCAGCGGTCTTATTTGTCAACGGGCTCCGAGTGCTTGAAGACTTGCGCTGCATGCTCTGAGACATCTGAGCATGTGACTTGGTATTCAGAAAGTTAGGGTCGCCGCCATCGTGGTTGATGTCAGAGTTCGCCAAAGGTGAGCCGGAGTATGAGACAGGGGACTGGAGCGAATTTCCAAAAGATTGTGGATGTTGAATTTGTCGGAATTGTTGGTTGAAGCTGTGGACAAATGGGCTCTGTATGGGTTCGCCATCTGGAGTATGGGAGTACCCATTGATATGCGACTGGTCCATCTGCATACCTGAATTGCTAGGTTGTTGTGCGTATATGCCGAAGCCCATATTCATGTCGTTCACGCCTCCGAATTCTTGGCCTTGATTGTGCATGTTCGACTGGTTGGGCATACGATCGACTGGGCTGGTGAGAGTATCTAGGAGTTCATCGTCGTTGAAAAAGTTGCCGGAATTGCTGTTATTACCATTGAAGTTGTTCGAATACGAAGCGCCGTAAGCCCCGGCGGCAAGGTCACTTGGATCGACACTTCCTCCATTGTTCTGCCCTCCTCCGAAGTGACTGAAGCCATGCTGCGCCATCGTATCGTGCGTGTGACTGGGGTTGGTTGCAAGATATGTCATACCGTAGATGGCGACCTAGAGGACCCTATGTATCTGGTGGCACGTTTTAAAAACCCGATGCTGTGGAAAACCAACTGAGTCAGCCCCACATCTCCAAGGCCTGGAGGGAGGCGGCAGCTTGTTGCAGCCTAGAAGATACAAATTCCAAGTACTTACCACGACTACACTTCAACAAAATCCGGGAGCAAAGACTGGCGATGCTATAATGCCATATAATCCGAAGGGTTCTGTTTCGTGAATAAGTTGGCCAGATAGGCGGGGGTGCGGATTGATGTGGATGGTGCAGACAGTGGAGAGGGGGGGCAAGTAATTATCTGTCGTCTTGCTACGTAGTAGGAGTGTTGTAAGAAGGAAAAACCCTCCGAGTGCGAGTTGGGACACCTTCGTTTTGTCCTTCGCGTTGCTCAATTGGTATAGTACTCCGGTCGGAGGATTAGTGTGTTTATACTTGTCGACCTTGAAGTGGGGCAAAGGTATAAAAGGGGAGGAGATTGTTCCAGGGCGATAATACCGCTATGTTGATGATGAAGAACACAAGGCGGTAAGAGGGTGGCACAAGCCCAAGAACTACGAGGGAAGTGAGATACGATGACAAGCAGCCCAAGAAATGCGACCGGAGTCAATTTGTGCCGTTGGTGCGCTTCTTAGGTGAGAAAAAGCGACAAGGAGAATGGGAATAAAAAAAGAACCTGGGAAACCCGGCTGTAATCAATTGGGGCTTACTTTGTCGCATGCGATTTGATGGACAGACTCTACTAGTCACAAATGGGCCCAGTGAAAGATGACTAGGACGGGGCGGCGTGGTGAAAGAGGAGAGGAAAAGAAGGCAAATAAGTGTAGTTGACAAGCGAAGACACGAAGAGGCGCTTTATCAGCCCTCCAGGCGTCTCGAACCCTTTAAAGAGGCGGAGAGAGGTCGAGGTGTCCGGGGGGGAAGTGCAAGCTTGGGCGAGCCTGGACTTGCTGAGCGAAGGGGTTGTGCAGCCAGGCCAGAGCTACATGCTACTAGGTAGGCTAGCTAGTATGCCCAAGTGCTTGGCTCCCTGTCCAGCTTCTTCCAAAAATGGAACGATAAGCAGGCGCCGGTTGCTGTTGTGCGGCGGAGCAGGCTGGTAGAAGTCCTGCACGCAGAAGGGATCCCCAGTGCCGCCGTAAAAGGTAGGTTGGGTTGGTACGCTTTCTATTACCGTATAGCAGAGAAGCTGTTGGTATTGTCGTTGCTGCTGTTGCTGCTGTTGATGATAGGCGATGAGACAGGTTATGACACAGGCCGGTAAGCTTTGCTTTCCCAGCCGGCTTGTTCGGTAGCGCTTGAGAATCCTCCGGTGATGGACAAGAAGGCCTAGGGACAAGAATAGGGTTGCGTGCGATTTCGGAAGTCAACACAGTCCGGAAAGTGGTTTGATGCTGTATTGTGTGGCCCTCGAAGTTACGGTGTAGTGACTATAGTGTAAGTACCAGCCACGGATCTAGAAGTTGGCCGTCGTCCTGGTCGATAACAACTAGGTGGTTGTCTGAAAAATAGCAATGGAGAATGATGCGGTCCTGCCGTGAAGGAAGATGCAGATGCAGTGCTGCGTAACCCTTATCCTCGAGCGATGGCGGTTCAGAAGAAGTTGTCGCAGTAATGCGAAAGGTAATGCGGGAAAAGAGGGGGGGTTTGTAGGTAGGCAAGTGGATTCTTGGCGTGTAATATAGGTGCGTGCGGTGGATACCTCAACCTGCGAGGCAGCTAAGCACAGCAGTACCTAGAGAGACAGTCCAACTGGGTACCTTACTGGCCTCCCAACGTACAATACGGCGCACGGTAGGCACGGGCTGGGCTAGATAGCTAGGGCAAGCCACAGGAAGTGTGGGGTTTAAGCTTTGAAGGAAGTTACAAGGCTCCACAAGTTCCCTCGCTCAGCTCCGCTATCCGACCCAGGACTGGCTTGTTCCGCCTCTAGTACAGTACTTCCTCGGCAAGTACCTCCTTACAATGAGCTGGTGCGACCACTTGTAGCTATCCCTTCCAGCAACGACGGTGGGTGATGATGGTCCGATGCCGTAGGTCTCCCGCCGACAATCCCGTTTGTATGGCTCCAAAGGTCGTCCTGGTCACTGTGGTGCGTGCCTTTCCGAGCCGGGACAATAGAGTGCGATTATGACGTTTCGTGTAGATTATCAACGTCGTCTTGCGCCGTCTCTAGCACGACTGGCTGCTTTGGATTCACAGGCGACGCGCCTGCTTCAATAGCTACTTCAAGACTCAGTAGAGAGTCAGCGCATGCTTGCTATCATGGGTCTATTTCGACTCACTGATTCAGAATATCCTACAACTGGACGCAGAATCCATTCACTGTGTTCGACTCGATGGACTTGTGGTTGTGTAGTTTGTCTACGATGCCACGAGCAACTCCAACGTTCAAGCCAATAAGGGACGGTATTAGATATTATTAGTGTTGTAGGCTGAGAAAGTCTCGGGGAGAGACTATGGAGTAAAGCGAGCAAAAGGGCCTTTCGGAGGAGGAGCAGGCAGGTTGTCCTTCTGGTTGAAATCACATCAAGAGGTCCTTCGTTTTTTACAAGGTACGAAGTATCTAAGTTAGGGGGTGTAATGCTTTTATATCCTCTCGTCTTGCGTCTTGCCATGTACTTCATCCAGCATATCCGGCCGCACATATATAAGCATGTACTTTCAGGCCCGCTAGACACATTTGTGTTCCCACTTCGACGGTCTCTTCCAAGTTATTCGTAAAACATGGCGGGCGAGTGCGTCTCCTGACTCTTGACTCCTTACTACTAAAGAGTCCATAGATGGGTCATAGTGTGGTGTGCAGCCGTCGTGATGGTGTGTAGGGAGGGGCAGTGAAGGGCAAAATACGCTGCTCGTTCTACCAGGTTTCTCTAATGCCTCATTTGGACATGGACCGGAATGGGGATTCTCTATCTTATCGTTAAGATCCCGCAGTAAGGTGGGTTTCTGGGGCTGTGAAGGAGGGCGAGCCTAGACTCGTGACAACTGCCAGAGTCAGCCAACCCTCATTGGGTAAGCCACGATGCCACCCTCTATTATTTAGCCTACGCAACCAACTACCATGGCAAAGCGAGATGGAACCTGACATTTCAAAACTGTCCGAACTGCCCGCCCCCGTCCGCTCAGGATGGGAATGCTGAAGAAACTGGGATAACCCTTTATCTGACTCACTCCTACAATCATCGACCGAACAACGCCAGAAGGAGTTGCCCAGGGCTTGTCCAAGATGGATGCTGCGCTCCTCGGAGGCCGGCCCAGCTTCCAACGGCGGAGTCGGCAACAGCCATTGCTTGCGCAAGGCACCTGTCGCTGGCCCAGGAACTGTGCATCGTTGCTGCAGGTTATGACAGTAGGGGACTAGAAGAAGACAAGGCAAAGGAGGGCAAAGTGAAGAAAGCAAGAACGAAGTGGTTACCTAGATGCCCTCTCACTGCATTTCTCATTTGGGTGCGCCAATGTTGGCTCAAGCGGGCAACAGAATGGTGCCGTCAGCAAACGCGTCAGCAAAACCGCACGAGTATCATGATGAGGAGCAAACATTTGGGCGTCTTCCTACACTGCCAACGTCTGCTTAATCGGCGCTATACATACTGAAGTAGGCATAGCAGAGTGTGTATAGCTACATAGTATCATACCTACCTATGTTAGGTAAGTAGGTAGCTTCCTTGCTCTTGCTATACTTACCCCTCCAAATTCCATGCCCACCAGAACTCTCGGCAGAACATGTGCGACACATGCTCGTAACTAGTTTGCCTTTCAGGAGGACTTTCAGAGTTATACAGTCTGCTCCAACAAATTACTCTGCGGTTGCGGCGCCTCGAGGTGAAACGTCGCATGAGCTTGGTTATGGCGAGAGTGGGACAATATCTACACTGGACTTGACCAGGTTAGACAGGTGGACTATCTGGTAGTCTGAGGGGCATAATGGAGCAGCCGCCGGAGGAAGGGGTGGGAGAGGGGAGAGGTAGATCTTCACGATAGTTTGATGTACACCTCTTCCGGGATTATAAATGATAGCTTAATATAATAAACAAAGGGTAAATCTAGAATAAATATTAAAGTTTTTAATATTTATTTTTATAAGTATATTTTTTATAAATTTAATAAAAATTTTTAATTTTTTTTTAATATTAATAATAATAATGTTTTTTTTTATTTTTTTAATATTTTTTACTTTTTTTTATATGTAATTAATAATTTATTAATTTATTATTATTATTAATATATTATTATAGTTTTATTAATATATTTATAATTAATTTATATAAAAGATTTTATAAAATAATTTTTTAAATATATATTAAAAAGATTTTTAATATTAAAATATTAAAACTTTTATATAATTAATTTTTTATTTAAAATTAAAATTATATATAATTATTATAAAAAACAATTTTATATTATATATATAAATTTCATTTAAAATTAATTTCTTTTTTAAGTTTTAATTTTATAATATATTAATTATTATTAATAATTAATTTAAAAAATATTATAAAATTAATTTAAAGTATTAATAAAAAATAATTAATATAATAAAGATATTATAATGATAATTTATATTAATTAGTAATTTTAATTATATTTAAATTAAAAAATATATATAAAATTATTAAATTATTAAAAATAAATTTTTTTTAATTTTTAATTTTATTATTTATATTATTTATATTATAATAATAATTATTTTAATAATATTCTATTATTTTTAAATTATTAATTTTTTAAAAATTATAAATATTAAAATTTAAATTATAATTATATATATTATAATAATATTAATTTTAATTAATTAATTAAATTTAATCATTATCTTTTTAATTTTAATTTTAATTATAATAAATAAATTAAAGGAAAAAAAGAATGAAAAATTATATTTAAATTTATAAAATAAAGATTTTATATAAATATTAATAAAATAAATTAAAAATTAAAAATTAATATTATATAATATTTTAATATAAAATTTATAAAAGATAATATATTATAAACTAATAAAAGGGGTGTGTTACGGACCTCTTATATATCGAAAGATATATAAGACGTACGTGAAATGGGTTCTTGATTTGCAGGTAACAATAAGACTAACAGCAGGTGGTCCGTAAGGGAGGTTTGCTGGTACTCCCACCACTAGTCTAGTCGCAATAGAGTAGTAGTCGTCAATAGAAATTGAGATGAGAAATTGATAGCTAAAGAACTAAACTAAACGAGTGACTAGAACTAGAAACATCAGACTTATATAGGAAACCCCATTCTCCCCTTTGTCTTTGGATCGCAGGATAGCTCTCCTATCCTCCTATCCCTTTGGATCGCAGGATAGCTCTCCTATCCTCCTATCCCTTTGGATCGCAGGATAGCTCTCCTATCCTCCTATCCATCACGTGACTAATCATGTGACTTCCTATCTTCTGGGCCGTGGCCCGCCTCCAATCTTCTTAGCGTATGGCTTTCCCCCCTTGGTCTGCCCAGCTGGCCGTTTTCCTGGTCTACTTCGTAACAGGGTGCCCAGTTCGACGGGCCAGGCGTGGAGGAGGTACTAGGCCAGATATAGAGAGAAAAAGAGTCACGATTAGCTCAGGTCACGTGATCATGGAAGTGAGCCAGTAAGCCCTGGATCACTAGATTACGACGGTAAGCCAGTAAGCCTTGGATCACTAGAAGGAGTGAGCCCTGTTTTACCTATATTTCTTATATTTATATAATCTTATAACTTTTTTATATTTAATCACTTGTTTAATCTAGCTTTTTTATTTATTAGTCTTATTTTAAATTTTATTTTAATATTTATAAATATTTAAAAATAATTATTATATTTAATAATACTTAGTTTAATAATAAAAATATTAATAAGTTTTTTTTATAAATTATTTATTATTAATTTTATTATTATTTATAAATTAAAAACCTTTATATATATTTTATATATTCTTTAATATATAAAAAGTTTATAATATAATATTAATTAAATTATAATTAAAAACCTTTTTTAAATAGATTAAAAATAAAATTTAAAATTAATATTAATATAAAGAAAATATATAAAATAATAGGTTTATTAACATTTATAATTATTTAATTATTATTTAATTTAAATTAAAAATTAAAATAATTTTTAAAATAGAATAAAAAATTATAATTTATTATTTAAACTTTTTTATTTTATTTTTTAAAAAGATTATAATTTTTTATAATTTTTTTATTATTAAAAATAATATAATTAATATAATATAATAATATTAAAAATAATAATTAATAAATAATATAATAAAAGATTTTAAAAGAAATTTTAATAAAATAATATTTAAAATAGTAATAAAATTAATTTTTTAATAAAATTAAATTTATTTATTTTTAAATTTATTATTTAAATATTTTAATAATAAAATAAATTTAGTTAAAAATAAAATAATTATTATTATTAAAATTAAATATTTTAAAAAAATAACATAAATAATTAAAAAAGATTATTTATTTTTTATTAAATTAATATAAAAGAATAATTATAAATAAATTTAAAATTAAATATATATTAAATTATATATTTTTATATATTTTTAATTTTAATTTTTATAATAATTAAAAAAATAATAAATAAATAAATTTTATATATTATATATTATTATAATATTTAATTTTAATAAATTAATAATTTGAATATATATTAATTTAAATTTTTATTTTATATATAACTTTTTTTAATTAATGATTATATAATTATTTAAAAGTTTAAATATAATTATATTAATATTTAATATAATAATTAATAAAGAAATAATAATAGAATTAATAATAAATAGTTTATAAAAAAAGTTTATTAATATTTTTATTATTAATCTAATTATAATAAAATAATAATTATTTTTATAAAATTAAAATAAGATTAATAATTAAAAAACTAAATTAAATAAATAATTAAAAATAAAAAATATAAATAAAATAAAAGAAATTCGTTTTAATAATTTAAGGTTTACTAGTTTATTATTATAATTTAATAATTTAAAGTTTATTAATTTATTATTATAGTTTAATAATTTAAGGCTTACTAGCTTACTTTTATAATTATATAACCTATATTAATTATAGTTTTCTTTTTATATTTAGCTTAATATTTTCTTTTTTTTATGCCTGGTTTATTAAATTAGCTATTTTTTTTATTAGTTTATAATATTTCTTTTACGATTATTATTTAAATAATAAAAAATGAGGATATATATTTTTTTTTAATTTTTTTTTATACTTTTTTTATTATTATTTATAATATTTAATTATATTAAAAAGTGCTTATAATCTTTAAAAACTAAATAATAATTTATTTTAATATTTTTAATTAATAAAAGAATTTTAAAATTATATTATATTTTTTATATAGATTAAAGAAATAAAAATATAAAATAATAAATAATATCTTTTATTATAAAAAATATATATATTATAATTAATTATATAATAGTTTTAAGGTTTTTATTATTATTATTAATAAATTTATTAAAAAGTTTAATTAATTAATTAACAGAAATATTAATATAATAATAATTTTTTAAAACTTTTATTTATTTTAATAATATATATTATTAATACATTTTTTATTAATCAATGCCTTTATTTATTAAATAAATTAAAATAATTATTAAAATATAAACTATTAAAATTATTAATTTTTAAAAAATGAACTTTTTGTTTTTAATTTTAAATAATTAAAATATTAAAAATAAAATTAATTTATAATAATTATAATACTTTTTAAATATTTTCGAGGTTTTTAAATATTATTAATATATAAATATTTAATAGTATTTTTATTTTAATAAAGATTTAATATCTTTTTAATTTTATAAATATTTTAATTATTTTATATTTTAAATTAAGTTTTTATTAATATATCTTTTGATATTAGTTTAAATAATAAAATAGAAAAAATAAAATAAGTTTATATATTTTTTAATAATAATAATTTATAATTAATTAATAAAATAATTTTTTAATTTCAAAAGAACCAAGTTTTTTAAAATTTAATTTATTATTAAATTATTTTATTTTAATTTATAAAATTCTTAAAATTATATTTTATTTTTAATATAATAAATAAACTTTATTTTTCTTTATTAAGATTAGTTTTTATTCTTTTTATTATAGAATTATAATATTTAATATTAAAGAAATTAAAGTTATATTTATAATTTTATTTATATTATTTTGATTTTTATAATAATAGATTAAACTTCATGTATTATAATTATAATAATAACAGTTTTTATTAATAATTTCTTTTATTTTTTAATAATAAATAATTATTTATAAACTATTTTATAAAATAATATATTTATATTTTTATTAATTAATATATTATAAATAATTTATATAATTAATAATAATTTTATTTAATTATTTATTTATTTATTTATTTATTTAAAAATAATAAATAATTAAGAACTTAAGCTTAATATTTAATTATTTAAAAAAGCTTATTTTAAATTTAAATATAAAAAGTTTACTATAATTAAAAATAATTTCTTTTAATATTTTATATTTATTTAAATATTAATAAATAAAAATATATATAAATTAGTTAATAATTATATTATTTTTAAATAATAAGAAATAATTGTATTTTATAAATTAATTAATAATTAATTATATTTTATTATATTATATTTTTATAATTAAATTGATTAATAAAAATAATTTAATAATAAAATCTTAAATTATTATATATTATATTTATTTAAATATTTATATTAATTATAAAATCTTATAAAGCTTATATTATAAAACCTTAGTTTTATTATAAGTTTAATTATTTTTTATAATCTTAAAAATTTATACTCTCTTTATAATTATTATATAGTTTTAATTATTCTTTAATATTTATATAATAAATATTTATAAAAATATTTAATAGAATTAATTTATAAAGCTTTTAATATATAGATCTTTTATTTATATATTAATTTATTATTTTTTAATTTCTTTTATTTATATAGTTTTATTAGCTTTTTTAAATTCTATATTTATTATAATTATATATTTAAAAGACTTTTAAAAATAATTTAAACTTTTAAGCTTTTATTTTATTAAAGATATAATATTTAAATGTTTTATTTTAAAACTTTAAATCTTTTTTAACCTTGTTAATTAAATATATTAATTTAAATATTCTTTTTAATATAATATATTTTAGAATTAAATTTAAAAAAAAAAAACCTATTTAGTTTTTATATTATTTAATTATCTTTTATATACTTATAGATTTCTTTAAGTCTTTATAATTTAAATAGATTTTAATTATTTTTATTATTCTTATAAAGAATAACTTTTATTTTTTTAAATATTATAATAATTATAAACAGTTTTTTATTATAAATAAAATAACATAATATAATATCTTTTAATATTTTTAAATAATAAATTATTAAGTATTATTTTTTATTATCTTTAAATTATTTAAATATTTTTATAATTATTTTATTTAAAGTATTTATTTTAAGCCTTTTTTTTTTTAGGTTTAATAATTTAACTACCGGGTTAAAGGTTATTTTAAGTGTTAGTTTTTTAAAAGCTTTTTATATTTTCTTTAAAATTAAAAAGGTTTTTCTTTAATATTGTTTTATTATATATTTTAAAAAGTTGATTTTGTATATATATTATATATATTGTTTTAAATTTAATTATAATCTAGTTTTTTAAAGTATTTTTAACAGCAAAGTTATATATTTTTTATATTCTTTAAATAGATTTAAATAAATTAAAATATTATTTAAATAAATAAATATAAAATTATTTAGAAACTATTATAATATTATTATTATTATATATAAAAAACTAATTAATATATTTTATAGCTTTTATAATATTATTAAGTATTTATATAGCTTACATATTATTTAAATAATTCTATTTTATTTTTCTTTTTATTATTATATAAATAATATATTATTTTTTTAATATATTAAATATTATAAACTATTATATTTAATTAATATCTTTCTTTATTATTAATAAGATAAGCAGGTATTTATTTAATATTAGAATTTTATTTAATAATTAATAATTTATTACTGTTTATTATATGAACTTTTTATTTTTATTAATTATTTGTTTTTTATTTTTTATTTTTAATATTATAATTATTAAACAAATCTTTTTATTAAGTTTTTTTTTAATATATTTTTATGATATTTTTATTTAATTTAATTTTATATAATAAATATAATAAAGTTTTAATTAATATTTTTTTTAATTATAATATAATAATTCTATAAATTATATTTAAAACCCTTTTTCTTTCAATTTTAAATAATTTATAAAATCTATAATATTTTTTTAATATATTTTCTATTAAAATATAAAATTAGTAATTATTAATTATAATATTTTTAAAATAATATTATATTTAAAAATATTAATAATATTAAATATAATTTCTTTTTTATATTTTTATATATATATACCAGAAAATATTATTTTTTTAAATACTTAGTTATTATTATAATTAAAAGTATTTTTATTAAATTTTATAATTCTTTAAAATTTTAATTTATATTTTAAAATTTATTGAAACTTTATATATATTTCTTTAATATTTAAATTTAATTTTAAATTAGTTTCTTTTTATATTATATTAAACTTTTTATAATCCTTTAATAATTTTAATTATTTATTACTTTTAAAATAAAAACCTTTTTTATTTTCTTTATATGAAATATTTTAATAAATAATTAATTTAATATTTTTCTAGTTTTTTATAATAGAGGTTTTTATTTATTTATTTCTTTTTAAATATAAAATATTCTTTTATTATTATTTTTAATTATATTATAAAGTATAATTTTTTATTTTTTTATTTTTTATAAATTATTTATTAAAATATTATAAATCTTTATTTATTTTAATAGTTTATTTATATAATCTATTTTAAAAACTAAATATATTTTAGTTAATCTTATAAATATTAATAATATTCATATAATTTTATAATATTTTAAATATTTAAATATTAAAAGGTTATTATTTCTTTTATTATTATTTTATTATATTTATTGCTTTGAACAATTAATTTAATAATTAATTAAAGAATATATATAATATTAATTCTAGCTTTAATTAATAATACTTTATTATTTCTTTATGTTTTTTATAGTTTAAGCTATAAAAAAACTTTTTTTATTTTTATTTTTTTAACTTTTTTATTTCTTAATATTTAATAAACTATTTCAACTTTTTAAATATTTTTAAATATTAATTATATTTATAATTTTATTTTTTAAAACAAGATTTATTTTTAAACTATATTTTAAACCTGGTTATAAAAACTTTTTTATAATTATTTAAATTTATTAATAATTTTTTATTTTTAATTAAACTATCTTTTATAATTATATATTATATAATTTTAATTATTTTTATAATATATATATTCTTTTATAATATATATATATTTTTTTATAATTTATTCTAAAAATTATTTAATTTTTAAATAATATTTATATATGTTCTTTTTCAATTTTTTATAAATTAAGTATTTTATTTTATTAAATATAAAACTATTTATTTAGTTTAAAATAATAACCTTGTACTTTTATTTTAAAAATATATTACTTTTTAATTAATTCTTTTTTTTTTAAAGTTTTATTATTTATATTCTTTTAAGCTAAAAAATCTTTTTTTAATAACTTTTTTTATTATCCTTTTTTTTAAAATAATATAATAATTAAAAAAAATCTTTCTTTATAATTAAAATATTTAACTTAAAATATATCTTTAAATAATTATTTCTTGATTTTATTTATTTATTTAAACCTTTATTTTATATTTCTTTAAAGATTATTCTTTTAATTATAATAACTATATTAATATATTTGTTAATTTCTTTAATTCTTTTAATTTTATAGAGTTTATTTTTAATTTAGATTTTGAATTTTATATAAAAGAAATAAAATAATATATATTTTAACAATTTTAAAATCATAATTAATTATTTAAATTCTACAATATAGTTTATTATATTCTTGGTTTATTTTAAGTCGTAAAGCTATTCTTTAATATTTCTTTTTTTATATTCTTAAATAATATTTTTATTTATCTTTTAAAATTTCTATAATTAATAAAAATATTTTAGGTTTTTTATTTAATTTTATTTAATATAAAAGATTTTAAAAAATCTTTTAATATTAATTAAAATTATTTAAATATTCTTTTATTAAAAATTAAAAAACTATTATAATTTTCTAGTATTTTTCTTTAATTATTAATTTATATTATTTTAAATAAAGTTTATTTATATAAAGAATATTTTTATGTTTATAAACTTATTATATAGCTTTAAGGATATAAGTTTAAAGCTTTTAATCTTTAATAAACTAGTTATAATAATTTCTTTTAAAGGTAATAATAATAATAATAATTTATTTTCTTTTAATTTTTATAGTTTTTATAGTTTTTATAGTTTCTTTAGGTTTTTTAGGTTTTTTAGTTTTTTTAGTTTTTTTAGTTTTTTTAGTGTTTTTAGATTTCTTAGTTTTCTTTTAGTTTTTCTAGTTTTCTTTTTTTTTAACTGGCCTAAAAAGTAATATATTTAAAGTATAAATTAAAATTAAGTTTATTAATTAAAATATTATACAAATAAGTGCTTATAAAGTAATTATTATTATTATAATTGTTATTTTAATTAAAATAAATATTCTTTAAAAAATATTTTTAAAATAAATATAATTAATTTAAATAAAAATATTAATTTTAATATTATTTCTTTTCTTTAATTTATTATTTAAATTATTATTATTTATTTATATTACAATAATAATTAATTAATTATAATTATAGTTTATTATTTAAATGTATTAAAATATATAATTTATTAAAGTATTGTTACGAAGAGGGGTGGCCCAAGAGAAGGCCTAGCGCGCGTTGCGCTCTCACACTCGTTCTCCCATTATTAACGCTTATACGGACCCCGTTTACTGCATAAGGGGGTTGGCTGCGACTCTGTCGCTCCGGTCGACATTGATCCCGTCGATCCTGACTGGATCAATATAGTCGACAGCGACTCTATCGATCCCATCTCGGATCGATGCTGTCGACGACGACCTCGTCGATCCTGGGCCGTCTGCGCCCTGACAAAGCGTATTTCCTATGTCTATATAATCTCATGACTCTCCTGTATTTAGTCACTCGTTTAGTTTAGTTCCTCAGCTATCAATCTCATCTCAATTTCTATTGACGACTACTACTCTATTGCAACTAGACTAGTGGTGGGAGTACCAGCAAACCTCCCTTACGGACCACCTGCTGTTAGTCTTATTGTTACCTGCAAATCAAGAACCCCCGCGTACGTCTTATATATCTTTCGATATATAAGAGGTCCGTAACAAAAACTTTAAAAGAGATTTTAAATTTTAATATTTAAACATTTATAAATTACTTTTTTATTTTAATATAAAACATAAATATAATAATAAATTAAATAAAAACTTTTTAATTTAAATATTATATTTATAAAATAATTTAATAGAAATATAGAATTTATATATTATTATTTTAACTTCTATATAAAGTAAAGAAATCTATTATATTAATAAATAATAATATATAATAATTATAATATTAAATTATAAATTATAAAAGAAATAAATATAAAATATTATTATATTTTTAATTTTATTAATAACATAATATAAAATATAATATATTAAATTAATTATAAAAATAAATTTAATATAGAAATTTTTAAAAATATAAATAATTAATTAATTATTTTACTTATTTTAATATTAAAAATATAAATATTTTAATTCATAAATTTAAATAAATAAATAATATTAAATTAAATTGTAATTAGAAATTAATTTTAATTAATATAATAAAATTAATATAAAATAAATATAAATATATTTATTTATATAAATAAAATAAATAATAAACTAAAATTAAAAGAATTATATTTAAAGATTAAAAATAAACTTTTAATAAAATTATATTTTCTTTTAATATAATTAAAACGAATTTAATATATTTATATATTATTTATTTTTAATTTTATTAAAAAAAATCTTTTAAAATTAAATATAAAAAAATAATAATTATATAAAAAAAATTTTATAAATAAAATATAATTAATAATATTGTTAAATAAAAAATAACATATATTTTAAACATTAATATTAATATTATTAAAAATATTATTATTTTTATTATTAATAATATTATTATTTTTATTATTAATAATATTATTATTTTTATTATTAATAATATTATTATTTTTATTATTATTAAATATAGCATTATTTATATTATTATTATTATTAATTAAAATAATTATATTAAAAATATAATATAATTTAAAATTCAAATTATTAAAAAAAGTTTTTAAAATAAAAATTAAATTATTATATTTTTAAAGATAATTATTTTATTATTTAAATATTAATAAATAAAAAATATTTATTTAATACATATTTTTATGAATATTATTATAAATTATAATAATATTATAATTATTTTATACAGAATATTTTTTTTAAAAAGATATCATATTAATAAATATAAAAACCAAAAAGATTATAATTAAAAATAAAATAAAGAAATTTAAAAGTAAAGAAATTTAAATTTTTTATAATAAAAGTAAAATGAATATAGAATAATAAATTATATTAAAATAATTAATAATTAATAATATATTTATATTTATTTATTAATATATAATAAAATTATTAATAATAAATAAATTAAAATTAATTTATTAAAAAGAATTATTATATATTAATTCTATTAATTATAAAAAATATATATTATATAATTATAATAATATATTTAAATTATATAAAATAAATATATATATAAACTTTTTTTTAAAAATACTTCAATTTAAATTTTTTCTTTTTTTAACTTTAATTCTATAATATATTAATTATTATTAATAATTATTATATTTAATTCTAAACATTCTTTATTAATTTATAATATTCTAAAATAACTTTTAGATAATAAATAAAAATATTATTTAATCTTTCTTTAAATATAAAATAATCTTTTTTTATTATTATAAATAAAACTTCAAATTATTTAATTCTTTTTTTAATAAATAAAATTAAAAAAGAAATTTTATTAATATAAATAATTATTTAACTTTTTTATATAAAACTATTATAAAGTTAATATTTATTTAAAAATAATAATAAAATACAAATATAATTAATCTTTTAATTTAAATTAAATAATTAAAATAAATTTAATAAAAATAATTTATTTTTATTTTTAAATATCTATTAAAATTAAAGTTTTTTATAATTATTTTAATAATTATTTTTTTTAAATTAATTAAATTTTAATAAAAAAATAATATTAAATTTTCAATAATTCTTGATATTATTTATATTTATTTAATTAACTTTTAATCTTTTTTATAAATAAATGAATTAATTATTATTTATTTATATTCTTTTCAAATATTAAAAATATTATATAAGTTTATTAAATTTAATAAAAATTATAATCATAATATAAAGTTATTTTATTATATTTATATTTAATAATTCTTTTAAAATATATAATTCAATTTATTAATTATATATAAAGTTTTTTTTAATAATAATATAATATATTAAAAAAGTTAAAGAAATAAAAAAAATATTTAATTAAATAAAATCTATTTTAATATTATATATAAATTTTATTAATTATAAAAAAGATATATTATATAATTATAATAATATATTTAATATATATTAAATAAAAATATATATATATTTTAAAAATAATTTAATTTAATTTTTCTTTTAAGTTTTAGTTTTATAATATATTAATTATTATTAATAATTATTATATTTAACTTTGAAAACTTTTTATTTATTCTAATATTTAATATTATTATTTTATTTATATTTTATATTTAAATAAAAATATTAATAAATATATAAGATTTTATAATTAAAACATTAATTAAATAATTAAATAAGAAATATTAAAAAAAATAAAATAATAAATTAATATATTAGTATATTAATTAATATTTAATTAAACTTATATTATAATATATTTTATTATAATATAATTATAGTTTTAAAATCTTTAATCTTTAATTATTTTAATTTTCGTTTTTTCATTTATAATAATAAATAATAAATTAAAAATAATTAAACTATAAATTATTGTTTATATTTTTAAATAAATCTTTAAAATTCTTATTATAATATATATAAAAACATATAATATTTTAAATATTTCTTATTATAAAATTAATAATATTATGTTTAATATAAATATAAATATATAGAAATAAATTTTATTTATTTTTAATTTAAATATATAAACATTTTATTTCGAGTATATTATATAAAGAATATAATTAATTAATTATTAATTAAATATAAAGTTTTTTAAATTAAAGAATATTAAATAATATATTTTATAAATTATAATTTAATTATTAAAATATATTTAAACCGTTAAATTATTTATAATTAATTCTTTTATAAAGATCCTAATATATATAATATATATTATAAATATATAATAATAATTATTATATATAAAAATATTAGAAAAGAATATTTATAATTTTAATAAAATAAAATCTATAATTAAATAATATTATCTTTTATTATATTAAAAAAGATTTAGTTTATTTTTTAATATTATAATAGTTTTTTATTATTTAATTAATAAATTATAGTTTTATATAATAATTAAATTATTAATAATTTTAATTTAAAATAAATTAAATATTTTAATAAATATATTAAATTTTATATAATTAAAATAAAATATTCTTTTTTATTTTTAATAATTATAAAAATTATTATAAATATAATAATATTTATATATTTTTTTATAAATCTTAATTTTTAAATATAATATATTTTAATTTGTAAAAAAAAATTTAATATTAAAATTATAAATTTTATATATATAAACATAATTTATATTTTTTTTAAAAATATATAAGATTAATAATATTTAAAAATATTATAATTAAATTTAAAATTATTAATTTTATTTTTGAAATTATTTTAATTATTTTAATATTATTATTATTATTTTTTAAATTATTTTTAATTATCTAAGCTTTAATAATATTTATTAATATTTAAAAAAATTATTTTATAATTTATTTTTTTAAATATCAAATAATATATTTATAAATATTAATATTTAATTAAATAATTATGTTTAAAAAATTAATTATATATTTAATAAATATTAAAAAATAAAAATTAAATATTTATAATAATTAATTTTATTTTATTATTATTAAAATTATATTAAATAAAAAATTATTATATAATAAAAAACTTTTAAATTAAATTATTTTTTATTATAATAATTACAATGAAAAATTATAGTTTTAATTTTTATTAATTATATTAAATAATTATATATTATGTTAACTTTATTTTTAATAATATTATATATAATAAAATAATAATAAAAAAACAAAAATGTTAATATAATTTAAATAATTATAAAAGAATTATCGTTTATTAAAATATTTATTTTTAATAAAAAAATAATTATTATTAAATAAAAATATTTAAACGCGCGTAATATTATAATATATATATATATATGTATAATAAATATAAAAAAATTTAATAAAATATCTTTTAATTAATTTAAATTAAATTAATTATATTATAATTATTTTTTTAAAATATAATTAAAATATATTTTAAAATTATAATTATATTATAATAAAATATATTAAATAACTTTATATATAAATTAATAAAAAGAGTTATTTATTAGAAAAAATATTATAAACTTAGTTATATCCTGGATTTTTCCTTTGTTGTTTATATCGCGCTAACATTCATAATCCCGGAAGAGGTGTAGTATACGCTATCATCTACTCATGTACATACATACCTACAGTAGGTAGTGCCTACTGTATGCCTAGGAAGACCAGATGTCTACCTGCTATGCAGTCCAAAGGTCTGTCAGGAGCGCAGCTGCAACAACCGTGGGGTTTGGTGCTTGCCGCTTGCCGACAGTGATCGCCCAACCCTCTCGAGAGCTTCCAAGCTTGCTTCTGCGGAGCCGCTGTCACCCCAACTCACATGCCCAGTTAGCCAATCACCAGATCCCGTGGCATGGCGACGCGTGGGAGCTGTCCGGTTCAAGAATTTACCAATAGCTTGCGATGAAGGGCCATCTCGTGCGGCGCGATCCGTCATCCGAGATGTGCCGGAAAACAAAAAGAGCGGCTAGTGCAGGTGTAGACTTTGAAGCATGGTCTGCTACAATGAAGGACTCGACGTTGGACTTGTGGGATATCTCTCTTCGACCCTGCACTAGTATATGCACAAATCTACCCGTGCTGTAAAGGCCCCGTCTTGCCACCCAATAGATAGATATTCCGGCAATTTGATGGTCCTAAGCGGTGGTGCTGCCGCGCTCCCCCGCGCTGCATCATGCATCAGCCTTGTCGGTGCATCTGGATAGCGTCCTTGTACTAGCCTCAGATACCCTAAGTAGGTAGGTGAAGCGGTTAACACAACCCTCACCTTGGGCTGATCGCAGTTGGGGTGTACGGATACCTTGATCTTGAGATCGGATCGCTATTCCCGCAAGTTAAAACATCACAGGGATTATATCTGTAGAGTAGCAACTTCCTCCAGCCGGGGCGCTATGTGCCAATGTCCATGATAAAGTATCAAGAAGCTTGATTATACTGCATATGGGGTTATCGGACCAAGGAAGCACCGGTATTGAACGACTTACGTAGTGACTGGATCTAATCTACTACCGGTACCTACATGTAGTTGAGTGTGACCGAGCAAAGTGATGTTGTTACTGCTCCATCTCTATTATCTACCTGCAATAATTCCTGCTGCGCGTACATCTAGGTACATATTCATTTAAGGTACTTACACATGAAGGACGTATGTGAGGGATACATACCTACATAGATATTGTCAGTACATGTAATATTCAACCATCACCCAGAATAGCTGGCTTAGGTACCTACCTAAGTCACACGACAGGAAACTATATTGAGACCCACTAAACAACAATTCCATGTAAGAATCGCATTTGATGTGTACTCCCTCGATAACCTTATCTGCCGATATATTATGGTCTACCGGACTCCTTACCTACTACCTACCTAGGTAGTTATAGCCATCTATACACATGTATACTACGCGGAGGTAGTGCACCTTATACTTAAGTAATGTTCTATTGTACTAGGTAGCGAGGAGCGATATAGATATTGTATATTGATAAGCTATGTGGTAAGTACCTAAAAAATGCCTATGATATCACTACATATATATCCAAAAACATATTGGTCGTGGCTGCCTACACGGAAGTACCTACACAATAGTGGTGAGTGTCCTTAGATAAAAGCCACATGCTCTCTGTTTTTGGCCAATCAAGAGAATCTCAAGCACTGACCACATATCCTCGTGGCTTGCTGATAACATGATAAAAGATAGGCAGGCAGCCAGGATGTACCTCAGCCAATGGATGGCTCAGCGGCTCCACTCTTTCCAACCGTGGCCACACACCTAGCGCGACTTCAAGACGACACCCTCTACTACCACTACAACTCTACTACTTCTACTTTCCACTTCCACCACGAGAAGGGGGTCATTCGATACGCATGACTACACCATCTCCCGGGCCCCATAAGATACAAGAGCTTGGCCCCTCAAATTTCACCGTACTACACCGAACCCAACACTATCGTGCTCCCTGCCGCATGCCGCCCACTTGCCGACACTGATATTCCCCCTTTCTTAACATCATCCACCGCAGCGATCGCCCGCATGGCTTCTGCCTCTTTCCGGGAGTCGATGAACTCCCTAGGATGGTCTCGTCGAGACCCCGACTATCCCGTCAATACGACGCCCCAGACTGGCCTACTCTCTTCTATCAAATCTCTAAATCCCTTCGGCGACCGCGGATATGTGCAACTACCCACAACTGAGGGCGCCGGCGCCCCCTTGCCAGCAAGCAATCGCCGCGATGAAGAGGAAGGATGGTTTGTTTGTGAGTCATTCTGGATTCGTCTACGTCATCGAAAATGGGCAGTTCCAAATATTGTCTAAGAGGTGTGCCTGGTTGTTGTGCATGCGCAGATGTCGCGCGCCATGTTTCACTGATGCACATGGTGCAAGACCCACAAGAGCTATGAGCAAGCTGACCCAAGATCTTCGATTCTCATCTAGTGAGCCGTTGGGACCGGTTACTCATCTTCGCTGCTTGTAACCTGGGCGCTCTTGCCTGCTTCGTCCTCTGCTTCGCCCTCTGGCCAATCCTTATGGCCAAGCCGCGCAAATTCGTAATCCTGTAAGGCTCGATTTCTTCTATCACAGTTCCGACGATCCTTACGCTGGGTTCCCGTGGTTCTACCATGCATATGCCGGGTACCGTTAGAATGTCATACTTATCTGCAAGTTGCCGTCTTTGCATGTGTCATATGAACTGGCGCAAATCCTTCTCCTGGATCTCTCGGATCTACACATCTTCCCTCAACACCCATGACATCATATCTTGCATGCTGTTCCTCTCTGTTCATAATAACTTTTAACTACGCTAGCTTGCTAACCCTTCAATGTCTTCCATAGTTGGTCATTTGGCTCACTTCTCTTCATATCCTCTTTCGGAGCAGTAATGGGGCCTAGGACCTATCTGCAACATCTGACATCGGGTCCTCGCCTCCCCTTTACTGCCGCCTACTTTGGCTCCATCGCGCTCACTATATATTTCTCGGTTGGCGTGAGTATACATTGTCCGTGATCTTGCTTTGAAAGGGGTCGTTAACCAATCTTAGCTTCAAAATACGATTTTGACCTTAATATCTGCGCTCATCCAGATTGCATGTCTATTATGGTATCTGGTTAGTTACTTTCCTATGGGTTCGAGTGGTCTCCGGCTAGCTACTACGTTTGGTGCCAGGAGAGCTGCCGCTTGGATGACTGGCTAGCACTTTTCATCGATTGTACTACCATTATATACCAGTATGGTTTTGGAAGGCACTGAAGTTCAACGGAATCGCATTTCTACTATTCTGAATGTTTGCACTTGGAAGCAAGCGATCGTATACAGAGAAGTACGACTTAACGATGTGACTTTGACCTCCGTGTTGCTGTCTCTTCACCTAGTTTCCCTTTTCATTGGAGTAGAGTTCTGGTAGCCGCACACGGCGTTGTGCAATGGCTAGAAAGGTACTAACTCCCCGGCATGCACATTTGCGAGACCTCAAGTTCAATAGATGTGTAGCACCAGTAATTCTCTCACCAGAGGTTTAAGGTACGCACGGCTCGTTGTGCAAAAACATCCAAGCTCTTGGTTTATTGATTAGAAAGATCACTAGATATTGCCTACACATACTGAAATTCCTAGCTCTTAAATCATATTTGTGAGTCGCAATTGGTAGTACCGTTGTTCGTGAGAATGCCTAGAAGGTTTATTATCATTCTTCTTGCATGATCTTGTAAACAAGGCCTTTATCCTGTAGGCGAGTCGGGAAAGTCGGATTTGAGCTAGGTGCTGGCTCGAGCCAGTGGCTGGTGAACAGAAATGCAATCGAATTGCAGGTGAAAAGGAGTGAAGTGTTTATATTCCATAATCACACTTTCTAAACAAATGCCTCCACTGGTACGGATGCTAAAATCTCACCTAACTTCTAAAATCGAAAACATTACCATCCTCTCGGAGCTGTCGGTAGGTATTCCACTAGCAATGCCAGGTACGAACAAAGTTGACAGGGCTGAAAATAGATGCGCACCATGGAAAGGCAATCTACATGGTATAGTACATTTCTTAATTTATATCTTTTGATTATAGTAACGGCTTGGCGTTATAACTGACATATATAATGTAGATTATGAGCAGCATATGCCTACTAGGCAATTAAAGAATGCGCCATTTTATCTGCCGCCAAACCAAGAATATAGCTCAGGCTCTTCATACAGCTGCACTATTAGGTCTCTACGATTCCCCGCTGAGGGACCAAGGCCAGACAGGGCCACAACGGATGAGTGGTATTCTAGTAGACAACGCAGGTAGTCTAGTATCCATAACAAGTGATGGAACGTCGTGATGTGACCGCCGAGTCGGAAGATAATTTTAGCTAAGCGCCCAAACTCGTTGAAATTGGGCCAGATGTAGGGCATCGCACAACACCTACCAGTCCCGGCTATTGAAATATAGTACACAGCACATGCGTGACATCAGACAGGTACACACCTAGGCTGTTACAGGTCGATAGGTGGGTTAGTAAGGCATATTTAGATACTAATTCGCTATAATACCTGAACACCGATTGACATGGCATCTGCCCGTGTATATATGTAGGGAGGTTGTTTCTTTGCGTTGAGGGCTATATATTGCCCAGGCCGCTATCCAGGCTTCTGTACAACCGGGCCTTACATGCCGCATTTATATTTATTTTTGGTTAGCGTTACATACGATCATGCACAATGACGAGGCAGCCCAGTGACCCGCCCGTCTCCGAAGTCGCGGGCGTGGCTAGCAATATAGGAACAGGGCATGAGAAATAGCTTACATGCCTAAAGCGCACTCCCTCAGCAAAAAATTATTATATACCCTCTCTAGCCGTGAGCTCCATCAGAACCTGTTCTAAGAATATCAACTCCTTAGGTATTCAGTTGAATAGCATAGTTAGGTACACAGTACGAGGCGGAGTACTATATAATGCTGTAGTATGGTGTATACATAAGCACCTGCGCACCCTAGGGAGAATGTCGAATATGTTTGTTTTACATCTACGGGATATAGCTAGTGGCCATGGTAAACTAGGGAGATAAAACAAGAAAATTTTAGATATACCTAGGCATAACAAGCGGCCGGAAACCTGCATGCTTCGTCAAACAAAAAGCCATGTCGGATGTAAGAAGGGAATGTAACACTTTTTAATGCGATCGCTAACTGTTCTATTGCCTGTAGCCTGTCGTAAGTGTGTGGTGATACTACTAGTACAGTGTAGAGGGCCATAACCCGCCCAGCTTCAAAGTGGGGTCGGTCGGCCCAAGCAGGCTCGGGCTGTGTAAGGGTCCTGGGTGGTTCCACACAAAGCCTCCAATTAGAATCCCGATATTTCAACCAAACCTAAACATGTATTTCAAGAACATAAGGGTGCTACACTAAGGTGTGCACACATAGCTCTTCGGCTCGTGCAAACACCGCTGACTGATTAGGATCGGATGATTGAACTTGCGGCCACAAGGAAGAGAAACAGCAAAAAGTACCTAAGGCCTAAGGCGGGGTTTATCTGCCTTTTATTGTTGAAACTCAAGACGGAGGGGTCAAGGTCGACTGAGGGAGGTAGAGGAAGAAGTGCACTATCATGATTATGGCCCATACAAAACCATTTAACAAACATCTATCCAGGTCTTTTTTTTTACCCCCTCTCTTTTCTATTTTATTTATTTGTTTAACAGAGAATTGCCCTCACTATACCTATATATAAAACACACACATACTTATGCTGGTGCCTGCTTATATACCTAGGTATATATCTACTTAACCTTGGTATTTAAGTTGGTACAGCAGCATATAAAATCCTCATTGTTGCACCCTTTTATCCTGTTTTTATTTGTTTACTCCTGATAGTTAGAAATTAAAGTAATAGCTACCTTTAACCCTTTTATACTAGAACACCAATCTCGGCAAATGTACCCGTGATTGCTACCACTCACTAAGGTAGGTACTGTTTAAAGAGGTAAGTACTTTTATTTATTGCCCACGCCAGCCATCCTACCAAACCCGCCAAAAATTACAACTAGGTTATAAACTTGAGAAAGTCAGGAACAGAGAAACTGGATACCTCTAAAATAAAGACAGTCATTGCGCCGTAAAGTGTAATTGCATAGGTACTCTAGAGAGAGCAAGCTTGACAAATGGGTTACTGGCCACCTACCTATATCGGTGCCGTATACCACTCAGTTCTTACCTAACGTAACTGGTAGTACTACATGTAGGTACCTAGGTAGGTTAGACAGGCTTGGCCAAGTACCTGGCGTGCAGCGAGCCGTGCGCTAAAAACACCTCTCTTCTTTTCCACTGCAAACCACTGGGCCATCTACCTAATTACCCTGATACCTACAGAGTAGGGCACCGTCTACACCACCTACACATCCTCTTCTCGCGCCCACAAAGATCCTCAATCTTCCTTTTATTGGGATCGAATTTCATACTACACACCCTGTGCCCTAATAGCCGGTCATCTACCACATCTCCTGCCTGCCTCGCTCGCTTCGAATCAACCCTACCTATCCTACCCTTCTCGTGCCCTGGAGGCTAGAAGTCCCTCTCTTACCTATCGCCAAGGTTCTCCGTGCCTGTTACGGAAATATATCCCTCCAACAGACAGGTTCCGACTATTCCCTCGGCCCAGGCGGTTCTCCAAGGCGGCCCCCAGACAGGCTCTAGGGCAGCCAAGGACCTCACCTTGCTTTCCAACTTCAGGAACTGGGAGATCAGACGTCAAGAGAAACTCGTACACAGTTTCTATCAGGTTAGTAATAGTCCTGTTCGTTCTGGTCACTTTTGCATGTTCATGCCATGCCACCGTGGCGTTGCAAGTGTCGTCGCATCTCCATTTTCATTGATTCCTCTACTCCTTCATCTATCCGTCCATCCATCTACCCACACACTCACTCATGACTTATTGCTCCTGCTATCCTGGGGTTAATTTACGGTTCGGCTCGGAATTTGTGCCTGGGCTGGTCTAGTCTAGCTCCATTTCTCTAGCACAGTCATCTTTTTGCATAGCACTAGCTGTTAAACTTTTCTCCTCTTTTATTTTCTACCTAATTTTTCTGAGGTCTTTGTATTTTTGAATTTTTTTCTACAATCCTCTCCATCCTCTTCCTATGCCCACCCTTTGATTACCACAATCGCTGCATATGACCTGACCGGTCCTAGCATCACTTTGACCACGACAAACAGCCCGAGCGTTGTCCAGGCGTTGTCCTCTATACCGGAGCCCTATCGTGCATCCATACTTGTATCCGATTAAGCAGTCTGAGGCGCATCGAGCATACTTGATTGT
This sequence comes from Xylaria sp. FL0064, assembly GCA_022593225.1. NCBI lineage: Eukaryota > Fungi > Ascomycota > Sordariomycetes > Xylariales > Xylariaceae > Xylaria > Xylaria sp. FL0064. The sequence continues at coordinate 412,323 of JAJKLE010000029.1, forward strand.
GCACCCCGCACCCACTCGACATTTCGGTTTTTGTGTGATAGGCAATCTCAATCTCCACAAGCTATTTTCCCTCCCCGTCCTCCACCCTAGTCATCTGTTCTTGACCATTTGATGATTTTACGGCGCCAACCTCTGCAAGTGTTTCGGCATTGATCAACTGCTGTCAACTCGTGTCCGATCGCAACTCCTCAGCACCTCTCTACATTATTTATCCTCCCGACTTTCCTCATTTGGCCCACTAGCACACTCTAGCTGCGCAAGACTCCCGTCAATTCGTGAACCAATCCATACTCGTGGTGCTCCAGGGCTGGTTCGGTCCCTGGTGTGTTGGTGGTAGCGGCGTGAGACTTTCCTCGGCTGAGGTACGCATTAGGCCACAGCTCCTAGCTGCGGTCTCATATTCATACCCGACAGACTATTTAGATTTATCCCTTGCATTGCCATAACTGGAAGCAATGGCGACGTCAGTCTTCTCCTACGCACAGGCCGCGAAAGGTCAATCGGCTGTTCAAGCGGCGACGTCGCAACAAAGCCCTAACCAGAGTCAAACACCATCAGTTACTGGCAACCCAAGCCGTGACACCAATTCGACAAACCCTGCTGCTCGAACCCCGTCTGTTGCTGTGTCGACTTCATCGAACGATATCGATTCTTCTCGCAGTGCTCCAAGCACATCTGCGAAGCCCGAGATTTCTCGGGTAGACGGCGCTGAAGTGAATCAAGATGATGCCAGTACTGCAATTTCGGTAGCAGGCTCCGTGGGCTCGTCGAAGACTGGGCCAGACCGGCCATCAGTGAATGGTGTATCCAAGAACACAGAATCACGAGGACGCTCAATACATACGGGGTCAGATGCTGGCGAGCAGAACGAAAATAAGAAGGGTAGGAAGACTAAGAAGGGCAAGTCTACAGAGAAGGACGCAGAGGCTGGGCAGGAAGCAGAGAAAGAAGGCCCACCGCCCAAGGTTGAACTTTATGAAGCGCCATTACCTGTTGTCAACGTCTGGGTTCAAAGACAGCAGGCTGCCAAGGCAAAGATTGTCGATCAATCAGCTGGTACCAGCGCCGAGTCAATACAAACACCTCTCGATTCAAAAATACGGTCCTCTCACAATGAAGCAGTGGAAGGCAATCGAACACCATTCAACGGAAAACATGGCTCCAAGAGGGATGGTGAGCTGTCACGACATCACACCAGTCAAGGTGGAAAGAGGACAGCGCCTCGAGGCACCAGAAGCCAAGAGAAAGAATCTGACGTGAATTTGCTTACAAATAACCCGGCTTCATGGCCAACTCCAGAGACAGCCGCCGTGAACCTAAAGACACAACCAGAGAAACTGGAAAAGGAGGACAAAGAAGATGGAGGCGCGGCGAAGCCGAAACAAAAGAAAGAATGGGTTCAGTTACCCAATTTCGTTCCTAGTGTTAAGTTCGAGACAGCTCTACCTAACCGAGGCATACGTGGCGGCCGTGCTGGCGGCTCCCGAGGTGGACGTGATGCTACTGGAAATCACCAGGCTACAGCGAACTCTACAGGTAAAGTCATACGATCCTTAATTTCCTGTTACAGTCCCTAATATTTTCTTAGACCGAACGCAGGAAGGCAGTGGTCCACGTACAAACTCAGGTACTAAACGTGCTCCGGTCGAGGCTTCTGGGCCTCGAGAAGGACGGAAGAATGTTCCACATGCAGATCACACAAAGTCATCAAGGGAATCCATATCGGTATGTCAACTGAGGTTTTTGATCAAGCCGATTCGGTTGTGTTCCTAACAGTGACGTAGGATAATACGAATAGTGAGCAGCTCAAGGCAACCACTCCAGGGATTGCCAATGGTACATCTCACGAGCAGTCTGGACAAGCTCTAAATTCGAGTCAACACTCCGAAGAAAGTATTAGAAACTCTGACTCTCACAGAGATGGTAGAGGTCAGAGCAATAGAGACGCTCCTCAGGGTCTAAATGGCTCGAGCCACAGGAGTGGTGAGCGAGCAAGAGGCGGGGGTCGTAGTCGTGGTGGTTTCAACCAAAACAACACCAATGGCATGCCCCATTACTCCCAGAATCCCTATACGGCTCAACATCACGCTTATCCGTATCCACCCAACAATTCCCGCCATGTCGGGCCAGGTTACCCGCCAATGCCCTATTCGTACGTGGGCCAGTCCGGACCCGGCCAACGCAGGCCTACAAATAGTAACCGCAGACAGGGCAGTGGAAGGGTGTCAACTATGGCACCTATGAGTGTGCCCTACGATGCCGCTATCTATACCTCTCCCAACGGTGTCATGTTTCCATTTGATTCGGGCAATCTGCTTCAACTCGCTCAGACCCAGGTTGAATATTACTTCTCCGTCGAGAATTGTGTGAAAGATTGGTTCCTGCGAACACATATGGACAGTCAAGGCTTTATACCTATCGCTTTTATTGCTTCATTCAACCGAATGCGAGAATTAGCTGTGGATCATAACATCCTCCGTCAGGCTTGTATGGACTCTCCGGTACTCGAATTAGTCATTGGCGGCGATGGTGTTGAACGGGTGCGCAGCAAAGAAGGATGGGAAAAATGGGTCATACCAGACAAGAGCTTAAGAGATTCTTCGGCTCGCCACGACGGCCCGTCCACGTGGCAACCGTTTAACAGCGGGTTCCAGCCTTCCATGATGTCTCCACACTACCCGGTCGACGCTCCCCAGGTTTTCTCTCCCACAAACGAACACGGCTTTGCGCATTACCCGAATGGGAACTACGGGATGCCGCTGAATTTAGCTGCAGTGAATGGCGTCAATGGACACGCTCGCCCGCAGGATTCACAGCTCTCTGCTGCCGTCCCCGAATTTTCTCCATCAACCTCTACATTCAATGGGCTCAAGTCTGCCTCTCTGAATGGCGGCGAGAACAAGAGAGGCCTTGCTAACGCTGAACTCAATGGTGTCAGCCTACCATACAAACAGCCTGATTCTGTGCCTAATGGCGTGGGACATCAACAGCAGACAGCAATAGACAGCCCGCATCCTATGAATGGCGTTTCTCCATATAAGATCGAAGGCCGCCAATCCTGAGCATATGGCTGCTTGTTCAACGTGGGCCTCACGAGCCCACCATCCATCTACAATTCTCAAATCGCCAATGCTGTCTACACACAAAATGGTGAAATAACCAAGTTTGTTGGATTTCTATACAAAATAGAGGAATTTGAGACACTGACAGGTCCTCTACGAGAAGCTGTAGGCCATGCATACTACTATATTATGAAAGTTAACAAATACGTTAATTTTTCATTTTCACGGCCGACACGCCATAGGTCTACAACTTTTCCACGGTACTATGGTACTGTGGGTCTCAGTCATTTGTTGATCGCTGGTTTCTAATTAATTCAAAGCATGAAGCTGATTCACTCCTATCTGGCGATACGCGGATAAGGACGGAGCTTGCTGAGCAGGCTATATCTACATCATCGAATGGGACGCCGAGACGTAGAAATCGTCTCGAGACATCTATGTGACGGCATGAATGATAAACGACAACTGAAATCGAAAAGAGACGACTCCGTTCTTGTCACGTTTTATATGCTCATTGTCATGCAAGCTCATCTTCTCATCTTCACCCTCTTGAATTGAATTTTTGGGACTGGAGTTTTTCCTCCCGGAAGGGTAGCCTCTGCGGGAGCAAACGAAGTGCTCCTGCGCGTCATTCATGTACAGTGTCTTACCACGACGAAAGAGACGCGGAAATTTGCACATATTACATGAATAGGCACGTGCAATCGTCATGGTACCTTTGAGAACTTGGGTTGGTCTCCATCCTGGATGTTTGCTGTAGCAGTAGGAGGCATGTAGACTGCCAGCTTGGGGCTGTCTACAATTCCTCGTCGCTAGACAAAATCGGTTCTGCTATGATATTCTTTGTTTTGTGTCTTTTCTTTCTCCTTCCTTTTCTGGCATTTGCATCTCCGTGGGGTTGGTGGGAAGCTTTATTCCCTTATGGCGCAATGGGTGGGAAGTACAAGTTAGACTTCGACGTCCGGAGGGAAAAATCAAATGGCATGACCTGCCACGCGTCTGGCTGATATCATTGTATTAGTAACTGGTCAAATGCAAAACATAGAAAATGGCGGAACTGCGTTTTTGCTACTACCGACTATCCGCATTGCCTATCGGTGACTACCGATGCCTCATTGTGAGCTTCGTGGTTCCCGAATCTACGAGTGCGTACAGTATAGATCACTAGGAACTGCAGGAAGCGACAAGATAATGCAGTTTATAGCAGGGCTTTGTCAATAACGTACTGGTTGTCCACTTCTACCAAGCTTCCACTGTTCTGCTTCCCACCGAGCGAAGTTGATGTTCGCGACACCTCTTGCAGGCAAATGGCTTGTGTGTCGAATTGAGTACTAGCTTCTGCCGTTGAAATACACGCAGCAACGTTGTGACTCCTTGTGGAGAGCAATGCTCTACATGTTGATGAAACGCTAAGATGTGATGTCAATGAAAGCACGCTTCACATCTCGTTGGCTATGGTAGATTGGATTTGTTTCGATGGACCAGTTGGCTTGCAAGCGACAGAAGTAGAGGCGCTTGCTCAGCTGGAGCGGGAAAACCATTGCCCCCCTGTTGAGCCGAATCTCGGCTGCCGTTAGCTTATATCTAGTCGATACAGGTTCCTAGCGTTTTGAGGACCAGTGCTCTTACGACATGGCGCCCGCGATTTGGGCACGAGCAAAGGGTTGGTACTCGAGCTGAAGTTGAACTCATACATTGCACGCAGTGAGCTAGACCGTATATGGTCACGTTTAACGGTGTTTATTCAGACTGAAACTGTTTTGTTCACTAGCAGGGCAGATAAGTAGAGAACCATGTTTTAATAACTACTCTATTGTGTTAAACCCATAGTCGAGTGTGTCGGAAGGAGTCTTATAATGTCTGTTTACCTAGAAGCCTTGACCGAGATGATTCAATGCTTGTCTCGCCTACGCCGGCCGGCGGCTACTACTTTGGCCAAGCTTGCTAAGGCCGCCTACGTACGATGGAGTGGCCTTACTTCGGTGTTCTTTACGACAAACGCACGGGACGACGGACGATTGTTCCAGGAGCCGTCCCCATGCCTTGTATTACCGACGGCCACGCGACACCATGGCCGGGCGTCGTGGGGCTGTGCGGCTGACGTCTTCAAAACAGGCGGGCGGGTGTCGAAGACGTGCAAAACAGTGCCCCCGCATATCTGGTAGGAGGCTATATGGTGAGTGGCCGGACCACATATGTGATCGAGGCCACCGGGATGGGCCGGGTATATGTAGGGGGCTATGCACGCAATCTCGACACTGCTCCCTCTGGTGAAGACATGACACTTTCGCGAGCCGTGGGGAGGTGTTACTATAAAACTAGCAGAGTCTAGCGGTAGATGGGCATCAATTCGTCAACGGACATTCCGATTTACTAGTCTGGCCTTGGGCGAGGCAGAAGCATCATCATATGTCGGCGGGCGGCCGCAGCAACAGAAGACACATATATCTGTATGATGGGACACAGTCTCGCCTGGTTAGTATACTGATGATTGGGCATGAAAGGTGCGTGCAAGGATGAGAGGCCAGCAGTTAATGAAATTTGTATCTAAGAGAGATACGTTGATGCCCAGCCACCAACCCTGTTCCATATAGCACCAAACCATCCCGACACCTAATGTTAGCCCCTCAGTCTGCGCAAAGGAAAGTTCCTACTACAGAAAGAGCAAAGTAGTGATTCGAGAAGTCTCTGCGCAGTAGCGTACATGTAGGTTGGTATAACTTGAATTTACTAGAGAGGAGCACGAGTGCCTGGACCAGGTAACCTTGCAGTAGGTAGAGTAGGTGCATATGTAGGTAATGCTGTTAAAAAAGAGAACTTGAAGAACGAGATAATGCCACGGTACAGTAGACTTACCCCCCATTACGTCACTCCAGTACCTAGGTAGAGACTTGATGTACCTAGATTCTACGGAGTAGAGCTGTGGAGCGGATTTGTAGTAAATCGAGGAAGAGAGGTACCTGCAGCCAGTGGACAGTGCTCAATACGCTTGAATAGACTGTCATGCATGTACTAACTAGCGTTCGGTATGGAAGGTCTTCCTCGCAGTTATTATGCCCGCACCCCTCTTCTCTCTTGCATCCTAACAGCCCATTACTCGTACCCGATCTGACACACACACAAACTCAATCGACCAACTTAAACTTTACGCTTCAAAACGGCTCACCCGCCGTAGATACTTAAGTAGTTATAGATAGCGTTTGCCCGAGTCACGCACGTACGGCACATACGGCACGCAAGGCACGTAAGGCACGTAAGGTACATAACCCTGTCGACTGTCGTCATGTCGGCCTACGACCCGTATGACGCCCCTGTGCGCGAACACCACCACCACCATCAGTCTCGCCGCTACTACGATGATCGCCGCGACCGCGAGAGAGCAGAGCCACGCTTCGTCGAGGCTCAGGAAACCTACTACCGGGTCAACCCGAATCGCAATGCCCTCATCCCCCGCGAGGGCAGCGATCTGTCGGTCGAGGAGGTGAGGCGTGACTTTCCGCCGCCAGGTTATGCGCGGGACGTTCGCAGAGCAAGGTCCGCCGAGCCTGGCCATGACGAATACTACCACGACCAGCGTCGCTCCCTCGACAGGATGTCAGGCCGTGGCAGGAAACCCGGCAGCGTCTACTACGAGGAGGAGGAGAGGACGCGCAAACGTGTTCTGAGCAAGCAGGAGAAGATCCTCGCTGCCGTGGCTGGCGGCCTCATCGCCGCCGGTGCTAAGGAGGTCTGGGATCGCCACGAGGCTAACAAGGAGGGCACCGATGTCGTTCACCGCAACATCGCTGCCTCGGCTGCCCTCGGTGCTGCCGGTGCGTTTGCTGGTTACCAGGGCGCCGACTTTTACAATAAACATCAAGGCAAGGAAGACAAGAAGTCGACCTATATGGTCCACAAGAGCCGCGATGGCCGCATGGTCGAGTACTACTCCGACGAGGACGAGGATCCCAGGTCTCGCAAGGGTAACAAATCCTTCCTCGAGGGTGCACTTTCCGCTGCGGGACTAGGTGGTGCAATCAAGGCACTCACCGGCGGAGATCCCGACAAGGAGAGTCGCCACGGTTCGAGGAGCCGTAGGGGTAGCAGCCCTGACTCCCATCGCTCGCGAGACAACCCCTCCGCCAGAATGCAGAAGGCTGCCAAGGCGTCGCTGATTGCCGGTGCCGCTGAAGCTTTCCGCGTTGCCAAAGAGCCCGGTGGCTGGAAAGGCGAGAAGATGAAGCGCGTCATCACCGCCGCTGCCGGTGCTGCCACCATCGATGCCGCCCATGATCCTACCAAGGACAGCAAGCGCCACCTGGTTGAGTCCGTCATCGGGGGTCTGGTGGGAAATAGGGTGCTCAACGGGTCCCGGAAAGACATCGAAGAAGATCGTTCAACGGGCAGGAGTCGAAGTCGATCACGCGCCCGTTCCGGTAGCCGCAGCCGTGGACCCGGACTCGCGGCACTGGCTACCGCCGGTTTGGGTGCCCTCGGTGCGAAAAAGCTAGTGGAGAGCCGCAGCCGGTCTCGGTCTCGCGCTCGCAGCGACGATTCGTATGACGACCGGGGTTCCCGAAGGAGCCGCAGTCGCAGCCGCAGCATCGTTGACGGCGCACGCCGCAGCCTTGCCAAGCTCGGGCTGGGTACCGCACCAGACGACCGGCGTGATGATCGCTCCTACGACGACGACGACGATTATTACATGAGAGGTGGAAAGGGTCCAGACGATAATTATTACGATGAACGCTCGCATGGGGGGCGCAGCCGGAGTCGGTCTCACTCACGAGGTAGGTCAAGTTCAGTTTCGAGCAGTGATGTTGGAGATTCGGACACAGACAAGAAAACAACGAGGAAGATGCGGAGAAAACAACTCATCACGGCCGGCTTAGCGACCGTTGCCACCATTCACGCTGCTCACAGCATATATCAAAGCGTGGAAGCGAGGAATGCAAGACACAAGGCAGTGCAACAAGGCAAACTCAGCCCGCAGGAGGCTAAGAAGCTGAAGTCGAAAGCAATTATGCAAGACGCGGCTTCGGTCGGAATTGCGGCACTGGGCATCAAGGGCGCCATCTCCGAGGTCAAAGAGGCCCGAGAGCAGGCTAAGTCGATAAGCGAGTGGAAGCAAGAAAGAGAGAGACGCCACCAAAAACGTATCGAGAGGCTCAAGCGGGCGAATAATGACCACTACGGTCGGTCTCGAAACGACGGCTGGGCTACCTCATCTGCTCCACAAGAGCATCGATATGCTGATGTGCCTCGATATGTAGATGGAAATCCCTATGCTACTGCTTTGCCTGCACCGCCCGTCGGCTACAATGGGCGGTGAGGTCGGGTCTTCAGTGGGCAAACCACAGCTCCCCTGAATTGTAGATAGCATCTACACCATGTTTTCCCGCTCTCACGTGCCCTTGGCTCTGACGACGGCCGATTTCTTTCCACATTTCCTTCGATTCTTAACAGATAAACGACCGATGATGACGACGACGGCACACTCCAATTAAAATTCCTGAATTTACATGAGACGATATGGGTTGAAAATGAGCGCAGAATTTGCTCCGTACCTCCACTGAGGCAGTCTATGTGCCTTACTCTTTCAGATAGAAGCAAGACCGCGTTTCCGTTCCTTTTGTGTTATAAGAATCTTTTTCACTGATGTTTTTCTGAACCGTGACAGATGGGCACCGCCGCCACCGACGCGACCATTAAATTCAAAGAGAGAAATAAAGGGACCCACGGGTCTAAAGTTGGCTGCAGGACAGGATCCGACATCCTGGTATCATGAGCCACGTGTTTATCGAGCTACAGGACACCATGCGGTGTGAGACAAGCTTCGCTCATTGGGTTGGTTCTGATACACGATGATGTGCCACAAGAAACGAATCGGCTGCGTACCACTGCCATGCACGGGGGCAGGGTAGATGCATTGTCCTACGTCACCTTAGAAGTTTGGGTGGATCAGGGTGGGCTGGAGAATGCAGGAAGAAAAAGTTCCGGAACTATGCCGGGAATATCAGACAGTTGAGAAGACGGATAGATCATTTTGCCTACGTTTTTGTTCTCCGGCAAGTCCAGTTATCGGCATTTGACCAGCTGGAACTTCGCTCCATGCTTGTTCGTGGTATGTGACGATGCAGAAGGGAGAACTATTGGTTGGCTGGCCGGCATCTGTCTGAATGATAAATGTGCTTATGACCCAAATTTCCATATTTCGTCGTCTATAATGGGCAATCTTTATTTTGTCGGAAATCACGATTGAATGCCTTGAATCTATAGTAATTCTTTATGCTTGTCCTGTAATTGATTGGTGTTTATCCGTGATGGCTTGGCGAGATATGGTCTGAGATAGCCGATGCTGGGCATTTGTTGGATCTCTATTATACCTGTTCAGTACCTGCCCAGAAACTTGGTACGCCGAGCAGGGCGTTCCAATAAAAAAGGACCCTTCCCATGTATAGCACCAAAACACGTATGTCAAACTACCAATCAAAACAGGAAAACAAGGGAATTAAAGTACATAAATATTGAAAGGCTTTATTTTTGTTTTTAAGTATTCTTTCTGATCTTATCCAGAGGTTGAATAGTTTTTGAAAGTAGTAGGTTGTAAGGTGGCATATTGCAGATGGGTCTTTTTCTGTTGGAACGCCCTGGCCGAGGCGCGACTCCTCGGGAGTCGGGACCATCATCTGGGATAATGAGGTCATCGTACATGAGGTCCATACCCATGTTAGGGAGAATACTACCTAGGTACCTACTAGTGTACGGCATACGTAGCGGGATTAAATTCCACTGGAACAAGGTAGATTCGGGTTGACTGCTATTAGAGCGGCCTTTATTCGATATTACATATACCTAGAATCTTCTATCTCCCAGACAGATATAGGCACGCACAGAGAAAGAGCATATGAGTTGCGTGGGTAATCTCATCTTGGACGACCATTAGTAATGGATGCATTTTCCTACCTAAATTCTATATAGCGTCTCCTACCTCGGGATTTCCAGAGGTCAAAGTAATAGAACACGACACGATATAACAGAACACTTAGCACGAATGTCTCAGCTGAATGTGCCGCCGCCTTGTTTCCAAGCTGACGCCATGGCAAGCATCTTGGAGATATCCTGCCTCTGCTCGTCGTCGGCAGGGAAGACGTAATCGACATACTCCTCGAAGGTGTCGTCCTCGAGCCTGCGCCGACGCTTCACCTTGCGCGGCATTTGCCTCTGCACCTTCTCTATGTCCTCCTCGGAGCCGTGCGTGCGCTCGAAGGACAGCCAAGCGTTGAGGAGCGATACCCGCTCCTCCTTGAGGTCTTTCTCCCTCATGCTCTTATATGCACGCTCAAATACGCTGCGAGCGCGTATCTTGGCTTCTTCGCTGACGGGCCGCTCCTCGGCCTCGCCTTCGGCCTCTTCTTCGTCTTCCTCGGGGATGTTGATCTCGAAGTGCGCGTAGCTAACCCACACCTTGACATGATCCGTCTTTGCGAGCAGCCGCTCATACAGGTTGCGTGTCTTATCATACTCGCCCTCCTCCTCTTCGAAATCAATATATGCTTTCCACAGAAGCTCAGGCATGTCCAGGACGGGTTGACTGATGGCCAGTTCAAAGATAGCCCTCGTTCTCTCCAGGTCGTCTAGACCTCTCTCGAGTTCGGCAAATTTGATCCACGTCTGACAGTTGGCCGGGTTCCATTCAAGGTGCTTTTCGTAAAGTGTCCGGCATCTTACAAATTCGAACAATTTAAGCTCTAACTCGACATAGCCTTTGAATAGCTTGTCTTTGGGACACATGCCAATGGCCTGGCCAAGCGCCTTCCGTGCTGTTGTTAGTTCGCCCTGGCGGATTTCAAACTGTGCCTTGAGCAGCCAAATCTTGGCAAACGAAAACTTCTTATGGGGTATTAGATCCAGGCATAGTTTGTAAATCTGACGAGCCCGGGTGATATCTTTGGCCTCCATCTCCTCCCATAGTGCGTAGAATATCCACAGGTAAATATATCGGCGCCAATGTCGCTTCTCCTGGGTCGGAGGGACTTGCGCCACGGCTCGCTCGTACACGTCCCTCACACGGTCTAGATCGCCCGATGTTTCTTCCAGGCGGGCATAATCGAACCATATGTCGTAATTCTTTGGGTTTTCTTTAATCTGGTCTTCATAGATGCGCCTCCTCTTCGACAGTACGACGTCCTCAACGCCGTCTCTATCACCGTACTGTTTTTCAAAAGTGGTGTAAGCCTTGTGCAATCCCATGGATTTGGACCGTGGAAGACGGTCGAGAGCGTATTTGTAGATAGCCCTAGCACGCTCGTACTCTTTCAGCTTGGTCTCAAATCTAGCATAGGCGATGAATAACCTTTCATCCACGAACTCGTCGCCGAGAGCTTCGACGGCGGCGCCAAATACTTCGCGGACCAGGTCACTGGTACCAAACTCCTCCTCAAACTTGGCCCACTTGATCCAGTTACGCGGCTCGGGGCGGACGATTGTGAAGCGCTCGAATATGGCGCGGGCACGGTCATACTCGCCGTAGCGTTTCTCCAGCTTGATGTAGGCGCTCCACGCAGCCTCATCAGGCTCCCACTCCATCCATCTCTCGAAGACCTGCCGCGTGCCGGGGATGTTCCCCAACATTTCTTCCATGTAGACATACTTATACCATAGCTTGTCGACTCTCGGCAGGATGGTAACGGCGCGGTCGAGGAGGTTTCTGGCGTGGTTGATATTCCGATTTCTCATCTCGGCCTCGATGTAGCGGATCCACAGCACGACGGACGTGGCGTCGACGTCCAGGGCCCTCTCGAAGATGGAGCGCGCGCGCTTGAATTCCTTCTGCTCGAGCTCCCATGTAGCATAGCGCATCCAGTTGTTCATGTTGATCCTGTTGCGCCTGACATAGTCTTCAAACTCCTTGCGCTTGCGGCCCTGGAACTCATGGAGCTCTTCGAGATCGGCGAACCGCTGTGTAGGGGCCTGTATGCCGGTCTCCTGGCGATCGACGGCCTCTCGAAGCAGCTGCTCGGCCGAGATCTGGATAGGCGCGGCCGCCTTGTTCTTGACCCTCGGAGGGCCGCGTGAGGACTCCATCTTCGTGATTTCGACAGTGTTTTGGATTGGCAAAAGGGTAGGTTCACAGGTTCTCCGAGCAGACTACTACTGTATCGAATAATAGAAAATTTCAACCATGCGGCGATCAGTTCTTGGCGGTGAGGCTGCAAACGAGAAGAACGAAAGGGAAACGGGAGCTGATGCAGTCTATGTAGATGTTTGCACGCGCCTGTTGATACTAACCTAGGAATTTACCTAGGTAGGTACTAAGGCATACTAACCAAATATGGTCTAAGCACACAGATCAGGGCCCGCTTTATTTTATATGTAAGACGCGGCTTGCCAAGGCTACATTTACCTACCTAGGGTTCCACTTTAATTATCTCCCATCTTCCATTTGCCCCAAGTATTACCCAAACCGCGTCAACATCTCCTCTCTTACGAGCATTATCATCGTATGACACGGCGGCGACAGCTTATCAACCGATGGCAAAATGTCGACGCTAGCGGATGAACTACTTCAGGATTTCGAAGACTCGGGCTCCGAAAATGGCGATGTTCAAAATGACACCGGACTCGATCTCGACAACGGCGCAGCCTTGTCGCCTCCCGGCCGCGACAGTGCGCAGGAACATGGCGACATGATGCTCGACGGCGATGAAGAGGACGAGCCGGACGAGGACGAAGACATGGCGGGCATGGACGGGCCTGCGAATGCGATGGATATGGAGGATGAAGAGGCTGCCAAAGCGCGGGTTGAGAAGATGCAGCTGGGAAACGTTAACGACGTGCGCAAGGTCACCAGCGTCATGGACAAGCTGGAGTCGCTCCTCAAGGTTAGTCAACCGCATCCCCCTCCCCAAACCCCTTTTCAACTGGCGATGCATGTGTTGTTTACATCTACCGGCTTGAGTATCAGACCTGAGACCTGAGAGACCTGAGACCTGACCGATTCGCTGGGCTCCTACAGGACATAGCTCGTTTCCAGTCGAAGCCCCTCTCGCAAGCGACCACCAACGTCGGCAATATCGAAGACAACCCCGAATACAAGATCCTCACCGAGTCGAACACGCTATCCACTCAGATCGATGGCGAGGTAATGAAGGTGCACAAGTTCATCAGAGATCACTACTCCGCTAGGTTCCCCGAGTTGGAGACCTTGATCCAAAACCCCATCGAGTACGCCAAGGTCGTCGCCATTCTCGGCAACGGCCCCATGGATTCAGACAGCATCAGAGCTATACAGGACTCCACCAATAACCCCCTGCGCGAGTCTCTCAAGTCCGTGCTCGACGGTCCGTCACTGATGGTTGTCACTGTCGAGGCTACCACAAGCAAGGGCCACGAAATCACTCAGGATGAGCTTGAGCGTATCCTCCAAGCTTGCCATATGATTATAAGTATGGACAAGGCTAAGAAAACGTTGACCGAATACGTTCAATCACGGATGAGCATTTTTGCACCTAACTTGACGGCCGTGGTCGGATCATTAACAGCGGCCCAGCTCATCAACACGGCTGGTGGCCTAACAAATTTATCTAGAGTACCTGCTTGCAACATTGCCGCGTGGGGCACCAACAAGTCGAGGAGCGCTGCCTTTGCGACCAACACATCGATTAGACAGCAGGGCTTTTTGTACTATTCCCCCATTATTCGCGGTGTTCCGAACGATCTCAAGAAGAAGGCTATGAAGGCCGTGGCGGCTAAGTTGGTCCTTGCAGCTCGTGCCGACACAAGCCATGCTACTCCTGATGGCTCATATGGAGAGGAACTTCGAACCCAGTGTCTAGAGCGTCTGGATAAAATTACAGAACCACCCCCAAACAAGGGACAGCGAGCCTTACCTGCCCCGGATGATAAACCTTCCCGCAAGCGAGGCGGTCGCCGCGCCCGGAAGGCGAAAGAAGCGGTCGCCATGACGGAAATACGGAAGGCGCAGAATCGGATGGCCTTCGGCAAGGAGGAGAAGGAGACTGGCTATGGCACTGGTGATTCTACAGTTGGTCTGGGCATGATAGGCCAAACCGGTGACGGTCGTATTCGAGGCATGCAAATCGACAACCGGACACGAGCGAAACTGAGCCAGAAACATAAAGGTTGGGGAGGTGCTACGCCTGTTGGTGGTGCGGCGTCATCACTACGTGGTTTTGGCCAGTCAGCCAGCAATATCGACCTTCGGGGCAAGGGCTTACGCACCTCGGGCGTGGGTTCAACCATCGGAGGCGGAGCAGGGACAGCGTCCTCCTTGGCATTTACCCCTGTTCAAGGTCTTGAGCTTGTGGATCCGAAGGTTCAGGCCGAACTCAGTCGTAAGAGAAAGGCAGAAGAAGATCGCTGGTTCAAGGGGGGTACCTTCACCCAGGTCGGCGGCGGCGCTAGCTCTACCAATGGTGGGTTCAGAGTTCCTGAGCAACCACCCAGCAAGAAGGTCGACACTGGTGCTGGCAAAATGGGTCCTCCAACGTTACCCACCAAGAAATAGTCGCTCGAACAGCTTCGCCTAGCAAGGCACCTAAGAAAGCAAATGTGTGGTACTACAGACTGTAAGATGATGGCCCAAATGCACGTGGTAGCTCCTATGAGGGTCGTTTAGTGTACACCGACATATTGGGGAGGGTGCGGAATCGGGTTAAGCATTTAGCATGGCGTTTATCTGTGGAACACCTGGCCCTCTAATATATTATTTACGTACGGTTTAAGACCTTTTCAGTTGCGTGTTGGATGAGAGACATTGAGTGTTACAGCCCATGACTACCTGGCTTGAGTGTATAAGGAACTGGCGTCATTTGCCCATATGACCCGAGTATCTGCGTTTAAGCTTCAGCTAGCGCTGTCAAGGATGCCACTTTACCGAGACCTTGACCCTGTACTCCGGAACTTTATCAGTTATTATTTTGATGTGTTATAATCGAAAATGATACCCAGCGAATACCGACAGCACTATTAGGAATTGGACCCAATCCCCCGGATGGCTCACACGGTGAGGAGTCCACGTATACTAGGAGCATCACGCTGATCGTATGCCAACTTTGGCGACGTCAACTCAAATAATTCTCTCTGGAGAGGTGAGATTATGGTGTATATAGTAGCAGGTGGGTAGCCTGGTACCATGGAATATCTGGCCTCCTACCATTAGCTGTATCCCTGACCTATTGTCGACATTTGCTATAATGGTGGATAGTCAAAATATGCCTGCCGTGAGGGTGAGCGAGGATGCTCGAGGGCACGCTTTATTGTTCACACACATCCCGTCGTCAACTGACATGCTTCCTAGACCTTGAGGAGAAGGCTGTAGATGGGTTCGCCCTATGCTCTTGGCGTATCCGGGAAGAGATTCCGTGGGTAACGACTCTTGCTAGGCGGCTATAGGTGCTTCCTAGCTTGGACGAATGCTACTTACGGGTCGCGAGGTGCCGGCTAGATCGAGACATGAGCTCTTGTACTACCTCAGTCCCTGCGCCCTTGCCTCCCCCCACGTGAGGCTTTCCGTGAAGGGGTGGCAAACATTGAAATCAGGTTCTAGTTGCCCCATGACGAGTAGATGAAGTCGCTTTGCGTCCTTGGCTGGCGTATACGACCCAAGTACCGCGGACAACGGCCGGGGAGACCCAAATACATTATAAGCGTCTGGAGCGGCTTCTCAAATGTGCCATATATCCACGTTGAATGGACAGTTGTACTAGATAGTCGGGAATGGGGACAAGAGTCTTCGCATATACGAGCAGAAGTTTTTACTGTAGTTCGAAGGTATCTATCTACTAAGACTCCGACTCCAACGTACGTTTAACATCGCCACGACTAACCTTTGCATACTCGCCTGTTCCGTATGCAGTGCGAAGCTGTCGAGGTACGCCGTGCATTGAGCGTGTCATCTCGTCGTAGCATGCACGCACAAAGTATACGTGCTTATACCGCGCTTGGTACAACCTCCCGAGTCTCAATTGATGATTAGGCCACTCTTCCACATGCATGCTGCGTTACGTACGATATATGCGAGATTGATAGAAGCCGCAAAGTGATGTGCTGTGCTAACAAAATGTGCTGTTCGCTGATCTAGCCTCTGACATCCCTGAAACTGATTAATAAGCGTAACACAGGAGTATACTCTCCGATTACTCTAAGCGATCGGTAGCGTGTGCCACACGTCCACTCATGCCGTCTCTCCCCTCGTCGTATGTATGCAGGCAAATATTACGCTTCCACTTGCCTGACCTCGGTTAGGTTGTGAATGATCCAAAGCACTCTACATTGCAAGCTGGGACACGAACATGGCTCTCGACTCGAAGTATCGGGGTGCAAGCTCTGTAATCCCTGACTCACAAGTGCATATGATCTAGACTATGCCTTCGCCACTATTATGGGAGCTGTGGGCTAGTAATCATGGAGATAGGACCGAGCTAGATAGTGACCGAATCAACGAACCCTGAGAGCGAAAGGAGAGAAAAGGGGGGTGAGGGGGATTGGGGAGGAGACAACTAGAGTCGAGGGTTCGCTCGTTCATGAAGGAGGGGATGCGAAAAGCCCAAACCCCGCACCATATGACATGGGAGATTGCAAGAATCCCATCCACAATCTCTCCCACCCATTCCGCTGTTGTGCAACTACACTAGGAAGCATCAACCCCTCACCCAAATAGGAGCGTCTTGAGTTTTTGTGCGCGCCCGGCTTGGCCGGACACCTCATAGGGAGACAAATCGATTGTCGCTTTTCTCCATTTTCTAATGTCACGCTTTGCACAGGCGCCAGTTCAGAAGCGCATCCTCAGTCTCGCACCTATACCCTTCCCCCCACCTTTTTGGTCTCCCTTTGATATAGTATGCAGCCGTTCTTGGTCAAGCTCCCGAATGTGGCCGTCGAGGAGATGCCGGCCCAAAATGGCAATGATCGGCGACAGTCGACATTTCCGTTTCGACTGCATTCAGTCATTTCCGTGTCATAATGGGTCCGTTTCGCGGGCTCGCCTCACGACACGACTCGCTCCGCATGGCGTTACGTGCGGAGGCTGTGTTCATGAGTATTTTCAAGGGCGCTGAGCGCGTGGTAGGGAGTCATTGGCTGACTGGCGTCGGGATGTCGCCATCGTCTCTTAATTGTAGAATCGTTACACAGTCGGTTTGGGTTCGTTACCAAGGGGCGTGGGTTGTCTGGTCGCCGAAGGGATGGTATTCGACTGACGCATGTCAAGCTCCGCATGCTCAAGTTTCCCTTTGGTCAGGAGCTGTCCTCCTATAACGCCCATCCACCCTCAAAACATCCATTGTCTGTGTCGACGCGGTCAGCCAACTATCGTCGCCCGTTAGGAACTGTAGGCGATCGTGTAAGCAGAGCGAAGACTGCTCCTGAAAATACATGAGACAGTAAGCCAGAAGACGATCGAGGTGTCTAACTGCTCGGGGTGACTCGGAGTAACTTGCAGTAACGCTGGTTTCTGAACACGCCGCCTCCAGTCGGTGTCTGAAGCGTCACTACTTGGAACTGTAGGCGTGTTCCAGTCACAGGACGAAGTTCTGCTGCTGGTATGTCTCGGGGTCTCAAGACGGCCGAGATATACTCGATTCCAAGTGAATGCGACCAAGCGAACAACAGCACCGGTGGAATACACCTATGAGAAAACCCTCAACTCATGAGCCACCCGGGCAAGTTATACAGAAGCGCCAATGAGCATTGTAAGTAGTTGGCGAACATGGGCTCGGACGGGGTTGAGCGTCGTGGCACGCTCCGGTGTCTAAAACCCTCGGGCAAAACAACAGATGGCCAAGACGAATGTCGAGGTTGTGAGACGAACACGTTGGATACCAAGCAACGCTTTGCTCATCTATCCATCTCCATCCGCCTATCCATCCAAATCATTATCCTTACCCTTAGCCTTATCCTTTATCCTTATCCCTCTCCCTATCCCGTATTGTTCATAGCGTGCGGGTGAGGTTGGGAAAAGTGCCAGGGGACAGACAAGACGTGCTCCTCTGTGCACAGGAAAGTTGTAGAACAGAATTAAGATCCACTGTAGAGCAGGTACCTGGATAGGGTACTGACTGCAGCACCGCTTTGGCAACGACGAAGCATCATTCCTTCTCCCGGCGCCCCGTCTGTCTTGTTCTGTGACATGACCGCCGTGGGCTGGTGGGTTAGTGGACCAGTGGGACCCGGTGGGCCGCAGTGGACCCTGTGCCTGGGGACTCGAGCATCGGCGGGTTTGAAATCCTCGATGCCACACACAATGTGTCGATCGTCACGCCTACTCTCGAGATGCGTTGTGCTCCCGGCGGGTTAGCACCCATTCGCTACCACTAGTACTTGTATCCGTGGTAACCTTTGGAAGACTCTTTACCCTCTCCTACTAAGCAACATGGCCTTTTCTAGAAGGTCGTCCGATCGCGATCTGTGATCTGTGCCCCCTTGTTTCTGTCTGCGTCTGTTCTGTTCCGTGCGTTCCTTTTTTTTTTTTTCTCTCAAAGTCGACTTACCCACGCGCTTGGTCCAGCACCTACAGTAGATGCAACCACCAATGAAAAGAGCACAACGTCCCCGGCGCCGGTACACATGGCATTAGACCCTGAGATTTCGAGGTCTAAGTGTGGAGTCGGAGTGTACCACCCGAGCCACCATGTTTCGACAGTGAGAGGTACATACAACTTGGAAAATATCGAAACTAGGCGGCAGAGATGTTGATCTGGCTGGTCATGGTGGACTACCATGTGCACCATGATACTGGTGTCAGTAGGTCCAATCGGGTCATTTATTCTCTGTTACCCAAAACATATTTACGTCCATGATAGGGGTCCCTCGATAACCCAAGATTGGCAAAAGCTGCATCATCTACCTAACCGTCTAAACATAAAAACTACTGTACTCCAGCAGTACGCCTGCATGTGGATAAGTAACGTATCGTCAGCCATCACCCGACAAGATATTTCTTCAGGGTATCGATATAAATGAGCCAAATCCCTTTAAACCTGTGGGGATCGCACTTACTGAGTAGATGTGTTCTAATAGTACCGTAGACAGGCTGCTGGAGCACTGCCCCCAATGCCCGGGCGCAAGGGTCTATCGGCAACAATGGAAGGTACCATAGATACAGACATGTACCTATCTCAGTGGCATACTTTCCTAAAGATATGCCTACTTGTACGCTATACTAGCGTGGTCATGGGCCCCACATGCCTAGCAACCCGATGTACAGGGCGCACTATGAGTCCTTCGATCGCCTGGCCAAATCTCGATCTGCTTGCCCTGCGTGTCTTCATGCTGGCTATGATCGGTTACTGATCGGCCACCCGTGCTTTTGTTCTCGATAATCTGCCCGGTTTTTCACCCTTGTTTCTCATTGAGTTGGCATTGAGGACTGGACCTTTTGCTCCTAAAGGTCTCTGGCCAATCTCTAGGACGTCATCGTCTTCGTCCCAGCCTAATGTCTCACCTATCGTGATAACTGCCCGGCGGGGTTGATTGGCGATTATGCCTCATCGAGTCCTCGGTCAACTTGCTCTACCAGGTACACTCTACAGCACCAACGAACAGACCGCCTCAGAGTACGGCAAAACGTAGGGAAACCTTAGCGCTGCTGCAGCGGGACGCTCGTTGCGATGGATAGACGGCTGCTGCAACGATCAGGGCGCAATCGGTATGCCATGCGCTACATACACGGCAACAATACCCTTAGACTACACCACTGCGCTAGTGCGCAGGGTTCTCGACGGTCCCCGGGGTGTGGCATCGTTACTGTAGCTACAGTAGTGCACCTTCTCTTTGCCATTGGCGTGGCTTGATACACTCGACACTATACCACCTGCTGTAGTAGTGTACAGTAGGTAGTACGAGTTTTCTCGTTTGGCCGAATGCGACCCAGTGAAGGATTCGTTAGGGCGCGCTGCTAGTGGTCAAACCGTCGGCTGCTCCATGCCACTGAAGGATGCAAAAGGAAGTGATAGGCAGCGATCGAGATGCAGGTGGGGCGGGTAAGTATGGCATTCTTGGAAAAGCAGCATCGAGAAAAGGAGAATGCCATGACATTGTCCGCGTGTCATCCATAAGTCTCTTCGATGTATCCCGCAGCCTCCCAAGCCGCTACCCGGGGACACGAGTTGCTAAGCCCATGTATGATACGGCAGATGCATCATACCTAGCAGATCGCCCCTCCGGTACCGAGACGTCAGAGGGTCGTCAGTATTAACAGCACCAGGATAAAAATGGAGGATCTGGTTGGCCAGCCGGCGCCTACAGTCGTTGGGCGGACAGCCTAATTGGCTCTTCAGCTAACGGTCACAGCTAGCTACCTAGTTCCCTACAGTAGAATAGAGTAACGGTCACGCTTAGGAGCAGCCCGAACCCTCGGTAAAGAGCACGGCTCGTCAAGGTAATAATGATATTATTTTGACCTCACGACGGGCACGACTTGAAGGAAAATACGGTAAATAGCTGTACCCGCGGAGATTCTGACAGGCAGTAACAAACGATGTTGCTACTATGCAAAGTAGTCACTGCGTAGACCTGACAGCGGGTACCACAATAGTTTCGGCTCGCCGTTAGCCATGTTAAACGAAAGGCAGCTTCATCTAGATGTCAGTGCTAGATGCTGTACACTATGGGAAACAACTCTTTACATAGAAAATCTACCCATATTGAGACATTCCGGTGTTGTCTGGTCCCCTTTCTGCGGGTGCTACTGGACCCTGATTTCGAGATCAATCATTACTTACATATGTATGTACGTACTTACCACTAGGGATATGTGGTTGGTAGTATACGAACATATGTGTATGCGATTGCGATCCCTGATCATGACGGTGCGTGGGCGTTTGCTGATCGATTCACTTACTACATGCGTACATACTGGGCATAGGACCCTTATTCTCATTTACACATTCCACCGTACCACCACTAGTACGGGGTAATGGGCGAGAGCGTGACAAAGCCCATCGGCCAAGTCATCCGAACCATCTTCTTCTGTGGTTAACTCTCTGAAAACGTTGAAGTAGAGTTGAATTATGCATAATGAGCTTGAGGATGCATTATGACAACCAGCGTCTCCCAACTCTAAATCTTGAAGGAAAGAATACACTTAACCTTCTACGCCGCTTATACACGCCTACTCCTACACGTATACATGCACACATTGCAGGAGACAAGTATGGGGTTGATCATTCGCACTAGCATGCAAGAACTGTTCGTCCCTGAAAATAGGCCTATGGGCCCAGAGGAACTCGGACACACTTGTCGGTGCAGATGTACATGGGAGATACATACTAGACTAAGTACATGGGTCTCGTCAGACATGGCATGCTGCTACTTACTGTCGTATGTAGGGTACATGTGAAACCACAAGTAAGTATTACGCATATGTAGGGTTGGAATATACCTAACACCTACGTGCCCTGTCATCCCCACCCCTGCCCAGTCCCACCCCATAACTTCAGATGCACCTGTAGCAGCAACATCTTGCGCAATTCATCACAGCAGAAACAGGTACCTCTGGCATCAAGAAGACCCTCTGCGTGCCCCTGTAGAGCCCTTTTCTTTAGTCCACCTAGGTTGGCCATGAAAAGAGCTTATTATAGCCAGCATCTATTTTATTTATATACATGTTAGTAATAAGCTATTTATATAATATATAAAAGTTTTTTATTTAAAGGTTATATTAATAAATATATTTTTTAATAAAAACTAGGTATAATAAATTATATATAAATAAAGAAATAATATTAATTAATAAAATATTATTAATTATATATTTTTTATTTTCTTTTCTTTTTTTATTAAATTATTTATTATTATTTTATAATTTTTTATAATATATATTTATTATTTAAGTTTTTTTATATAATAATACGCGCGTAATATTATTATATTTAAAAAGACGCGTAAATATAATAAAATTAATAATAATAATAATAATAATAATAATAATAATAATAATAATAATAATAATAATAATAATAATAATAATAATAATAATAATAATAATAATAATAATAATAATAATAATAATAATAATAATAATAATAATAATAATAATAATAATAATAATAATAATAATAATAATAATAATAATAATAATAATAATAATAATAATAATAATAATAATAATAATAATAAGAAGAATAATAATAAATTAAAATAATAAATTTTTTTATGTATTATAATATTTATATATAATTTAATTTTTTATATAATTAGTTTTTTTAATATATTATAATATTTTAATTAATTTTATTTTTTAAAAAAATAATTTAAATATATAAATAATATATTAAATTATTATTAATATTAATATTTTATTTTTTTTATTTTTTTTTATATTTAAAATTAATTCTTTAATGATTTTTTATTAAAATTTAAAATAATAATTTTATAATTTTTTTATAATAAAATTTAATAAATTAAAAATAATATAATTTTTTCAATATTAATAATATTTATTATAATATTATATTATTATTAATTTTTTTATAATAATTATTTATATTTTATAATAAAATAATTTAAAAAATTAAATAATTATTAAAAGTTTATATATAATATTCTTTTTAAAACTAAAGTTTTTTATAAAAAAATAATTAACAACTTTTATTTAAATAAACTATAATTATATATATATTTTATTATTATTAATATATATTTTTATATAAAGATTATTATTTTTCAAAATTATATATAAATAATAAAAAATTAAAAGCTCGAATATTTATTTTAGATTATTAATAATAATAAATCTTTTTTAGTTTTTAATTTATATATATTAATTTTTTATTTTTATTATTTATATTTTTAATATTAATTTATTAATATAATATATATTAAAATAAAATATTATTTTAATAATTAAAATTATTTATATAATTTATTATATAAATTTCTTTATTAATTAAATATATTATTTTAATAAAATAATATTATTTATATTTAATTATATAATTTAATTAATTAATATTAAATTAAATTATTTTATTATAAAATATTTAAAATTCTTAAATAATTTTAAATATATATTATTATTATTTAATTTATAAATTATTTTTATTAATTTTATAATTATTATTTAAATATTATTAAAATAATATTAAATTTTAAAATATAATACTTTTTAATATATATAAAATATTATTATTTACGATAAAATTAATATTTTTTTAAATTGATTAATAATAATTATTCATTTATAAAATATTTTTTAATACTATAATAATAAAAATAATAATAATATATAATTAATATTTAATATCTTTATATATTTAAAAAAAAAAAATTAAAACTTTAATTATTTATATTTCTTTTTGTATTTTTGTAATAAATAATAATAATAAAAATAATAAAAATAATAATAATTGGTTTTAATATAGTTTATATAATGAAATTTTATTTTTAAAAATATTTTTATTTTATTTTTATAAAAAACTTATATAAAAAATTTATATATATTATTATTTAAAATATAAATTAAATTATATTATATTAATTTATTTTAAATAGTTTATATATAATTTTAATATTTTAAAAAAGTATATTTTAAAATAATATATTATAATATATTTAAAGAAATTATTTTAAATTTAATTATTAAAATATATAATTATTAATCTTTTAATACAATTTATAAAGAATTTAATATAAATATATATAAATTATTTAATTAAAATTTTTTAATTTATAAATAAATCTTTAATAAAGATTATTTAATATATAAATTTATTTATTTTATAAATATAATTTAAATTTAAATATATTATAATAATTTTAAAAAATAATAAAAAAATCTTCTTTTATTTTATTATAATTATATATAATTTAAACAATTAATTATTTAAAAATACATTTATTAAATTAAATTAAAACTATAAAAAATATTATTATTAATATTTAATTATAATTTTATTTTTTAATTATTTTTTAATTAATTATTTTTTAAAAGAAATTTTTTATATTAAAATATAATTTTTTTTTATAATTTTATTTTAAATATTTTTTATATATTAATTAATTATATTTTATTATATTTTATTGAATAATCTTTAATTAAAATATATTTAAATAAAATTATTATTTTTATTATTATTAATATATTATTCTTTAAATTTATATAATAAATAATAAATTTATAAAATATTAAAATATATTATATAAATAATTTAATAACAAAATTATAATTTAAAATTCTTATTTTTTAAAATAATTTTATAATTAAAAATATTTAATTTTTTAATATATAAAATAATCTTTTTTAAATAAATATAATATTATTTAAAAAAAGATATTAATATTAAATTAAAACTTTAAAAAATATATTTACTAGTATAACTGTTAAATAAAAAGCTTACTTATATTATACAAATAGCTTATTATTAATGTATCTATAGGGAAGAGAGTGGATGCTGGCTATAATAGGCTCTTTTTATGGCTAACCTAGGTGGACTACTTTTCTTGGCCCCGTGCTAGGCCCCAGCTGCGCTAGGCGTTGCTCATGCAGCCCCTCAGAGCACCCCGGTCTTGAATGAGCCCCGCTTCCCACTTAGTGACCCTATGTTCCGGTCCCAGCAAAAGACCCAGCGGCGGTCCTAGTGCTCAGGTACTCTCCCTAGTGGGGGGCCTTTGGGTTCCGCTCTGGGGACCTTGGAAGGGTGGGCAGCAAGTAGTGGTCTGTAGTGGGCAGGGTACCTGGCACAGGGTACCTTGGGCCAGTGGAGGAGGTGTACACCGCGCCTACTTCGTTCTCTGTGTGCAGTACCACGTCCTCCTGCCGCTTGGAAAACGGGCCTCGATGGGATTCATCGCTTTCCCATGTTTGTCTTTTTAATGCGACAACTGCACCTGTCAAGCATTTCTTCTGTCCCTCCAATATTTTCTCGCTCTCCCATGCTCTGCTCTGGTCTTCTCCTTATTCCACCGACAGCGAACATCAAGCAATAAACAACACCTCAATTGTCCTCTACTACACCGTTTGAGTGTCACATCCGTTCAGTCACAACCCTCGCAGTCGTCTCTCCCTCTCTCCTTGACGGCGATTCTAGCCCGCGCACTCTCACCTCAACGACGCTTGCGCCGTCGGCCTAACACATAATCTCTCTCTGTCTGGTGTTCCATCTAATAGAACTGAAGATATCAGCTCCAGCTCCAGCTCCAGCTCCAGCAGCGGTCTCATTGTCCTGTATTGGCGTGCTCTCATGATATACTGCGCCTCTTGACATCTTCATCGTGTCTTGGTCTGATACGTGTTGCTCGTGTGTGCTATTCTTGCGATCTCCTCACCTGTGCCAATACGTCTTTCACTAGGCTTTTTACGCTTGCTAAGTCCAGAACTTACGCCACCAGCTCATCCTGGCCCACTCCGCTCTTTGGTGACTTCCATCGGATACGGAGCGTGCAAATTTCGAGCTTCCCCCAAGGTCTTTCGCCTCGTCTCGGAGGTATTTCCTTTACGTGTGCCTCTGCGGTGCTCCGCTCTGTAGCTGTCCTTCATTCTCGACCAGTTTCAAATTCAGAGTCAGATCCGGATATTCCATCTACCACAATGCAAGCTCGCGACGCTACAGGCCGCCAGGTATCGCTGCTGAATGATGACATCTATGCCAGCCGGCCGTCTTATTCATCGCCAACTCACTATATCTCAGGGGGCGACCAATCACCGCTAGCCCGCACTCCGGAGCTCATGCGTTCAGACTCCTACGATTCTAATGCCAGTTACGACGCCATCTCCCCGTTAACCCCTAATGTCTTTGATTATTCTGTACGCCCCTATTACGACGACTATCTTCAGGACAAGCAGCCCGCCCTGAAGCACCACGCCTACATTGCAGCCCATCGTGCAGGTTCATGTGAAGATGACAGCTCAAACGCCTCTCAAGAGAAGCCAGGCAAGCGCTACCCCTGTCGGTACCGAGAAACTCATGGTTGCGAGAAGACCTTCACTACGTCAGGCCATGCGTCACGTCACTCAAAGATCCACACAGCTGAGAAGGCAGTCCAGTGCACATTCCCGGGCTGCCACAAAAAGTTCACGAGGGCAGACAACATGAAGCAGCACCTTGAGACCCACTTCAAAGACAAATCGAGAGCATCTGGCTCCTCCAAGTCAAAGAGCTCTACTGTGTCATCGTCCAAGCGTGGGTCCGTGTCTTCCAAGTCTTCTTCGTCAGTCCCGAGCAACCGAGCATCTCGTGACATACAAATGTGGGATGTTGAGCAATACGGCGCCGATTATATGCCCCTGCCCTCTCCTGGCGGTGTCTGGGACATGCGAAGTCTGAATTCACCTCTGTTGAGTCGCCCAGGGGCCGCCCGGACGAGCAGCGGCTTAGACGCCTTAGCAGCCATTGCCTGCCAGGAGGGTGCTTAATCTCTGCCGCCCCCCCCCCCCCCCCCCCTCTCTCTCTCCCTCTTGACAAAAATTGATGGTACCAGTCAAGGCACGGCTTCAAATCGAAACCCGGGCTGCTGACTCAATGGTTCGATGGCTTGGATTACGTTCTCGTTTGGCTTTGCTGCGCAAGGACGGGTTTGGCGGTTTCTTGGCACGGCGTTGGCGGCATTTCCCATGTTCAAATTTCGTGGGCTCGCATTCGATACCTGGGGTCGCAAGCATATGACGGCGCACCACACTGCTTTTTGCATTAGTATTATAAGACGGCTGAGGAAGCCGCTTGAGCAATCAAAGGAAGCATTGCCTTTTTTCGCGCGGCCAAAGTAGCCGCATACCGGACGCATCGCGGATACGTTGCTCGTTTTTCCCCATTGTTTCCTTCTTTTTTCTTCTCTATGGTACTTCTTGACACATGGATAAGGGTTAACGACGGGGATATGCATATATATTATATATGTTTCTGTCTGTATGGGTTTCGCGCCAGCTGTGTACAGACGGACGTTTCTACTGAGGGAACTGCGCTGAATGATCATATACAGCCCCTTGTTATGGAGCAGCATTTAAGTTCCGGGTCGGCATCGGATTGTGTACGATTTTTTTCTGTACAGGCATCAGATACCAAACATCACCCGGCGGGGGAGTACATAGCATACGAAAATTAGAGCGATGATTTGATGAATATACGACTTTAATAGTTGCCTTCAATACTGACTCTGCTGATGGCGGGACGACCGCTACACGTCTTGTAGGAAATGAAGCTAGTGAGCAAGTTCGATAAGGGCCACTCTGGAAGTTACTTAACTTGCTGCACCACGTATCAGCAGAATTTCGTGATAAAGTCTTCAGGCATCTACAACGCTTGGTGGCCCACGGCACCACACATGGTTTACAAGGCAAGGCACGACTATCATCCCTACCACTAATATGTGCGCGCGAAACCTCTGACGACGCTTTTCCGTGTGCTGTGCTCATGCAGCACGATGTTACGATCCAGAGGGCGTGCAGCAGGCAGGTTTAGATATACTCCTAGACATAACAAGATTTCCGCAAGGCTGTTGGCTGATCTGTTACGCCTCGCTGGTGATCCACCCTTTTCACAGACGGCTGGCTTGACGGGATGGTTTACACTATTAAAAAGGCTACAAAGCGACCCTTTCTGGTACTGACTCTCCTGACCACCAGTGCTTTTACTGTGCTGTGCCGAAATAGACACCGAATACCTCAAGTGTACCGGACTAGGCTGTGTGTGCTAAGGCATAAACGATGCAAATAGACCTTATTTTTTTTTTTCTTTCTTTCTCGTTCCTTCCTTTCTTGCTTCTCTAGGTCGGGGTCTTTTGGCACGACGCTACCTTTCCGCCGGCTAGCTCGGAGGAGACTGGGGGTCCCTTCGCGAGCGAATGTACAGTAGAATTGGAGTTCGAGTTTGGCGAAACCAGAACTGGTAAGCCACAAAAGCGTGGTGGTCAAAAATAGGTGATCGTCAGAGTCCAAGTCTACCTACTAATAGCCGAGTTTCTACTAATGACGTGTACATGTCAGCAAAAATTGGCATATTAACTTGCGCGCAATTACTTGATTGGGTATAGACCCGCCCTGTATGGGTATGTACCGGTATATCCCACGCTAGGCCAGGTACCAGAGGGAAGGACGCCAGGAAAAAAAAAAAAAAAAAAGGAAGGAAGATAAGATCGACGACATCATCTTGCAGTTCTGTTCCTCGCTACCCCAGAGCCATTTGCACGCGCCAGATAATTAGTACCTTCCCTCTACTAAGGTACTACTATCAGTACCTGAGGCAGCTACGGAAATTAGGTAGGTACAGAAGCTAGGCATATTTGTACTTGTCAGGCTTATTGGGCCCTGCATCATGCAACTACTCATCATCCAGGGTCCTTTTTGGCCCTTTTGTCCTTCTTATCCCCCTCTGTTTCCCACCCAACTCTTTGGTCCGCTTCTCCTGTCAGTCAGTCCCGTCCTGTCAGAATGGACACTTGCATACGCACCAATGCGATTCTGGTCTCGTGCCTTGTGCCGCCGCACTATTAGGTAGGCCTCGTGGGCCTCGCGCCTGGTTGCTCGACTTCTCTCCAAGGCACACTGTATCGAAGCACACCGCTTCGGACAGGAGCGTCCGTGCGGAATTGGTCAACACCAGCTGAGAATGCGATCGAGATCGGGATCGAGATCTCGGGGTGTAGTGCTTTGTTAATCTCCGCTGGGGGTGAACGCTGCTATCTAGTGCCATCCCGTCGCTCACCCTCTCGCCTCACTCGCCCCTAGGCTCGCCTGGCTCGGGTCTTGACACCCAGAGATCTGTAGTAGTCTAATCTGGCATTACGGAATATCTCAGTCAAAGTTCTTACGTACCCTGCGTACGTATATATTTATACGTATTTGGTCCTAACGAGACGGAAAAGGGAAAAAGGGGTAGATAATATCTAGGCATTAGACGAGGTACGATTCCAGCTCTGAAGGTAGTTGGAAATAATAGTACGGTATGTATGTATATACGTAGTATGTGGCTCTCCTACTCTCCCCACATATACTTGACTTGGTCAGGAGTCTACATCTATGCGTGGAATCCATGTTCTCCCCGTCGACGAGGTAATCCCACCATCCACCACGATCTTCTGTCCCGTGATATATCTGGCTTGGTCCGAGACGAGGAACGAAACAGCGTTGGCAACGTCCCATGCGTCTCCCATCCGACCCATAGGGACCTGCGGAGAGGAATCCCACGTCAGCAATGGTCGGCCATCTATT
The DNA here is from genome assembly GCA_022593225.1 of Xylaria sp. FL0064. Taxonomy (NCBI): domain Eukaryota; kingdom Fungi; phylum Ascomycota; class Sordariomycetes; order Xylariales; family Xylariaceae; genus Xylaria; species Xylaria sp. FL0064. The sequence continues at coordinate 441,528 of JAJKLE010000029.1, forward strand.
ATCTATAAAGAAATCGGGATCATATGCAAATATGAAGCCACGATAAAAGATACATATATGGCAAAGGGCAAATCCGACTTGGGCATACTGACCTGATTCTCTCTCATACTTTTAAATGCCTGGTAGTTTTCTCTCACCTTCTCTTCCTGATCCCCTTCTCCTCCACTACCACCCGCCGCCGCCGTTGCGCGTGTCGGGTACCGGGTCGCCAGGGCGTGAGTGTACGGTGTCTCCATGAGGCCAGGCACAACCGTGTTCAACCTGACGCCCCGCGCCGCGTACACGACGGCCGTCGTCTTCACAAACTGCATGAGAGCCGCCTTGGCCGCGCTGTACGCAACCTGTGGCTTCCCGATGTACCTCATGCCCGCAATGCTGGATATGCAAACGATGGCGCCTCCGGGAGGTTGTTGTGCCTCCATGACGGGTAGGACGTGGTGACAGGCTAGATACGCGCTGCGGAGATTGACCTCTATTTGCCTGTCCCACACGTCCTCCTCCATCGTTGCTGGACAGCCGGGCTCCGATTGACCCACGTTGGCGACTGTTTGGGCACGCGTGTCAGCAACAATAACAATAACAATGTCCGCATGTGGTGGGGATTCATCAGGATTTGGGAAGCTTTAGGGATAGTGAGAGCAGAAAGCGCTCACCCGGGCGACTGACCCAACCCGTGACTCCTGAAAAGATCTAGAAAGGGGTAAAATAGAGGGCTGCAGCGACTACTGACCGAGGATATCAATGCGTTTGTGCTTGGCCACACACGCCTCGATAAGAGCCTTCACAGAGGCAGACGACGTCGCGTTCGTGGCCACAACGTCACATTGGCCCCCTTCTCGCTCGATCGTCTCTTTCGTCTTTGCCGCAGAAGATGTCGTCCTGTTCCCGCCGAAGACCACGGCACCTTGGCGAGCGAGGGCAACAGCGCACGCGGCGCCTATACCCCAGCCTTCCAGCCCAGATTGGCCCAGGCCGATGACGATTGCGACCTTTTCTTTCAGGTCGTGCATCCTAGACGGCAATGTATGGTTCTGTAGAAATGGTGTCTGTGAATTGTAACGCTTCTATTCAGTTATGAATCTCCTTGGGCCTATGATTGAGTCTTGCCCCGATATTAAGCTATCCAGGTACGAGCTGAAATCAATATCTTGTATTGCTGCCACACACTTGCCACAGGTGTTATGTGGTGTTCGATTTATCTCCTCGGCTGCATGGGGAGTGAAGAGACCTGAACTGGCCATATAAGATCTTATATCTATGGTCGCTTCTCCTCGATGGTTCTGCACGACCACGGGCCTAAGTTTCGGGAAAGCTCCGGGCGGTTTCCCCTGACGGAGTTTCTCCGTCAGAAAGGAGGGCGGTCGGTTAACGCTCGGGTGTCGATTGGCGGTACCGAGACGATATCCCAAGTGTCAAGTAGATAATAATCATCCAGTTCAAGTCTCACAGTTGTGATGTTCCTATCGTGCGTGTTTCCGCCTATACCATCTGCCACCGAATCCCCCCCAATGGTCACTCTATCAACTTCCCTACATTTTATTTCCAAACATAACTACTAGCTAGATTACCATTCCGACGACAACGATCCGCTTTGGATGCTGATGAATCTTCTCTTCATACGCTGCTCAATATATGGTTGGAATTCCGTCTCTTCTTTTGTGGGCTACTGTTCCGTAGTAGACATGAGAGTATGAGAGGGTTTCAGCCGAAGAGAACTCTGGCACCAACCGATTACTTTTTCATGCCGAGTACTGTAGCAGTATGCGACCTTCCTTGTACTACGTCCCATGTTGTAGTCTTTAAAAAGGAGGTAATTACACAATCAGTGTTCAAAAGCTGACCCTCAGCTGACATGTAATGAGTCGAATTGGTTTCGGGGGTGTATTTTGCTCTTACAATGCTCCTCTATCTCTTCCCTCTACCTAGGTGACTACCTATTGCTCGCCTTTCCGAGGGGATGTTTTTTTCTGTCTCTTTACCTTGACACATGTCGACCACCTCCTATAGGGCAAGAATTCAATAAGATATCTATCTAACACGCTGGCTATACAACCTTGAGCCTTTTCTCTATCTACTGTCATAGTCACGTCGAAAGGAAACCTTTTGCCACCTTCCCTGTTGAAAATGTCCAAAGAGGGTGAAACCCAGATTCTAATGCCGTGGCTATTCACCGCATCGTGGACGGGCTCTTAGGAACAGATCCATAGTTTCAACATAAAGTTCGTCTTGGCTTGTAGTTGCCTGGACATGAATATTCTGCTCGAGAGCGTCAGACCATTGATGCCAGCGCGTGCCCGGTATCGGGTCATGCCAGTTACGGAACTCGCGAAGTATACGAGACATTCGAAGTACAAAGGGAGCGAGGTGAATGTCGACAAGACATAAGTCCCCTCCAAGGAAATAGGGGCCCTAGATTGATACTAGGTCAGAGGATGGAAAGCTCTACTTGATGGTTTGGTAGACTTACTCGCTCATCAGCAGCCTGTACCAACGCTAAAATATCGCTTTGGAGCCGATCAATATGCTCCTTTTGCCTTTGTAGGTCTGTCGTTCTCATCAAGGCGAAGAATGCTGGGACTATCTTGGCATTGACCTACATATGTTAGCGTCCAAAGTATGGGAGTGGAGGTATACGAGTTGTACATGATCAATCCATAGTCTACAGTTAGCTTTAAGCCTTGGATTCGTTGGCAATAAGGGAACCCCTCGGTCATAATCCTCGAGCTGCGTATTTGTAAGTAATAAAGTACGCGGTCGATGCTTTGAAATCGCCGACTTACATATTCTAGTATGACTGCGCTCTCCCCGCTCGCCCAGTCGCCTTGCCGAATAGCTGGAACTAATCCTCTGGGATTTGCCTCTAGTAGTTGAGTTGGCCGCTTGAAGGGATCGGTCTCACAGTACTGGTAGGGCAGACCCTTCGCTTCAAGGGCGATCCATACCCTCTGAGAGAAGGGGCTATCACGGCTCGTACATTAGCAGAAACTCAACTTTCGACGGTACAATATGAGGCGTACCAGAAACTTGCGGCATAGAGCTTTAATTGATCCTCTTTCAAGTGCTTCTTAGCTGTCACAAGAGCGTTTCCAGATGGTCTCTTTTGTGCAGTTTTCTGCGCATCTTGTCAGCATATTCAAAACATGGATGATTTATTTTGCAGTTTCATAATGGAAGAATCATATAGTATTGAAGCTGTCAACCAACTGGTCCAGAGTTTTGAACATTCCGTTTCTGATTGAGCCCATAGATCTCGAGGGTGTATAAGCAGAGGACTAATTGCAGATTCACGCTTCAAAGACGGTAACGTGAACGCCTGGATACATCACGCATAGAAACACGCAAACTAGACTCACCTGGCCTCTCTTGGCTTCTTTCTCTTGCGCAGCGAGATATCTCTGCACGGTAGATTTCTTGATCTCGTCACTTTTTTGAAGCGTGTGTTTGTGAGGCCCTGGAACACCATCCCCTTTACCATTGCCACCGTTCCCGTTGACTCTTTGGATGGTCCAGTACTTCTTCGCGGTGCTCTGACCGTTGACGGTCCTTACTGTCCCGTCTGGGTATTGATGTAGTGTGGGGAAGCTGATTGTCGGAGAGATGTTGATGCTGCCATCTGCCAAGAATGTTGCATCTGGATAGTGTTCAGTAATCTTAATCTTGACATCGCAAAGATCACGTTCCCGGGCAAAGCGTTTCCGCTTCTTTTTAGCGGGATCATCGGACTTAGGAGTGCCAGGAGGTCGCCCCTTCATCCTACAGTCCCAGTAGTGGGAGACTGGCATCTGGAGTTAATAACTACGCTTTTCGATAGGGTGAGGAAACATGGACGGGGGGTATGAGGACGTGACATGGGCCCCGTACATGGATGTAGCGAGCACCATAGACATGCCAGCTCTAGATATCGACCAAAGCAAACGAGAGGAGGGTGTAAATATAAATGTATAAGAGAGCCAATAAAATTCAACGAGAATGGGCCACCCACCAAAATTTTTTCGCTTGTATTTCTGAGTTGAACGATGTGAATAGACATTATCAATATGAGGAAAATAGGTTTCAAATCTGAGGACAAGGCGTATTAGCTACCACACCTTCCAAAATGTAGCAATCAGAGCCGATTTTAGGTAGGGCGCACTCGTCATTTGTCAGGGTAATAGTATCATCAACATTGAATAGCTTTTCGCGCCAAGCTTGAAGGTTGGGCGGATCAATCACTATCCTATTCACCAATTGGCCATGCGGCCGTTGCTCGGCCCGCTCGGGCACGCTGATGGACGACAGCGGTCCGGACTGGGCAGCAAGTACATCCTCCTCCGAAGTCATCTGGCTGGGGGGATTAGGCTGGGAGATGGGAAGGCCGAGAGTCAAGACGCCGAACTGATGCTGACCCGGAGGCCCCGAGTGCGGGGTTAGAGGGCTGGACGAGCCATGGTGTGGATGAGGCGGGCGCGATTGGGCGATGGATGGATGGCGATTGATATGGGCCGACGGCGCAGATGGCGGTGGCTGGTCGAGATCAGAGCTGTCTTGTGGCGTGTGGTGTATATGGCCGTGGCCGTGGGCGACGGGGATGGTGGAGAGGGCGTTTAGCCGCTGGATATGGTGCTGGAAAATAGGATCATGGGCATCAGTGGAGTCGAGCTCAAGGCTGGGCTGGGCCGTGAGCGTGGAGATGCGGAAAGCATTGGGCGGTTGGCTCGAGTGCCCATGGCCATGGGCATCGTGGGAAGGCTGGTGGTGACGATCTTCGGGAGAGGAATAATTCCTGGGGGTCCGGTCCATGGCGATATGATGTAGTGCAATAGATCGGGCATAAAGGTACGGATCTATACGGACTTATATAGATCTCAAGAGTTGGGTTCCGTCGTCTGTAGCTTCTTTTACTCCTTTACGCTTTTCTCTTGTTTCTCTGTCACTGTTCTCCCAATCCAACCTGCTCCCTCACGTCTTCGAGACAGCACAGTAGCCGTGATCGTAGTTACTCCTCGTCGCCTTCGAGACTCGATGCTATTGCTGGGACCACTGCTGCCGATATGGCGGTCGATAATGCTTCTGACCGACGCAGCTTGCCCGCGCCTTAGTCCAGCCCATGTCGCATGCTGCCTGCGAACAGTATGGGAACAAGATAGAGAAGAGGGGGCAGGGACGGTATGAAGCAGGGAGAAGCAACTATGTAGGCTCAGGAGCCTGATATAACGGACCGTTAGGTACCGAAGGTAGAGATAGATGGGTAACAGGTTGTCTCAGAAGGGAATGATTGTATTAAAACCCAAATAGCTGAAAGCCTAAGTCGTAGCCGTAATCGTGATCGTAGTCGTCGTGGTCGTCGTAATCGTCGTGGTCGTGGTCGTGGTCGTGGTCGTTACGGTCACGGTCACTGTTGCTTTCCCCGTGATGCTCGTGTAGTCGTAGCTGTGGATGTAAGGCCCGAAAGATAATGTGGAAGCTGGTGGAGGAGTGGGAGTGGAAGTGGAAGTGGAAGTGGAAGAGGAAAGAGTGGATATGGATGTGTGGATGTAGGTGCGGATGTTCCCGGTTGCCGGCCTTAGTGTGATGGTCCTGGATTAGGAGATTGGGCAGGGAAAGGGCGAGGAAGAGGGAGAGGGAGAGGGAGAGGGAGAGGGAAAGGGAAAGGGAAAGGGAAAGGGAAAGGGAAAGGGAAAGGGAAAGGGAAAGGGCAAGGAAAGGTCAGCGGAGAAAGGGTTTATTAGTCGCGTGTGCTGTGCCTGAGCTGGGTATGAAGACCTGGGTCAAATCGGACCAATATCCGCCACCCGTGAGGGCTGTGAGGGTTATGAGGGTTGGATCGCGGTCACAAAAAAATAAATAAATTGCCCAGTCCCAATCGCTAGCTAGAACCAATGGATCAAGGCAACACGACAAGAGAGGGACGGCCCTTGCAATCGACAGATCGTCGTCTTCTTCGTTGTTGTTATTGATTGTTATTATTATTATGATTGCCACTATTTATTGTCCTCGTTAAGTTGACGTTGACGTTGACGTCGTCGTGATCGCTGTCGTCGTTGGTATTGTTATGTGCCGCCGCTGCTACTGCTGCCGCTGCTCCTCCTTCTCCCTCCCTGCCTGGCTGTTTATTGCTGTCGTGGTTGAGATCCTGCTGCCCCGCGTAACTATCATTACCTAGGTATCATTACGTGAAACTTTGTTATGGGTAGGTACCTATCGTCCTACCTGACACCTATCTAGTGCCAGGTACCTACTGAGCAGGTAGATCAGGTACTAGGATAGTGGGGCCGCATCCCCGCATCAGGGTGGAGAACGGCTAGAGTAGGTAGCACTTGGCGCAGCCTAAGGAATTATCTCTTGATGAAACTTCCCGAGAGTGACCTGACATACATATATACTTCTTATATAGAGCTGTGCCCAACTTGTTTCAATCCAACGCCCACGGGGCTAGGCAGAGCCATTCCGACGATGCTAGTATTGCGGAAAAGTTCACGATTCTCTATCTACCTACCTATAGTACTTGTTCTCGTGCAAGGACGTTGGAGTCATTGCATGTAGATCACCACCCATACTTAGTACATACTTAATCTATAGTATATACCCTGTCTTACGCCTACGATGTAACACTAGAAAACAATAATATTGGTGGTTTGACTTTTTTATTTAAGTAGCAGTAAAGTACCTAGGTAGATACCTAGCTATTGCGTACCTTCTCATAACCTATAACTACCCACATCTGCGGAACGGTAGCTACTGTAAGCGTTGTCATGTGTAAGTGGGAAATCAAGCACATGTTAGCTGTCGAAGCCACTCCGAAGCCGAGGTTTGTTGCCCAGGAGCGACGACGATGGCTCATGAAGACCGAGTCTCCACCTCTAGCCGTATCGTCAGCATCAGCCACCGCCTTTGTTGAACGACACCTTGATTGGCGTACTCCTTTCCTTCTGTCTCTGCTTGGTTGTCTGTCTGGCGTGAGGTCGTGAAGTCGTGAAGTGAAAGGATCCTAGGAGTTGCCTGCATCCCTGCTGCAGCCCTAGCCCACCATCTCTCCAAAGAGCCGAAACGCACGTTCGTTCCCCCGGTCTTCCCCGCCTTTGTGAACGGGCCCTTGCATGAACCCGGGAACGAAGAAGAACAAGAAGGCCAACGAACGAAAAGCCGCAGGCCTGTATTCAATGTTCTCGGCCTACAAGAGCCTACGTATTACCATGCCCGCTTTTGTCAGCCATCTATCTATCTTGTAATTTGTGCGTATGTCGGTGAGAGTGGATATAGAACAGTCGTCAGGGCTCGTCGTGGGACCCTTTCGTCCCCTTGCTTATATAAATACAATTAGAAGTTGTCAAGAACCCCGCTCACCGTCCCCATGCCCCGAACAATGAAGCCATTCTCGCCGGTCGGTATGGTGGTATACTGTACAACGTCGGTGTTCGGTTGCTGAGGGCCGTCCCAGATTTCATCAAGCTCATGACCGACACTGACAAGGTGAACATCGCTACTCCCGGGAAAGGACCAGCCATGTATTACCAGTTCGCCCCATTTGTATTCATTAATGACCCTTTACGCCAACCCATCTTTAATTTATAGGCGCATTCGGCGTTTCTGATACCGTTTGTCGAACCGGCCCCACCAGGAACACCGTGATTTATGTATCCTAAACAAATAGTAAAGACGTAGTGGGGGAGGGGAAGGAAAAAGAAGAACAAAAGCATCCGCGAAACTCAAGTCTACGTCCCCGCATCCCAGTTTAACTCTAGGCCATCCATAGGCATGTTGAGTCCTTGCATTATGGCCTCGGCTGTTCTCGGTGTCATCCCGGCCTGCGCGGGGTCCCAGCTGTTTGACATTCCAAAGTCGTTGCTGGGCGTATCTGGCATGGCAAACGTTCGACCGGGGGTCATGCCGGTTCCAACAAAGCCATGGTCAGGGAAGAAAGGTGTCCTAGACGTGCCCATCTCCGTCCCCTGAGCCCCCAAATTTTGTTGCGATCCGATAGGGCTGGTATGGAATGATGTACCGCCGGGGGTCGTCATTGGGCCGGTACTGGCCACACTACGTCGTTGCTCCGAAGCGTTGCTGCTTGAGTTTGGTGTCGGTCGATTTGACTGTCCGTCTTGATTTGATGACACAGACATATCATTTGCGTCGCTGCCCTGATTTTCTCCGTAAGGTGTGTAAATCATGGGCGGTATAACTATGCCATTGGCTCCGTTGTCGGGTCCCGAGGTTCGATCGCGCGATGGCATTTGCTGCTTTCCAGAATACCATTGCTGTGTGCTAAAGGGATCGGAGTGTGAAGCTTCTTTACCTTGGTTCTGTCGTTCGAGCTCAGAGGTATCCATCGTATCTGGTTTGTCATAGGTCATAAAATTGCAACCGGACTCTTCGAAGACCACACCGCTTCGGGGGGCGTTATCTGCATTACCATCGGTCCTTACGCGATAGTTTGGGGCATTCGCTCCAGGGGTCGGCTGTGATAAGGGGTGTAAGTTAGTGTGTCTTCAAAGTGAAACGGAGCAAAGCAAGCCAAATGAGACCTACGCTGTCGGTGCTTCGCGGGAAGGCAGCCTTGAGCTTTGGTATCCGTAGCCCTAGCGCCTCTAGGTCGACATCAAGCTGAACTAAGAACGACTCGGTTAAAGGGTTTTTCTTCTTCAGCGCATTCATGGCCGCAAGTAGGAACCTCAACGAGTCTGCCGTCTGGCAGTCATCGGGACGGCTCTTCAGGTACTGCACAAATACCCTTGCCGCTACATATAAGCAAAAGGACACAAAAGGGTTCATCTGGGCAAGATTTGTCAGTGTAACTCGATATACCGTTGGTTGAAAGTAACATACTGCAGATAGATCCATATGAGATGTCATCCTCATTATACTCGCAATCTCATTGGCTGCCGTAATACAGCGCACTTTGCTCTCTGCGCTGACAGTCGGCGGGAGTACATTTTTATCGGCCTTGAAAATGGCTGCCTGATGCAAACATATGGTCGACGTGTGGATGTTCATGTTTGTGAAGACGATGTTCGGGTTGTTGAGGCCAGCCGGAAGCTTCAGCTGGTTCGGAAGACATAACGAGGTATTAAGAAGGATGTTGTCCAGATGACGGTGCCGTTTCCAAAATTCTCCATTCATGTCGTGATCACGGTCATCGACATCTGGGCGATGTAGATGGGTGAGATTGCGCCCAAACAGGGTTGCCATAAGCACAATGCCGCTGAAGGCCGATAATTTAGCCGCTCCGGCGGGACTCATAGCCTCCGCTAATGTTTGGGTCTGTTCTGGACGACTCAGATTGAAGGCCTCGTCGGAGGCGGGTAGGTTCGTCATGATGTCCCGCTCATCGACGGTCATTGGCCATCCCGTCCCGATGCTGGCATATCTGTCTTCACAAAAGGCCATCCAAAACGTCCTCCGCCTCTCTTCCCTCTCGGTCCAGTCACGCGGGGGCGGAAGACACTGCTTGACGTCCAGACCATTGCCATCGATTCGATGGAGACCGATCCTATCCAGTAGCCGATCAGCGAAAGTGGATCAAGTTTCGCCGCCTTTGAACGGAGACTTACATTTGGGCGAGGCGCACAGCTGCACCCGTATTCATCCACGCCCTAGGGAAGTACATCATCTTAAATTCATACGAGGCCAGCAGGACGTGGGCCTGGCAATGAGCGACTGTTATCGAGTGCTCGCCATAGCCTTTGATAGCATCGGCCTCGACATATTTACGAGCGCGCTGGTAGAAAAGATCCTTAAGATCTTTGTATTTATCCGTAATAGAACAGGCCAGAGTCCAGATGGCGTAACGCAACGCCACCGGGGGTCGTTGGTTTGGCGCCCTGGGAAAGTCAGTGAGGCGAAGAAGGGGGTCACTGCAAGAGACTCCGACGGTAGGCGAGCGTAGTTCGGAAAGGATAGGTACAGGACGGAGACGTACAAGTTCATTGCCGCTAGATATCGGAATTTATGAATCATCGGCAGGGACGGATGAATTTTTTCGAAGAAAATTTGGTGCCTGAGAAGATCATGAGACAAATGCCACATATGAGCACGAACATGAGCATGTGCCACTTACAGTTCATCAATAGTCTCTTGCGGTGGAAGAGGTTCTTCGAGGCCGAGACCAATCATTTCCCACGTAAAACTCGGGTCCATGCTGTTCATACTCATAGGCATGTTGTTGGTGAAGCCGAACTCATCCAACCCATTTCCTTGGGGTGACTCTCCGCTGAAGCGCCATCTATCCAGGTCGCGGTCGCCGGTGATGGCCAGCGGGGGATTGGCAACATTGAAGCTGGGCGGGACGGCAGCTTGCTGGTTTCGGGCCTGCTCAAATGCAGTGACGTGGGGTGTTTTTGTGGCTTCGGGACTCGTGCTACTGCTGTGGTCTTGAGTCTTGAGAAGCTCTTCGACCTGCTCTGCACAGATCCAGGAGGTCAGCTTCCTAGGGTCCTGTGTAACACGGCTCATACCGAGGATAATTTCGAGAGGAACAAATGAGAATGAGAGAGTAGCACGTACTCAGGCGCTCCTCGAGGGCCTTTACGTAGCCTCGCTTGGGGCCGCTCTTTTTCCTGACCTCGTCATAGGCGCATGAATGGCCAAGGCGTGTGCAGGTGCTACAGCTTGGCTTGATGCCGTCGCAGCGGAGCTTCCTCTTGCGGCATATCATGCACGCGAGCCGCTTCGGCTTGGGCACATCGTTGTTGCTTCGAGGTGCCGGGTTGGCGGCCGGAGGATCGGCGGACGGGCTCCCGTCGGTGCCCTGGGACGGCGAGTCGGCGGGGTCGGCGGGCATTGCTCAGCTGTTGTCTGAGATGCGGAATCGTGGGACGGGGCTCGGGCCTCGCAGCACACCGGCGCGCGCGCCGCACGGGGTCGCTGGACTGACCGGTCAACGTTGCGGTTCGGCAAACACACCGGGCGCTAGCTGTGCTCTTCGCATGAGTGACTATGGCCGTCTCCTGTGAGCGTCCGGCGCTTTGGGTTTCTGACTCCTAAAGGAAGCGAAGCAGCAGCAGTAGTAGAAGAAGAAGAAGAAAAAGGGCAAGCCGAATCTACAGTGCAGCGAGCGATGTGTGCCGTCGAGGCAAATAAAAGCCAGAACGCAGACGGGATGCGGCCGGGAATAGAGCGGGGCCGAGCGCGCCAGAGTCGGCCTTTGGTAACTGTGAAATAGCTAGGCTGGCGTCGTCTATAGAGGTCGGAGAGACAGTCGGCGTGAGAGGGCTCGATGAGGTTGTGAGGCGGTCCGGACAGTGGATGCTGACAATGAGAACAAGATAGGTACAGTCGTTGGTTGCGTTGTTGGCACAGGGCCCGTACTTACTAATGTGCCTCGAGAGAGTCCCGCCCGCACTAAACAGACGCCAAGATATCCGTTACGGCTTACACGTAACCACATATGGTTCTGCATCTGCCTGTTGCGGCGCACATGGGTGGATGGGTGGCATGTTCCACACGAAATTTATAGAATACCGGTATTGATACATAGTTGCAGCATAGGCAATTGTCGGTGCTTGCAGAGACAGATGCACCCATCAGGAGCCCAAAGTCGGGATGTGCATCTCCAATTTCACGTTTACAAAGCGGAGACGCTCACCCATTTCCAGATGAGCGTCCCGGATAATCAAAGATGAATCGTGCGCGGGCAAATTCTCAGGGGGGTCAGCAGCTGAGAAAATGAGGCCTGTAACCTCAGGTTCCATCAGTGAATGCATCATGCAGGTGAGGCAGCAGTGAGAGGACACGACCTTCGACGATGTATTATTGTAGCCGCTCCACGAGTCGAGCAGCTCTGCTGAGCCCGCCCAGATGCCCACCACCTGCTACTGGTAGTGCAACCAGGGGCCAACCCGCAAAGGACTTTTTTGCGTGCGGATGGCGCAGGCAACCCGCTAAGGTAGCGTGCCAGCCCATGAAGGACCAAGGAGCAAGTGATTGATTGCTCCCAACACCCTGGCTCATAAATAGGGTCCCGTCTCGCCGGCACTTAGATCGTGAAAATGGCTCCTTGTAGGTAGGCTAGGTACCCGGTATTGAATGGGCACATGAGGAATGCGTCTCAAATCGGGGAGTTGAATATTCTTTCGGAGACTTGCACATGATATGTAGTTTCGTCTTAATTATGGTGGAGAGCGCGTCCAGTCCGGCTGTATAGCATCCCCACTAAATCGTCGTCCAGGTTGACACAGCCATACACTCCAGAATGCTCCCACTGCCTCCATGGGCTTTCGGTGCGCAACGAGTTGCAGACCATGTCAACAGTCCTTTACATCAGTAGCACTGACTCGGCCGACAGACTGTTCAATTGCACACCGTAGCCCCGGCACCTGGTTCATCCGTGCTGACAATCGGTAGCCAATGTATGCATACGGCATGCGACTACAACTTGCTCGGCGGCCATGACAAGGCGCGTGTGGGTGTGTGTCAGCCACATTAGTTACTGCACCAGTACATAATTTGCTGCATCCTCATGCTTTGTAACCGTCCATACATTCAGGTTCATTAAAAGGCAATTCCTTTAGACCTCCCTATTTTCCTCCAGGGCTTGCCCCTATGATCCTGAGACTACCTGTATCAGTATATGCAAGAGCGTATCGGTTGGGAGCCCACGCCACAACAGGAGAAGGCGTCCTTGTTTTGTAAGTGCAGAGATGCTCTCCCGTCTCGGAAACGGTGATCTCCAATCCAGTGCCTGGGGTGAATTAGTTGCATCCAAGACAGGTAACCCTGAGCTCAGAGACTCACCTTCGTCACTCCCACCGACAATAAAAAGGCCATCCCAGGAGAATGCTGTGCCGTGGTGTTAGCATTCTGGTATCAAATGAATTCGGTGGCATTTTGTAGGCGTACATATACTTCGAACTGGGCCGGTCATTTTGGTAATCGTTCGAACGCAATTCCATTCGTTTGTCTCCCAGAGCGCAATGAGTGAATCCGTCCCTCCCGTGGCAAGGTATCTGTTAAAGGGATGCAGGTCAACGGCAATGCAAGAGGAAGTATGGCCCGGCAATGTGAACTCCTTCTCCGGCATCTCCTTGTAGTCAAATTGATAGGCGGGTTCAAATCCTGGGAAGGTAAGAATCCGGGTCTTGCCCTCCCCGGTGGTAGCAAATAACCTCTTACCACTCCAGCAGAAGGTGATGTCGTTCGTCACAGCGGATTGCTGATGTGCGGAGATGGGAGTGGACTCCGTGGGCGATATGACATAGAGCTTGTTCTCCTGTATCATAGTAAGTAGAAAAGTTACCAGGAGGACGAGTGAGATAATTAAGGCACCTTGTTGCCAATGACAACATATTCGCCCTGGGGCGCCCATGCCAATGTGAAGGCCTCGCCTAAGCCTTTTATTTCGTTGAGGACGACCTTGTTCTTGACATCCCAGAATCTCGCGACGCCATCACTGCTCACGCTACAGAGCTCAAGCTCCTTGGTGGGGTTGAAGGCAACCTTTTCGATGGGCGCAGCGTGCCCTCTGAGCTCCGTCGTCTGGCGCACATTGGGCTTGTCCACGTTCCCTTGGGAGAAGGTCAGTCAAGCGAGCACACGTGACATGAGTCGAACCGCTAAACACAGCAACCAGAGAGCGGTAGACTCACAGACACGCAGTGTTTTGTCTGTGCATCCAGTAGCTAGATATGTTCCCAGGGGGTTCCAAGCAATGGTGCGGATACTGATGAGCAGTTAGCGAGGGGAGCGCTTCGGCAAGACCACGGGAGGGATATACAGGGTTCCTCACTTGTTAGGAGACTTGCTTGCATTGGGATCATGATAAATGGTGGGCTGCAGTGTTGGGAGGAGAGCCTTGAATCTTTCAGGGGCGACCGAGGTCCGTGTTGTCAACCGGCCTGACGCCATTCTTGGGGGTTGTGTTGTGGTGTTGTGGTGTTGTGATGTTGTGGTGTTGTGATGTTGAGACGCGATACTCAGCATAGACACTGATCAGTACTCAGGTGGCCTTGTCCTGGTGTCTACAGTATTATTAGGCAGGCGACAAACCAAAGGTCTCGCGGGGCAAGGTTTTAATGTGTGTGATGTTGCTTCTGTTTCGGTTTCTGACTTCTCAGGTTCTTTATAATATGGTACTACCTACCTTTATTACCATCTTTTGTATTGGGGATACGCTCCTGGCCAACTTAGTTTATATGCTTTACTACAATACACTCTATACCTGCATTGTTCCTGCCCACTAGGAGCCACCGCACCTACCTTAGGTACCTAGGTACTTAAGCACCTACTTACCTACCCACCTAGTAACTTATATGTACGTACAGACCACTGTCCCCGGCAGGCAGGTTCACGCTCACTCATGCTTAAAGCGGCGTGGCTCAGGAGGTGGCTCAATGTTCTAAAGCTTCAACGCTCCAATGTCTTTATTGCTGGGGCATTGTGGTAAACAGGTTATAAATCATAACTCCTCTGTCAGGTAGTCAGTCGGTCAGTCAGTCAGTCAGTCAGTCATGTACTGGCCCATCGGGACACCTAGAGTATACGCGACAACAACGACGACAACCGCAGCCCATCACCCCCAGAGCGTCGTCGTCTCCCACGATGGCCTCTCGCCTCCACGGAGGCTGGCCGATGCAGCCTCGCCGCTTAGTGTGACCCATGAGGGCACGGAGCTGAATACCGAGGAGCTAGATGCTGCTCCAGATGCCGCCGCTCCTCTCACACCGGCTACTCCATACACTCCGTACATCAGGTCCGTGGATCACGACACAGCGTTGTCCTCGTCATCCTCGTCGAAGCCCGCCAATGCGAAGCCGGGGATACAGCACCTGCGTGCCGCGGAGGATGCCGCGGAAGATGCCACTGCCGTAGTCCCGAGTGCCGAGCCCATCGTGGCCCTCAAGGTCTCGCGGACCGGTCACCTGTTTGCCGTCGTCACCGCGTCCACCCTGACCATCTGGCAGACCAAGGTCCGACAAACCCTATCACTGCCATTACTTGCTTGTGCCGGGTGGCTGCTTGCTGACTTCGAGATCCCTGCGTGCAGCCCACCGTTGTCCTTGCCATTATCGTTCGATCCAACCTGTCACTGAGAACGTATGGCCCCAGCATAAACCTCCTCATCCGACCTGACTCGGCTATATTCGTCTTGCAGACGAGCTCCGGCTATCTCATCACGTACTCTCTAGCCACAGACCCGGAGGCGAGGGTGTACAAGCCGCATTTCACCGACCACACTAATATCCAGAGGCGACGGCAAAGCCATTTCGGTGGCCCCGGTAATAGCAGCCCCGACCAGATCCTGCTGGGGCCCGGCGAAGGTGCTGGTGTCAGGGATCTCAGTGTCCGCTTCCGTCGCGTCATCAAGGTAGATGCCGGCATCAACTACGCACTCGCACTCGATGACGAGTTGGTCGTGGCCACCAAGAAGCCTGCCACCGTCCAGTGCATTCGTTGGGCGCCAGACGGCGCCTCCAGCCAGATAAGCACTGAGATCATTAGCCGCATGGGCTGGCTCGATAAGAAGGCCTCCATCCAGCAAATGACACATGACCGGCCGATGAATCTCTCCACCTGGGTCACAACCGACGGCAAGGCCTATGCTGTGCAGCGCATACCGCCACCGCCCCAGCCTGCTGCTTCCGAGGCTGACTCAAAGAAGCTGTTCAAAGGATACTGCTTTCATACTCCCCAAGATCCAGATCATCATGCCACGCAAGCCGTCGTAAATGCTCGATTCTCGCTCATTGCCGTGGGCTGTGCTGATGGAAGCGTCCATGTGTATTCTGCCCGAGATTACGCTGGGACTATTCCTCCTTCCCACACCCATAAGGCGCCAGTATCTTCAAGCCAGTCGGGCCGGTTGACTACGCTGAGCTATTCTCCTGATGGATATTGCTTATTCGCTGGATATGAGAATGGCTGGGCGACGTGGAGTGTTTTTGGCAAGTCTGCTTCTAACAGCTTCAACGCAGATCGTTCTATCGGTCACACTAATGAAGAGGGCTGGCTGACGGGCATCATCGATGCATGCTGGGTTGGCGGTGCCTGTGAACTGCTTCTTATCGGACGAAGAAGCGAGGCAATATGGTCCCTAGAGATGGCTCGGAGTGCCGTGACAGGTTGTTACAGCCCACCCAACCTCTTTCGGACAGTGCTCCAAAGCTCATCCAGTATCATGGTATACAGAGGATACGATCTCCCAGACCTAACCAGCATTTCCGCCGAACCCTTCCTTTGGCACACGACGAGGGTACCGGCCAACTATCTGCTCCATCAGTGGCCGATCAGGTGCACTGTTATATCCCCAGATGGTCGTTATGTCGCCGTCGCTGGAAGACGTGGTCTCGCCCATTACAGTGTCAACAGCGGCCGCTGGAAGACCTTCGCGAATAGCACCATGGAGAACGAGTTCCAAATCCGGGGCGGCATGTGCTGGTATCAGCATATCCTCGTCGCGGCGGTTGAAGCCAATAGATCGTATGAACTTCGCCTTTATTCGCGGGAAGCTGCGTTAGATAGCTCGAACGTCATGTACACGCAGCAGATGCCTGCGCCCATTGTCCTAATCACGCCTTCCGGAGAAGATTCTCTGTTAGTGTACACCTACGAAAACCTGCTTTATCATTTTGTCTTTGCGCCAGTATCTGGCGTTATACAACCTATCCAGGTTGGGCAGATTGCCTTCAACGGCATAGTGCGGTCTCCCGCGCGAGTGCGAGGTCTTAGTTGGATATTACCTGAAAAGCAGATGATGGACGGTGATCCTTCTCAAGACGTTGCCTACGCATCAGTGCTTTTCTTGGTTGACGGGAAACTTGTTCTCCTCCAACCATCTGTGAATCAAGGTGGTCAACTCAAATATGATATGCGCGTTATATCCCATAGCGTAGAATTCTACACGAGCATGCGAGACCAGTCATCAATTTATATGTCCAACGACAGCCGCGATTACTTTTCGTGGGACGCTGACCAGGGCAGCTTGCGAAATTCTTTATGGATATTTGAAGGCCAAGCGCTGAAATTGTGGCCCGACGTGCACGATGTTTTGTATGCCGCTTCGAATGACGCTAATAGAGAACTACCTCCAACTGTTTCGATCCCACTCGACTTTTATCCCCTATCGATTCTCCTGGGCAAGGGGATCGTGCTAGGCGTTGAACCAGACCTTGTCCAACGCAGAGATATTAAGTATTCCTTCTTCCGATTCTCGATTAGGGTGAGTAGACCAATTTTTGATATAAAGAGCTTCCCATTCAATTCATGCTTTGCTAAACAAAAGCCGTTTCAGACTCACTTGTTTTTGTCCGATATCTTACAATTTCACCTCAAGGCCAATGACGCGACCGCGGCTCTGACCCTGGCCCGGCAATATCAGGACCTGGAATACTTTGCTCATGGACTTGAGGTACTTTTACATCATGTCTTGGATGAAGAGGTCGACTTAGCGCCGCCACCAGAGACAGCACTTCTTCCGAGAGTCCTGACATTGCTCTCCTCCTTCAAGCAATACCTTGATATTGTGGTTCAGTGCACAAGGAAAACCGAGGTCAGGTCATGGCGTACTCTTTTCGCATACCTACCGCCTCCTCAGGAGCTATTTGAAGAATCGCTCCAGCGAGGCTCGTTAAAGACGGCCGGGGGCTATCTACTGATATTGCACACCTTCGACGAACTAGAAGCCGCTTCGGAGCAATCCGTCCGGCTATTATCCCGGGCCATCAAGGAAGAAGACTGGGAGCTCTGTAAGGAGCTGGCGCGGTTCTTGGCGGCGATGGATGAGAGTGGGGAAACACTCCGCGAAGCCATGGAGCAGGTCAACCTGCAGGTGAAGATTGGCAGTCCGGAAGCGATGACGAAGCTAGAAGTACCCTCGTTTAGGACCAATGGCCATTCGAGACTACGGCGACAGAATTC
The DNA here is from genome assembly GCA_022593225.1 of Xylaria sp. FL0064. Lineage (NCBI taxonomy): Eukaryota > Fungi > Ascomycota > Sordariomycetes > Xylariales > Xylariaceae > Xylaria > Xylaria sp. FL0064. The sequence goes on from JAJKLE010000029.1 coordinate 459,354, forward strand.
GGAAACGGGCTCAGATGCTCAATCACTCAGTGACATAAGTAGTCAGGATACGGCAAGTCCGATCTGAATTGTGTAGACCGGTGGTCGGTACCGAGGACCCGGTTTAAAGAGTACACGAACAACGCTGTTGATGATATCAATGCCTAAGTAATAATCACTCGGCAAATATGAAGACAGCTATCCTCGCTGGAAGGGAATTGATCTTGTTTAATGTTTAAATATTTGTGGTCTTTTCGGGTGCTGCTTATGATGCCAGTCGCCCCAGAAGATTCAAATTTAGCAGCCCAATTGCCATTATTATAGTCGCGGCATGTTAATGAGGAAAAGTCTTTGGCCATACTAGCAAGAGAAATGTTGATAATCCGGCTATGCACTGTATGTAGGTAAGTATTACAGAGAAACCCTTATCATCGGGATGCTCAAGTGTTTAGTCGGGACGTTTTTCCCTATGTGATCAGGAAGGTACATAGAGCCTACCAGGACCAAGCAGTATTCTACCTATATCTTCGAGTCAGTCCCCACCTAGCGGGCCACCCGGGGAAGTGAACCACCCTTTCCCACCAAAAACTACCAACTTCAACAGTCAATAATTAAATAAATAAAATAGCTACGGGGTTGCCGGTAGGATAGGTAGAAAGCGAATAACTAGAATAGTATACCAGAAAATCGACAGACCCTCCGGGCGCGTCTAGTAGGGTCAAAGAAATAAAAGATAAATTATAACACTTTATTATATAAAACGCTAATATTTTTGTTAGTACAAATAAAAAATATTAAAATTTAATAAAACACTGTATATAGCTGTAATTAAAGTATATTGTAAAGAAAAATAAAAAGAATTTATTGTTATAACTAAATTATTTTTCCGATTTTTTTTAGTTGAGAGATTATTAAATAAAAAATATATACTAAAAATATTTAATAATAAAGGTTTTTATTAAAATCTCTTAACTAAAAAAGTCAGAAAAATAATCTAGTTATAATATTAAATTTCTTTTATTTTTCTTTATAATATACTTTAATTATAACTATATACAGCGTTTTATTAATTTTTAATAATATTTATTTATATTAATAAATATATATTATAAACTTTTTATATATTAAAGAATATATAAAATATATATAAAGGTATTTAATTTATAAATAATAATAAAATAATAATTATTTATATATAAAATAAAAACTAAAATTAATAATTAAAAAATTAAATTAAATAATTAATTAAATATAAAAGCATTTATACAATTATATAAATATAAAAAATATATTTTGTTAAAATATAAATTATTTAAAATTAATAAAATTATTATTAATAATATTAATTTAATATAAGATTAATAGAATTAATATTAATTAAAATAATAGAATTATAATTAATTTTTTATATAATAAATAAAATTTATATAAATATTTAATAATAAAAGAATAAATATAAAAATATAATATATATTAAACTTTTTTTTAAATTATTTTTTTATAATATTATTTTTTTTTAATAATAAATAAGTTTATATATATATATATATTTTTTTTTTTATAATAATATTTAATTATATAATAAAATATATTATTAAGTTTATTTTTTAATAAAACAGTATTAAATATTTTTATTTTTTAAATAATATTCTTTTTATTAATTTATTATTATAACTTTTAAATATTATAATTTATTTTATAAAGTCTTTTTTATTAATTTTAATTAATATATATTTTATATTTAATTTAAATAAATAAATTATAATATATAAAAGCTTTTATTAAAATAATTATAAAAAATAATTTATTATTATTTTAAACTAGAAAAAAAAGAAAACTTATTATTTTTAAATATAAAAAAAACTATAATATTATTATAAGCTAATAAAAGGGGTAGCCAGTTTAATAAACTAGGCGTGAAAAAAAAAAGGTATTGAGCCAGAAATAAAAAAAAAGAGCTATAATTAATATAAGTTATATAATTATAAAAATAAACTAATAAGCCCTAGATTATTAAATTATTAAAAAAATAAACTTTATTTTATTTATATTCTTTATATTTATATAATTTTATAATTTTTTTATATTTAATTATTTATTTAATTTAGTTTTTTAATTATTAATTTTATTATTATTTATAAATTAAAAACCTTTCTATATATTATATATATTTTAAAAAATATATATAAAATTTATAATATGCTAATAATTTTTTAATTAATAAAACTTAATATCATATAAATATTAATATAACAAAATTAAATAATAATTAAAATTTATAAAATAAATTTATTAAATAATATTATAAAAGTATTTAATAAAAAATTAAAATATAAATATATTTTATTTAATAAATTAAATTATTAAATAAATTATAAAACTTAAAATATAAAATTAAAATATAAATTTAAAAATTTTATAAAAATTTTATAAATTTTAATTATAATTAATTAATTATTATTAATTAAAAATATTATTATAATATAAATAAATATTAAAAATTTAAGTAATAAATTAAATAAAAAAAATAATATTAAAATTAATATTTTTATTTAAATTAATTATATTTATTTTAAAAATAATCTTTTAAAAAATATTTATATTAATTAAAATAATAATTATATAAATATTATAAAATTAAAAAATAATAATAATAATAATTACTTTATAAACACTTGTTTTTATAATATTTTAACTAATAAAAATAATATTAACCTAGACCTTAAATATATTAGTTTTTAAACCAGCTAATAAAAATAAAAAAGTAGAAAAACCAGAAGAATTAAAAAAAAAAAATTATTATTATTATTACCACTTTTAAAATAAATTATTATAGCTAGCTTATTAAAAACCAAAGGTTTTAAGCTTATAACCCCTAGGTTATATAATAGGTCTATAAATATAAAAATATTTTTTATATAAATAAAACTTTATTTAAAATAATATAAATTAATAATTAAAAAAAACTATTAAAAAATAACAATAATTTTTTAGTTTTTAATAAAAAGAATATTTAAATAATTTTAATTAATATTAAAAGATTATTTAAAATCTTTTATATTAAATAAAACTAAATAAAAAACCCAGGAAATCTTTATTAATTATAGAAATTTTAAAAAATAAATAAAGATATTATTTAAAAATATTAAAAAAGCAAAATATATTCAGAAATAGTTTTATTATTTAAAATAAACTAAAAATATAATAAATTATATTATAAAATTCAAATAATTAATAATAATTTTAAAATTATTAAAATATATATTATTTTATTTATTTTATATAAAACTAAAAATATAATTTAAAAATAAACTTTATAAAATAAACAAACCTAAAAAAATTAATAGATATATTAATATAGTTATTATGATTAATTAATAATTATTTAATAAATATTTTTTTTAAAAAAAACTATTATAATTAAAAAAAATAATTCTTAAGAAAATATAAAATAAAAGTTTAAATAAATAAATAAAATTAAAAAATAATTATTTAAGAATATATTTTAGGTTGAATATTTTAATTATAAAAAAAAATTTCTTTAATTATTATACTATTTTAAAAGAAAAGATAATAAAAAAGGTTATTAAAGAAAAGATTTTTTAGCTTAAAGAAATATAAATAATAAAAGTCCAAAAAAATAATATATTTTTAAAATAAGAGTATAAAGTTATTATTTTAAACTAAATAAATAGTTTTATATTTAATAAAATAAAATATTTAATTTATAAAGAATTAAAAAAAAAAGCTTATAAATATTATTTAAAAATTAAATAATCTTTAAAATAAATTATAAAAAATATATATATATAATAAAAATAATTAAGATTATATAATATATAATTTTAAAAAATAGTTTAATTAAAAATAAAAAATTATTAATAATAATAAATTAATATTATTAATTAATTTAAATAATTATAAAAAAGTCTTTATAATTAAGCTTAAAATATAACTTAAAAATAAATCTTGTTTTAAAAAATAAAATTATAAATATAATTAATATTATTATAATATAAATTATAAATAGCTTAAATAATTAATATTTAAAAGTATTTAAAAAAATAAAATAGTTTATTAAATATTAGAAAATAAAAAAAATAAAAAGAAACAAAATAGAAAAAATTATTTTAAACAAGCTTAAAAAAATAAAAAAAGTTTTTTTATAATTTAAATTATAAAAAACATAAAAAAATAATAAAATATTAAAATAAATAATAATTATAAATATTATTAATTATTATAAATATAATTAAAAATAATAATTAAAAAATATTCTTTATTTAGAAAAAATCAAATAAAAAAAAACATATATTATAAAAAATCAAAGAAATATTAAACTAGATATTTACTAAAATATCTTATATAAAAAAATCAAAAAAATCAAAACTAAAAAATAATTAAAATAATAAAAGCTTTATAAAAAGTTCGATATAATATAAAAAAAATTAATTTAAAATTAAATTTAAATATTAAAAATATATATATATATAATTTTAATCAATTTTAAAATATAAATAAATATTTGTTACGAAGAGGGGTGGCCCAAGAGAAGGCCTAGCGCGCGTTGCGCTCTCACACTTGTTCTCCCATTATTAACGCTTATACGGACCCCGTTTACTGCATAAGGGGGTTGGCTGCGACTCCGTCGCTCCGGTCGACATTGATCCCGTCGATCCTGACTGGATCAATATAGTCGACAGCGACTCTATCGATCCCATCTCGGATCGATGCTGTCGACGACGACCTCGTCGATCCTGGGCCGTCTGCGCCCTGACAAAGCGTATTTCCTATGTCTATATAATCTCATGACTCTCCTGTATTTAGTCACTCGTTTAGTTTAGTTCCTCAGCTATCAATCTCATCTCAATTTCTATTGACGACTACTACTCTATTGCAACTAGACTAGTGGTGGGAGTACCAGCAAACCTCCCTTACGGACCACCTGCTGTTAGTCTTATTGTTACCTGCAAATCAAGAACCCTAGCGTACGTCTTATATATCTTTCGATATATAAGAGGTCCGTAACAATATTATATTATTAAAAATAATAAAATAAAATTATGTTTTTTAAAAATATAAATTAAAATCTTAAAAAATTATAAAATTTAATAAAAGCACTTTTAATTATAATAATAACCAAGTATTTAAAAGAATAATATTTTTTAATATATTTATATAAAAATATAAAAAATAAATTATATTTAATATTATTAATATTTTTAAATATAATATTATTTTAAAAATATTATAATTAATAATTAATAATTTTATAATTTAATAAAAAATAGAAATAATTAAATAAAAGTTAAACTAATAAATAAAAAGAATTAATAAAATTATAAAAGAAATTATTAAAAATATATTAAAAGAATATTATAGATTTTATAAATTATTTTAAAAATAAAAAAATAAAAGCTTTTTAAATATAGTTTATAAAATTATTATATTTTAATTAAAAAAGAATATTAATTAAAACTTTCTTAAATTTATTATATAAAACTAAATAAAATAAAAGCTTTATAAAGATATATTTAAAAAATTAGTTAAAGGATTTATTAAAAAAATATAATTATTTTATAATTATTTAGTGATTATAATATTAAAAATAAAAATTTAATATAATAAATAATAATAAACTATTAATTATTAAATAAAATTATAATATTAAACAAATATTTATTTATTTTATTAATAATAATAAAGAAATATATTAATTAAATATAATAGTTTATATTATTTATATAATAATAAAAATAAAAAATAATTATTTAAATAATATATAACTTATATAAATATTTAATAATATTATAAAGATTATAAAATAAATTAACCAGCTTTTAATATATAATAACAATAATATTATAATAGTTTTTAAATAAGTTTATATTTGTTTATCTAGATAATATTTTAATTTATTTAAATATATTTAAAAAATATAAAAAATATATTGTTTTAATATTAAGAATATTTTAAAAAGCCAGATTATAACTAAACCTAAACGAATATATATAATATATATAAAAAATTAATTTCTTTTAAATTTATAATTATATTTAAATAAATAAAAATATAATTATTAAAGATTAATATAATATATAATTAAAAAATCTTAAACCTAGTAATAATTATAAATATTAAACAAGTTTTAAGATTTTTTAATTATATTTATATATTTATTAAAAACTTTAAAAATATAATATAATATTTTATAAAGTATATAATAAAAGAATATAAAAAAAAGACTTTTTTAATTTTAAAAAAAATATAAAAAGCTTTTAAGGAATTAAAATTTAGAATAACTTTTAACTTAGTAATTAAATTATTAAACCTAATAAAAAAGAAAAGCTTAAAATAAATACCTTAGACAAAATGATTATAAGAGTACTTAAATAACTTAAAAATAATAAAAAATAATATTTAATAATTTATTACTCGAAAATATTAAAAGATATAATATTATATTATTTTATTTATAATAAAGAACTTTTTATAATTATTATAGTATTTAAAAAATAAGAATTATTTTCTATTAAAATAATAAAATTAATTAAGATTTATTTAAATTATAAAAACTTAATAAAGTTTATAATTATATAAAAAATTATTAAATAATATAAAAATTAAATAGTTTTTTTTAAAAATTTAATTTTAAAATATATTATATTAAAAAAAAAGAATTAAATTAATATATTTAATTAATAAAGTTAAAAAAGATTTAAGGTTTTAAAATAAGATATTTAAATAATATACCTTTAATAAAATAAAAGCTTAAAAATTTAAATTATTTTTAAAAATCTTTTAAATATATAGCTTTAATAAATATATAATCTAAAAAGGCTAGTAAAATTATATAAATAAAAAGGATTAAAAAATAATAAGCTAATATATAAATAAAAAATTTATATACCGAAAACCTTATAAAATAAGTTTATTAAAGACTTTTATAAATATTGAAAAATAATTAAAATTATATAATAATTATAAAAGAAATATAACTTTTTAAAATTATAAAAAAAATTAAATTTATAATAAAAAGTTATAATATTTATAATAAAGCTAAGGCTTTATACTATAAGCTTTATAAAATATTATAATTAATATAAATATTTAAATAAATATAATATATAATTATTTAAGATTTTATTATTAAATTATTTTTATTAATTAATTTAACTATAAAAATATAATATAATAAAATATAAATAATTATTAATTAATTTATAAAATATAAATATTTTTTATTATTTAAAAATAATATAATTATTAAATAGTTTATATATATTTTTATTTATTAATATTTAAATAAATATAAAATACTAGAAAGAATTATTTTTAATTATAATAAACTTTTTATATTTAAGTTTAAAATAAGCTTTTTTAAATAATTAAATATTAAGCTAAAGTTTTTAATTATTTATTATTTTTAAATAAATAAATAGAAAAATTAAATTAAATTTTTAAATAATATTTTTAAAATTATATTAATTATTAATAAAATAATTAAATAAAATTATTACCGATTATATAAATTATTTATAATATATTAATTAATAAAAATATAAATATATTATTTTATAAAACAGTTTATAAATAACCAGCTATTATTAAAAAATAAGAGAAATTAATAATAAAAGCTTTTATTATTATAATTATAGCACCTCGAGCTTAAGCTATTATTATAAAGGTTAAAATATTATAAATAAAATTAAAGATATGACTTTAATTCTTTTAATAATAGATATTATAATATTATAATAAAAAGAAATTAAGAAATTAATTTTAATAAAAAGAAATAAAGTTTATTTATTATATTAAAAATAAAATATAATTTTAAAGATTTTATAAATTAAAATAAAATAATTTAATAATAAACTATTATTATTAAAAATATATATAAATTTATTTTATTTTTTATATTTTATTATTTAAACTAGTATTAAAAAATATATTAATAAAAACCTAGCTTAAAATAAAAAAAATTAAAATATTTATAAAATCAAAAAAATATTAAATTTTTATTAAAATAAAAATAATATTAAATATTTTATTAAATAAAAAAGATATTTATATATTAATAATATTTAAAAACTATTATAATTATTATAAATTAATTTTATTATTAATACCTGGATTATCTAAGGCTAAAAATAAGGGGTCGATTTTTTAAGCAGTGTTTAACATGTTTTAATTTATTTCTAGGATAGCCTTAGAGTGATTATTTTTAAAAGGTGGTATTATACTGCGTTTTTAATACTTTTTATATTTTTATTTTTTATTTTTAGTCTGCTTTATTTTATTTAGTTTATTTAATAATTAAAGACCATGCTAAACTATTTTTATTTTATATTTTTTAAAAAATTATTTTTATTTTTATAAATAAATTAATTAACTTAATATAATATTTAATTTATTATTAAGTTTTCTTTATTTAATATTATATTTTTTTAAATTTTAAAAAATTGTTTTTTAGTTAAAAGCTTTTTTTTTAAGTAATAATATTTATAAATATATTTAAATTATTATAAAAACAGTTTATATAAATATATTTTTTATATTAAAAAACCTTTTGTATTATTTAATAATTAAATAATTAATTAAAATATTAAAAATAAAACATAATTTTAAAATTAATTTGATTAATTAAGCTTGTTAAAATAAATTATTATTTGGTTTTATTAAGCTTATTATATTTTTTAATATAGTTTAATATTTTTAATTAATTAAAACAAAATATTATAAAAACAAAATATATATATATATATATATATATATTATTAAAATAATAATAATAAAGAGAAAAAGAATAATATTATAAAATAATTATGGCCTGATTAAGTGAAAAGCTATTAAAAGATTATATACTGTTTACCTGGCTTATAATAATCTAGGCTTACCTGGCTTATAATAATCTAGGTTTATTTAGTTTATAATAATCTAAGCTTATTTAGCTTATAATAATCTAAGATTGTTAAGCTTATTAATTTTTAAATAAATCTTTATTTTTTTTATATTCTTTATATTTATATAATCTTATAATTGTTTTATATTTAATTATTTATTTAATTTAGTTTTTTAATTATTAATTTTATTTTAAATTTTGTTTTAATATTTATTTTAAAAATGATTATTATATTTAATAATATTAAATATAACAATAAAAATATATTATAAAAAAAGGTGGCCCATAAAAAAGCCTAGTATATATTATACTCTTATATTTGTTTATTTATTATTAATGCCTATATAAACCCTGTTTATTATATAAAAAGATTAATTATAATTTTATTACTTTAGTTAATATTAATTTTATTAATTTTAATTAAATTAGTATAATTAATAATAATTTTATTTTAAATTCTATTTTAATTTAAAAATAATTATTATATTTAATAATATTTAATATAATAATAAAAATATTAATAAAACCTTTTTTATAAACTATTTATTATTAGGTTTATTATTATTTATAAATTAAAAACCTTTATGTATATTTTATATATTTTTTAATATATAAATGGTTTATAATATTTTAATAATTGTTTAATTAATAAGATTTAATATAATATAAATATTAATATAAAAGATTAAATAATAATTAGTTTATAAAATAAGTTTATTAAAAAATATTATAAGAGTATTTAATAAAATAATAAAATATAAATATATTTATAAATATTTATTTTAAAAAATATATTTTATTCAATAAATTAAATTAATCAAACAAATTATGAAATTTAAAATATTAAATTAAAATATAAATTTAAAAATTTTATAAAAATTTTAATAGATTATAAATATTAATATATTTAAATAATAAACTTTAATTATAATTAATTAATTATTATTAATTAAAAATATTATTATAATATAAATAAATAATAATAATTTAAATGATAAATTAAATAAAAAAATAATAATATTAAGATTAATATTTTTATTTAAATTAATTATATTAATTAAAATAATAATTATATAAATATTATAAAATCAAAAAATAATAATAATAATAATATATTTATATAATCTTACAACTTTTTTATATTTAATTATTTATTTAATCTAGCTCTTTAGCTATTAATTCTATTTTAAATTTTACTTTAACTCAAGAGCAACTATTATATTTAACAATACCTAGTATAATAATGGGAGTACTAATAAAACCTCTTTTATAAACCACCTGCTGTTAGTCTTATTATTACCTGTAAATTAAAAACCCCTGCGTATATCTTATATATCTTTTAATATATAAGAGGTTTATAATAAAATATTAATAAAACTTTTTTTATAAACCATTTATTTGTTACGGACCTCTTATATATCGAAAGATATATAAGACGTACGCGGGGGTTCTTGATTTGCAGGTAACAATAAGACTAACAGCAGGTGGTCCGTAAGGGAGGTTTGCTGGTACTCCCACCACTAGTCTAGTCGCAATAGAGTAGTAGTCGTCAATAGAAATTGAGATGAGAAATTGATAGCTAAAGAACTAAACTAAACGAGTGACTAGAACTAGAAACATCAGACTTATATAGGAAACCCCATTCTCCCCTTTGTCTTTGGATCGCAGGATAGCTCTCCTATCCTCCTATCCCTTTGGATCGCAGGATAGCTCTCCTATCCTCCTATCCCTTTGGATCGCAGGATAGCTCTCCTATCCTCCTATCCATCACGTGACTAATCATGTGACTTCCTATCTTCTGGGCCGTGGCCCGCCTCCAATCTTCTTAGCGTATGGCTTTCCCCCCTTTGGTCTGCCCAGCTGGCCGCTTTCCTGGTCTACTTCGTAACATTATTATTAGTTCTATTATTATTTATAAATTAAAAACCCTTGTATATATTTTATATATTTTTCAATATATAAAAGGTTTATAATATTATTATTATAATAAAAATATTTTTATTAAGTTTTATAATTTTTTAAAATTTTAATTTATATTTTTAAAAAATATAATTTTATTTTATTACTTTTAATAATATAATATTTATTTATATTTTAAAATTTATTAAAGTTTTATATATATATTTTTTTAATATTTAAATTTAATTTAAAATTAATTTTTTTTTATACTATATTAAATTTTTTATAAAGTTTTAATAATTTTAATTATTTATTATTTTTAAAATAAAAACTTTTTTTATTTTTTAATTTTTATTCTTTTAATTTTTTTATATAGAATATTTTAATAAATATCTAATTTAATATTCTTTTAGTTTTTTATAATATAAGTTTTCTTTATTTAGTTTTTCTTTATATAAAAAATATTTCTTAATTATTATTTTTAATTATATTATAAAATATAGTTTTTTGTTTTTTTATTTTTTATAAATTATTTATTAAAATAATTATATTTTTAATAATTAATAATACTTATAATAATTATTTATATATTATATAATATATTTATATAATTTTATAATATTTTAAATATTTAAATATTAAAAAATTATAATTTTATTATTATTATTTTATTATATTTATAACTTTTAATAATCAATTAAATAATTAATTAAAAAATATATATAATATTAATTTTAACTTTAATTAATAATATTTTATTATTCTCTTATATTTTCAATAATTTAAATTATAAAAAAACTTTTTTTAATTTTTAATTCTTTAATTTTTTAATATTTAATAAATTATTTTATTTTTTTTTAAATATTTTTAAATATTAATTATTTAAATTATTTATAATTTATATTATAATAATATTAATTATATTTATAATTTTATTTTTTAAAACAAGATTTATTTTTAAATTATATTTTAAATTTAATTATAAAAACTTTGGTATAATTATTTAAATTTATTAATAATATTAATTTATTATTATTAATAATTTTTTATTTTCTATTAAATTATTTCTTTACATTATATATTATATAATTTTAATTATTTTTATAATATATATATTTTTTATACTTTATTTTAAAAATTATTTAATTTTTAAATAATATTTATATATATATATTTCTTTTAATTTTTTATAAATATTTTATTTTATTTTATTAAATATAAAATTATTTATTTAATTTAAAATAATAATTTTATATTTTTATTTTAAAAATATATTATTCTTTAATTAATTTTTATTCTTTTTATTTTTTTAAATTTTTATTATTTATATTTCTTTTTATAACTAAAATATTTAATTTAAAATATATTTTTAAATAATTATTTTCTAATTCTATTTATTTATTTAAACTTTTATTTTATATTTTTTTAAAAAAAGATTTTTTAATTATAATAATTATATTAATATATTTATTAATTTTTTTAAATTTATCTATTTTGTAAAGTTTATTTTTAATTTATACTTTAAATTTTATATAAAATAAATAAAATAATATATATTTAAATTTTATAGTATAATTTATTATATTTTTAATTTATTTTAAATAATAAAATTATTTTTTAATATATTTTATTTTTTTAAAATCTCTATAATTAATATTAATATTTTAAAATTTTTATTTAATTTTATTTAATATAAAGAATTTTAAATAATCTTTTAATATTAATTAAAATTATTTAAATATTTTTTTAATTATTAATTTATATTATTTTAAATAAAGTTTTATTTATATTAAAAATATTTTTATATTTATAAATTTATTATATAATTTAAAAAATATAAATTTAAAACTTTTAATTTTTAATAAACTAATTATAATATTTTATTTTAAAATAATAATAATAATAATAATTCATTTCTTTTTAATCTTTTTAGTTTTTTTAATTGTTTTGGTTTTTTTAATTTTTTAATCTTTTTAATCTTTTTAGTTTTTTATTTTTATTAACTAGTTTAAAAATTAATATTAATTTTTTTAATTAAAATATTATTTTAATTAATATAAATATTCTTTTTAATATTATTTTCTTTATTTAATTTATTATTTAAATTATTATTATTTAATTATATTATAATAATAATTACTTAATTATAATTACAGTTTATTATTTAAATATATTAATATTTATAATTTATTAAAATTTTTATAAAACTTTTAAATTTATATTTTAATTTTATATTTTAGGTTTTATCATTTATTAAATTAAATTAATTTATTAAATAAAATATATTTTTTTAAAATAGATATTTATATAATATCTTTTAATAAATCTATTTTATAAATTAATTATTATTTAATTTTTTATATTAATATTTATATTAAATTAAATTTTATTAATTAAAAATTTATTAAAATATTACAAACTTTATATATATTCTTTAAAATATATATAATATATATAAAAATCTTTAATTTATAAATAATAATAAAATTAATAATAAATAATTTATAAAAAAAATTTATTAATATTTTTATTATTAATTTAATTATAATAAAATAATAATTATTTATATATAACATAAAAATTAAAATTAATAATTAAATATAAAAAAATTTATAAAATTATATAAATATAAAAAATATATTTTATTAAAATATAAATTATTTAAAATTAATAAAATTAATATTAATTAGAGCAATAAAGTCGTAATTAACCCCCTTATATAATAAGTGGGGTTGTATAGGCGTTTAATAATAGGAAAACAAGTGTAAGAGCACAACGCGCGCTAGGCCTCTTCTTAGGCCACCCCTCTTTGTAACAATATGCTAGTATTTTATATAGCGGGGTGTTGTAATTTTGTTTTTATTTTTTTGACCCCGCTATACTTGGCCTAAGGGTCTGTTGGTTTTTTTGTATATTATTCTAGTTATTCGCTTTCTACCTACCGTAACGGCGTCTTCGTAGCTATTTCATGTATTTAATTATTTTTTGTTGAAGTTGGTGGTTTTTGGTGGAAAAAGTGGCCCACTAGCCGGGGTGGTTCACTAGGTGGGGACTGACTCTAGTAAGTAATCAATAGAATTCATAGGTAGGTACCTAATCCAGTTAGTTACTGGGTACCTTGAGGTGCCTATGTACTCCTTACCTACATGTAGGTACTGTAGGCATTTGAACCCCACCAAAGAACTTACTCTGGTCGTATCTCATGCATCAGAGCCCCCCGAAATTGAACCCCTCCAACTTCGCAACGGGTCGGAACTGATCCACGTACCCACGACATTCCCACTTCCGCCCGCATGCCCACCAGCCGACCAGCGTCTTGCCCCGTCCATCGGCGACAAGGCACCTGCTTCAGTCGTTGTTAGCACGCGGCCTCCCGACGCCCAACGCCCGACGAATTAGTGTGTGACCGCACCAGCCACAGGTACTTACCAGTAGATAGATACACGGTATCAGTTGAAGGATCAAGAAGCATCGAATACTGCCTACCGCCAGTGTGACGTCCTTGCTCACCCTCGACGGCGCCCAGTCGTCGTCTTGATTGTCGCCATCGTCGTTAAAAGCCCGGCACCGGCACCGACACCACCAACATCCAACCTTTTTCTCTGGCCATAGGCACGGCCACGCGCACACAATGATGGAAGAGTTTGCCTCGGAGTCTGATAGCGACTATACCAGCTATTGGCGAGATTGGGTAATTCATCTTCGTCATCTTTCTTTCCTTTTTTGCTTCTCTTTCTTCGCCTTTCTCTTTTTTGGCATTACTAGGCTGAGGCTGACTTCTCTTCCAGTTCATCTCATCTCGGGGCAACGAATACTTTTGTGAAATCGATGAGGACTATCTTACCGATCGCTTCAACTTGACTGGCCTTAATACGGAAGTTCAGTACTATCAATATGCACTTGATCTAATCACCGACGTCTTCGATCTCGACTGCGACGATGATATGAGAGAGACCATTGAGAAGTCTGCCCGCCATCTATATGGCCTTATACATGCCCGTTACATTGTCACCACGAGGGGCTTGGCCAAAATGGTAACACCTAGATCAAAGCTTGTTCGTCTTCCCCTACCGCTAACCTGCCTCTCCCCGTAGCTCGACAAATATAAGAAAGCCGACTTTGGCAAGTGTCCAAGAGTCTTTTGTCGGTCCCATCCACTGCTGCCTATGGGCCAGACCGATGCCCCCCACCAGAAACCTGTCAAGCTCTACTGCGTCCGTTGCGAGGACGTCTACAACCCCAAGTCTTCTCGCCACGCCGCCATTGACGGTGCCTACTTTGGTACATCGTTCCACAACATCATGTTCCAAGTCTACTCGGCCCTGGTACCGTCCAAGAGCGCCGAACGCTACATTCCTCGCGTTTACGGCTTCAAAGTCCACGCTTCTGCCACCCTCATCCGCTGGCAAAATAGCCAACGCGCGGACATGCTCAGGAGGTTACGGAAGTTGGAGGTCGAGAGCGGCTTCAAGGAGGACATGGGAGGAGATGATCTGGACGAGGAAGAAGATGAAGATGATGACCTGGGCGCAGATAGTGCTCAGGGTGACGCCATGCATGTTGTCGGCTGAGGAATTGAGCTGAACCGTTTTCGCCTCTTCGTACGATACCTAAACTCTGAATGTGTAGGCTTCGGAAGCTCATCTCTAGCGCCCAGGAGGGATGGTGGGCCGGACCATGAGTGGATTAAAAGAATATGGGACGAGACAGATGAGAACATAGTGTTCGAAGCGGGATACAGCACCATCACACACATACGCTCTTGCACACACATAAATACCGGCGTTCTAAGGCTGCATTTTGTCGATCGCTGGATTTGCTAACGGCGTCGGGCGAATGTTTGCCTTACATTATTTAGCTCCTTTTCGCTCATTATACACACCTGTTCTGCTGAGTGTGCTATCAGGATAGGGCTACTGGACCATACTGCTTTTAACCTGGCTTCTCAACTACAGGGCTAGGACTACTAGTGTATCAAGAGAGGGCCGTTACATAGTTAGGGGGCAAAACTGTGCAACTTCAGAGCCTCGCTAGACTGGTCAAGCTAGCATACCATGTTGAATGTCGTTCGTGAACAACTCCTCTTTAGTGGATCAGCCTATTCGAATTCTATTCATTCGACGCGTCTCATGGAAAGCCAGAGGCATCCTAGATGATCTCACATGCACTGTCTTTTCGACATTCCTGATCCAAACGCCTATGTAACCCGGTCCTGGACCGCTTTCCCAAAAGCTCACTTTTAGTATGATATCAGTCATGCGTTGTTTAAATAATATGCGCCATTACATAACTTATATGCTCAACCACTTGCGTTTTCCTTCGCTCTGCCTGTATATAAGAGTGCCCCGTCCATCTTTCGGCGCTGTCCGGCCTTGTTTGGTATTGATGATATACTGGATGATGTATGTGGGAAAATAGGGATCCGTGTAATGTTATTCGGTTTAGCGTACGTAATTCACAACATGGATTAGCTACCAAATGAGTGCAGGAGAAGACTTTCATGAAGTAGAAATATTTGATACGGGGAAACACAACCAGTAATTCAGATGTGTTCGCTCTGCCGCGGTTCGAGCGTGGTGCGAGAACTTTCGCCGCGGTCGCCGTGGTCTACACGAATGTCCCCCGGCTTTACAGTTGATGGTGACCCCCGTTGTCGCAGGCCTTCGAGTTCGATGTCTTGGCCCGTCATATGGAAGCGCTGCATCTCTTCCTCGTTATCGTCCCGTAGCCAGTGCCGATCGTCGGATGCGAAGCTCCATGATCCTAGACCTGCCCAGAAAGCCTTGTCGCGGCTGCGGGGACCCCAGGCCCATCCACCACCGGCGCGAATCGGCATGTGATAGTATCGGAAGGAGAAATAGGCGGTGATTGTCCCGATCAGGAAGCCGAAGAGGATGTCGAAGCCGTGGTGTCGAAAGTCAAACCAACGTGAGCTCGCGATGAATACGGCCAGGAAGAAAGGGAGAACGGCGAGAAGAAGAAGGTATACGGGGGGCGAGGCAGCCTGGCGACGCACGGCGGCCACCGTCGTGTTATGGATACCGATCTGCTTCATGGCAGCCGAATCAAGGGGTATGGATGGGTCGTCATCGACTGCCGAGATGGATCGCGAGCGCGATCGCATACCTTCATAAGCCGTGTTAGCCGATAGAGAGGCGGCAGTTCCGCGGTGGCGGTTCAAGCGCGAAGGAAAAGCGGTGACGGCGCTGGAGTCGCGCGCAATGGTCTCCTGCGGCACGAAAGGGAAGGTAATCGCAAACTTGCTGGCCAGGAAGAAGGACAGGTAGATCAGACCGGCGGCGGAGGAACTCGCATGGCCTGACGGATAGCTGCGGAAGCCATCGTCGAGGAAAGCCTTGTCGGGGTTCGTGCAGATGCTTGCGCTAACGAGCTGACCATAATACTGGGATGCTCCGGCGTCTCCCAGTAGCGGACTGGAGAAGCCCACGATGTGTTTCGCCACGTTGGCGACGTCAGGCATGCAACGCGACAGCAGATCAGGCCGTGGCTTGCCGAAGAGGTTCTTCATGCCTTGTGTGACGATCCATGCGGATATCAAGGAGAGGGCTAGCCCCAACCATCCCATATGGAGCTCCCAGAGCTTTCGTCTCCATATCAGGGACGAGGGAGTGCCGTCAGGGACGGTGCGTCCCGGGACGAAGACCAGGGCGACGACCAAGATCACAACGATAGGGACGCCGGCGTTAAATGCCAGGAGCAGGCCCGATGTGACGGTCTCATGTTGGGTCACGGGGAAGCTATGCAGGCCATGGTTAGCAAATGGGCACGGGCAGACACATATACGGCTCAAGGTCAAACCTGATGGTCGGACCTAGCTCGACTCACGTACGCGATGTTCTCGTCCAGCAAGCTAAAGGGTCTCTTGTTGGGTGTCACGTTGCCGAGGAAATAGCCGATGAGACCGACCACGACCATGATCAGCCAGTCGAAGGCATATGAGAGAATGATGAGGACACTGGTCTTCTTAGACCTCATCCTCGGCGGCAGCACGTCCAGATCGGGCATCTTGTTGTATGAGTGAGGCGGTTGTAAGTTGAAGAGGGCGAGCGTGGGAGTGCGACGGGGAGCCCCGGACATCGCTCATTAGCTCGGCTCGCCAATGAGAGATGTGACCAGGGGAAGTATACTACTATATACGACCTGGACTACAATCTTAAATGAAAATTGGAAAATGAAAGGCAAATAGACTTGACGATGGAATAAAAAAGCAAGCTAAACTCTAACAGCTGAAAACGGGGGTTAAAAAGGAAAAGGGGGAAAGGAATAAAATGGAAGAGGATTTCGAGGTCAACTTAAGTTTATGCTGCTCTGCATACGTTTTACGTATACTACCTAGGTAGTTTAAATGCCCAGACAAACCTAAGAATACACATTATAAGCCAGCGCTTCTGCTACCTAGGTAATGCTGCCTTACCTCCAGGCTATTACCAAAAGTAGGTTATGTAAGTACGTACTTAGGTCGCTGCGCCCCGTACTAAGAGTGCACTGCCCAGCTTGCACAGGCGTGGCACTACCCAAGCCCCTATTAGGAAATGGGTCGCGTGGGGTACCTGCATGTAGGCGCTGCAGTGCATTACCGGCATTGATGCAGCAATATATACACACTGCAGTAGATAGGAGACATGCTGTTGGGTAGTGCGTACTGGGTAGTGACTCGAATATTATATTATATATTGCAATCCAGCATGCTGTTAGGTAGTGTAGGGAAAAAATCCAGTCCTACTAACATTTTACCACCACTACTACTCAATGTTCTTTCTTACACCACCTGGCTGTTCCTCTCTTGTCGGTCTCTCGGCGAGAACGAGACATTCCTTGCCACCATGATTCCAAGCAGCTGTAGATACACCGCCAGTTTCCGAAGTTGAAGCCTAGCCACCGGTACGGGAATATACTCCCTAAATTATGAATGATTCTTTTACGAGTATTCTTTCCATTAAGCTCACAGGTGGTGGTATATCGGTACTGGTGTCTCCCGCGGACGCTGGACTTGGCCGATTCTCGGCTAGGGACGGACGGGGGTCTTTGTCAGCCAATTCGGCGACGGGGCCGTCAGAGCGACTGTCAGAACAGGCTGGCGGGCCGCCACCGATATTAGCGCCCTCGGCTGCCCTGGCAACAGCGGGATGTCAACATTACCTGCCTCTGGCACAAATGAGCGATGGCGACAACCCCCCGCCATCTAATATTCCCTTTATTATGCGACCTTGATCCAGACCCGCCCAACCGGCCACTTGCACCTGTCCGCCAGCGACACGCTTCATCATGCGTTATGACCGACGGTGCAACTTTTGAAACCTGAACCATCTCCCACCTCCTGCTCTGGTAATTGTCCCTCCTGCCTCCCATTCCGCGTTGTACGCTACATATCGTCGTCGCGGTATATTGGTGCAGTGTGACTCAATAAACCCTGCTCGCCCGGCAACCTCGGCAATGCTATGCATTCTTCGTCGTAAACAGAGCTACTATCGTCATCAATAAAAACAAGTACCACACCTCAGCTGGGATATTGAATCCCGCCCTCCCCTATCGAACCACCTACATACTAGGCAAACTTACTTAACCCATCCGCGTCCAATCCCAACTCGGCTCTGCCTTAAGTCAAGTTGAACAGCACCTAAGCTGAACCTTCTATCGCCCTTGTTGCCCGGAGTTTCACCCAGCTTTCACGAAGCCTTTCCCCCTGGCTATTGACTTGCAATCACAAGTGATGCTGCATCGCAGCAAGCCCAGGGACTCGGCCTCCCCGAGGAAGGTTACGCCTCCTTCGCCTACCTATATGAATAATGAACAATTTGGTTCGGACACCCTGATCTAAAGCGGTCGACCTGAATTACAACTGACCATCGGCCTCCTACAGCTGCATATCTAGCCAGCCTCCGCGAGAACCGTGTGAATCGTCCTGGCACCGTGAGCCGTCCTGGAGGCGCTCGACCCCTGCCTCCATCCACGAGGTCACGGCCGGGTACTACTGAGCAACTTACCGCAGTCGGCCGATCGTCGATTGCAGGTGACTCTATCCGATCCGAACTTTCGAACCACCAGCGCACGGGCTCCGACGGGGTGAGGCCCCGGGGTAGTCGTCCTAGTGTCGCTGGCAGCGTGACATCGCGCTACTCTGTGGCCACTGCTTCCGGCAAGGACTATTACCCGGACAAACCCGCCACCGCTCCTCTAAGACCGTCGGAGGTTGTTCCGAGCGCTACATATATAGAACGTGGTCAAAGATGGATGGAGAAGGAGGAAGCCTTTTCTCTCCATCAGGCTATGGATGCCATCGATATCAAGGATGAGCCGAAGGAAGAACAAGAACAGGATGACGATAAACGCCTATACAACGCTGCGTTGAACGAGGCCGCCGAGCTGGTATACCGCCACGAACATGGGATCAAACCTCCTGAGCCTGGTGCCCCGTACCGATACAAGCCTCACATGCGAAAGAACAGCTACGCTCATGCCCGCACGGCGAGTGCTGGGCGATATGGTGGCGATATCGGGGCCACGGGGCTCGCTCGAGATTCTTTGCGTTCGTTCTCTGGGAGCTCGTCCGAGAGTGACCGGGATTCGTCTCCCGGAAGTGACCGTGGAAGCATGGATCAACAGCGCATCATCCGCACGGGATCTGCAAACCAAAAGCCACGGGTCAGTGGAGCCCGTGTGAGCTCGGGTAGCCGTCGCCGGAGTAGTATGAGACGCAATATCAGTGGCGAGATCGAGAAACCGTTCTCCGGGGATCAGATATGGGAGGAACCTGAAGGAGCTGCAGCTGAACGAAGTTCCCAAAGACAACCCCAACTACCTGATCATTCACAACCGCTCGGTGTCAAGACGAGAAACCCCTCAAACAAGGTCCAGTTCGCTCCCGCTTCGTCCCGTGACCCCGGTTCGGGCACTATCACCACGCCTCTAAAATCTTTGTCGAAGACGGAAATTCACAAGAACCCGCCATCGCAGTCGCGGGATCCTAAGTACACAAGAAATGAGCCCTCTGAATCCCCTCGTTCCTCCCAGGACATACCGAGAAAGAATGGGGTCGAGATACGCAGTGACGATATCCGTCAAGCCACGAGCATGCGGCTCAAAGACCGCAGCCCCAAACTTCCCACTCCGTCTGCGGTCAGCGATAGCCCGGGACGTCCAATCGTAAGCTTTGACCAAAACTGGAAAGCCCCGGAAGAGGCGGCTGCTGATCCAAAGCTAGACGAGTCCCGCCGAGCCCCTTTCGGGATCACCAAAGAGCGTCCGGGGCCGCAAGGTCCGCAGCCGCCTATTCCTGCTATCGTTTGTACGCCGGATGTTCCGAGCACGCCGTCGCCCAACGCACGGTCATCCCGGCGTCCCGCACCCATCCCCAGCATTCACGTAGATTCGGATGATAGGCCTCCAGTTCCTGTCATCGCAGTTTCAGACGATCATGGTCCAGTAGTGCCTACCATTGTCTTGCCGGACGGCGATGACAGCTGCGGCGGCAGTCCTGCGTCGGGTATTCCCGTTATAATCACACCTGATGATGTGTCTTCAAGACCTTTTGCCAGACCTCTGCCGGAACCGAAAGCGACACCGCACAGTCGCAGCGCCGCAAGGAGTGGCCGCCCACGAGGCCACTGGTCTCCTGCACCAGGGGCGTCACGTCGCGCAACGGCTACCTGCCATGAATGTGGCGATGCAATCGAGGGCCGTTTCGTGGCCTTGAGCGGGGGCTCCGAGCGCTTCCACCCACAATGTTTCCGGTGCTACACCTGCGGCACAAGCCTCGAGGCTCTCGAGATTAGTCCGGAGCCGGATCACTTCTACGCGGCGCGAGTTGACCGCATTCGTCGCCGAGCGGCGGGCGAAATCCTCGAAGAGACACCTAGCCAGACAATGGCCGAAGACGGCGATGAGCGCCTGCGGTTCTTCTGCCACCTGGATTGGCACGAGCTATTCGCGCCGCAGTGCAAGCACTGCAAAACTCCCATTCTCGGCGAGCACGTCATCGCCCTCGGCGAGCATTGGCACTACGGCCACTTCTTCTGCGCCGAATGCGGTGACCCCTTCGAGCAGGGCATGACGCACATCGAAAAGGACGGATACGCATGGTGTGTTGCCTGCCAGACCAAGCGGACCGAGCGCCGCGCACCGAAGTGCAGGCGCTGCAAGACGGCTGTCATCGGCCAGTACGTCAAGGCCCTCGGCGCCGAATGGCACGATGAGTGCTTCCGCTGCGCCACCTGCGGTGGAGGCTTTGATGACGGACAGATCTTCCCCGTCGGTGAGGGTGATCAGGCGAGGGTCTTGTGTACGGGCTGTCGGGCCCAAGAGTTGAAGATGTGAGACTGGCTGGCCGGTTGAGCCAACTTTAATAAGGGAGAGTAAAGGAGGCCCGGCGAAAGTGAAGGCTGAGAAAAGCACGATCACGAAGCAAACCACTTGATGGTGGATGAGAATGGGACCAAGTCTATGGCTAATGATGAGAGAAGGACCGGTTTGATGGTTAGCATTTATGTATTTGGCTTGCTGGCTTGTTTTGCGTAGTGTTTCTTATGCTTGTCTGATGCTTTGCCCCCAGTTGTATTGATTACGCGATACTAAGGGAGCGAGCTGTAAGCCAGGCTGACCGGCTGTTTGTATTGCCTTAGACGAAATGATGTACAAGAAACAGGGTAATGGATGCACTGAGCTTTGAGTTTCATGCTTCGTCAGCTTCCTCCTCGCTGCTCGTGTTGCAGGTGACCCCTCCCTTCGGTTGTACGATCACACGTCTTCCCTCACCCGTTCAATTGCCATTAGAATAAGTGCAACAGCTGAGTCTGCACGTTCCTCGATTGCCTGTGGCCATGGTCATTAAGTATCAATCTTCTAATGGAACTGTTTGGTACGTTTACATCCTCTTCGTTTCTTACACTGGAAGCGTGGCTATAGCAAAGAGGTCTTAACTTTACCAAGACGTCAAACTGCCTCTTATTAACAACTTCGCGTAACATTTCTTTGCGCGATCACTGGCCTTGAATTAGGTACAAAGATGGAATTCATTCATCATAGGTGATGGAGCGCATGTTAGATTAAATCAGCCATGCATGATATTAAGAGACGTACTTGAACTCTCCGCGATGCAAGGCAAATATGGATCAAACAAGACCACCCGGGTGGAAATGGAACCCATTTGACGCCCTATGCCTTGGCAGGGGAGTACGATGCAGATTCAAACTGTGACAACGGCCGTACCAAGGGTAACTCGCACGTTAAGATCACGTACACAGGCATATAGCCCAAGCCTCCGCTCATGTATAAACTCTCTACGCCTCTCCTCTTAGACCGATCAATCCATGCCCGAAACTCCAGAAGTCTCCGCCTTGCCTCGCTCCTATTCGTAACTTAAAATCATTCATCTCGTGTCCAGAGTCGAGATGCTTATGTAGTAGAATCCTCTCACAGCAGCATACTGAGTAGGAACTTTGTAGTATCCGACAGCGCATGTTTGTCGAGAGGATATGCGGTCGGGAGCTCTGGTGCAGCATCAGCAGCGACCGCCGACCTGCTCCTGGTGGACTTCGAGTGTGTCACCGTCGGTCATTTCCAGCTATATAGCAGAATCAGGTGTCAGTAATGAGGAGAGCGAGCTACGCCGGGGAGAGGAGGAAGGGAGGAAGGTAGGGAGGTAGGGAGGAAGAGGAAGGACAGAATAGATTGAGACTTACGGAATCAGGCGTGTCGGTCTTTTGGACACGCTGGCCCTCGAATAGGAAGCGGACCGAGTCAACGTTCTTTCCTTGCCGCTCGCAGAAGGCGGTCATGAGCTTCTCGAGCTTTGTCGAACGCTTGATCTTGAAAAAGACCTCGTTATTGTTATCGGTCACCTTGATGTTCAGGTGCTCGCCACCGGCAGGCGCCTCGTTGCGTTCTGCGCCGGGGGAACCGGACTCGTTCTCTCCAGACATTGTTCCGGTGATGGCGGGGTTCTGCGCGGTCGTGTGAGAAGACGTGAGTGGTGGGAAATCACCAACGAAGCGACCTGATTCGGCAGAGGGGTAGACGTCAGTCTGGGTGAGAAAATGATGGTGGCACCAGAGAATGGAGGGATATGAGAAGGTAGAGTGGAGGGAATTTGTGGCAGAGGAACGACGATATAGTTGTGGACTGAGGGAGCAGGCAAAAAGAAAGGCTGTACGGAGTGCAGCCGTGATTATGCTACATACTAAGTAGGTACCTGGGTAGGTAAGGTTGTAGGTAGGCTAATCCAGAGGTTAGGTGTTTGCTGTCTGAAGTAATAGTGGTATGGTAAGGCAAGGACCTTGCAGTGGTCCTTGGAAGTACCTACCGTGAGGCAAAGAGCGAACAAGCAGGCAGGTAACAAGGCTACATACGTAGGTAAGTAGCGGGTAGGTACCTACATGGTGCATACCTAGGTAGCTGACAAGATTCTGTAGGTAGAGTGAAGTGGGGCCGTGGGGTGACTGACTGAAAAGCGGGAGAGAAGGAGCCCTGCGAGTTACCTACATCTTGACACTAAAACATATATGTACCTACCGTAGCAGGCCGGGGGGGTTCTGGAGAATAACTGTAGCAAAGGTTAATAGGTGCTAAGTATTTCTATTAGCTAGTATAATAAGTATAACGCTTTTATATTTAAACCTTTATATTTTTAAAGTTTTTTTTTTATAATAAAACTTTTCTTAAAATATAATTTTTTTAAATTATAATTTTTTTAAATTATAATTTTTTTAAAATATATTTATTTTTAGTTTAATAGTTTATTTTATAAAATAAAGCGTATATTTAGCGAAAGTTGTAAAACTTTTCGCTAAAGTTCTGAACTGTGAAGCGATTGGGCTATTTTCCCTGGTATTTAAGGTGGTGGTGGTGGTGGTGGTGGTAGATTGACTGCAACGATAATCCTTGTTGTATGTGGTGGTGCAGATGGTGTAGGTGGTGTAGGTGGTATAGGTAGGTGGCAGGTGGCAGGGCAGGTAGTATAGTTGGCGGCAGGTGGTGCAGGCCACTCTGTTAACAACTTTTTTAAAAAGTAATAATTTTTTAAGCAATAACTTTTTTAAATAATTATTTTTTAAATAAAAAAATTATTTTTATTTATAAAACTTTTAATTTTATTAAAATATTATAAGCTTTTTTATTTAATATTATTTTTAAAAATAAAAATATTTTTTAAAACTATTTTATAGACCCCCCCTGGCCTGGTATAGTACCGATAGTACTGTTTGTTTTAATGTTAGGCATATACTCTATAACCAGCGGGACTCTTTACTTGGTACACTTAGTATAGTGTATTGTGATTTCTATGGGCGGACCTCAAAAATGAGGTCAATTATGAAATGCAACTTGTTCAGGAGCTGCGGCAAAGGGAGAGGTTTTGTCAGAGGTTATGCCAATAGAAGTGTACTGGCTTAAATGAAACAACAAATGTTTAAAAGGGAGAAGGCTGAGTGACTCGGTCTAGGTCACCTCCTCTAACAGGCAGTTGTTATCCCTGAGCCTACGCATATGCCAAAGTAGCCTTACCCGGTGCATGCTCAGTAGGCCGCACCTACCTCATGTACTTGATAGCTATGTATGCCCTCAAGGCTTGTTTTTTAGCTGTACAAACTGCACGCTAGATACCTGAGGCAGCCATAGGTCGGTAGGTATATGTTGAAGGGAGGCAGACAAGATGGGTTATTTACCTCCGAGTACCGTAGACGATAATTCATTTCGCACCTCGTTGTCTATAGTCTAAGTAGGTAGGTATGTGGTGTAGATCAGATATTGTTGCTGTGTGGGTTGTTACATCACTACTATATCCCTGCAGCGCTACCCATGCCTAAGCTGTCTTCTTGTCCGCTTCATCGGCGTTTGTCATAATTTAGCCAACAGCAGCACGGAGACGTGACGATAGCAGGAGTGGCCACAAGTGTAGTGCCAGAGGGCTTGCAAAGTTCATCATTAGACGGATGCTTCGACATCGTTGCAACAACCATAACCTCTTCAACCTTGCCCAATCCTCCCATCGTATCCTAGATATTTCACCACACCTCATAAGCCCCAACTCCATTGCCGACTTTCTCTGTCGCACTGATTGACAATGGTTCGTCGCTAACATGCCAACCACATCATCATCGTATTCCAGCTGATTTGTCCTACCAGGGTCTTGAGGAAGACTTAGCATCGGAGCCACCATGTCATCCTCGAGCGGTGAGGATTTCGCTACATACTCCCTTGAAAACCACTGTTGCTGAGGCAAGCTAACGTCTTCACCATTGTCTACCTAGTGTGCTATACAAGGTGGGAGGCCCCGTATGCAGGAGCAATCGTTAGGGGCGAGGTCTAATGGGTACAGATTGTCTAGGGAAGAACGGCTTCAATCAGGGAAAATGCGAACACCTCATTGACGCCCTGTATGAATGCTGCAACGCGTTCTACGAGAGAAACGGGGACACAGCGACCACGGCAAGCTGCCCCAAACCCAATCTTTTGCGTCTGAAGTTGAAACAACGGGAGGAAGGCAGGAAATAAAACCCAGATCGTCCGGAGTCATGGCAGGGGATCAAGACAAATGCTCCACGCCGGAACAGCATAGAGGCCCTCAGCTGGATTTTGGGCAGCCGTCGCCCTTCGCTAGAGGTCCATTTATTAGACCCGCGGCAGTTTTCATGTCCAACAACCACTTATTCACGCCAACCTAAACAGACAGGTCAATTAGGTGACTTTAATGCAGCGTCGAGTTATTCTAGGCGATCATTGAGCGCGCAGGAGGCCCTCGTGGGACCTGGACAAGCATTGAATAAAATTTGGCTTATCCCGAGACTCTAATATGAATGCCGATGACATTGATGAAATAAGAGGAAAAGAACAAAAATATTCAACCAGAACTGAAATTTTATAGTGTGACGCAGCACTGACCACACCCTGGCGCATCATCCATGCCAGAGGTACCCACATAGCGGCTCAGGTACCCACTCAACCACGAAGTATGTACCTAGGTAGACACATGAGGTAGGCGCTAGGGTAGGTACCTGTATACAGTTCAACGCAGGGACTGTCGCGCGTTCAACTATTATTTTCATTACCAGAAAGTTTGGCAGGTGCTACGAACCCAACGTCTCGCCTCAGCCTCCCTTGATCACACCCAACTCTACCTACACGCAAACGGCGCGTACACATTAGATATACAAGCAGTACATCCCTCTTCAACGAGCAGCGATTGTAGGTGCGAGACTGGATTACATTGGTGTGGGAGATACAGCGAGTCGGGCTCGGTGAGCGCGCAAGTGCAGTAGAAAGATGCTGGCTGGCAATCGTACTGCCTGACCTAAGTGTTGCAGATCGAGGACCGGCTCTACAACGGCGCGATGTTTGCTCAGCGACCCCAGCGGGCCCAGAGGATGGCCGCCCTCGTACCGTACGGCAGACCCGAGGACGAAGACGACCAGATCAGTCAAGGTATGTTGCGTACAAATGGCTGCTCGGCAGACCAAACGATCTGACCATGGTGCCATCACACAGGATCCGACTTAACGTCCTCGCCCGGGTTTGTTGACGTTGCCGATCACTTCGCTAAAGTTCTCGACTCTCTTTCGGTGACGAAAAGGCCTGCTGTTGAGCAGCGAGGCGATATTTTCACGTTAGTCGAGAAATTCTACCAATATGCCACGAACAAGGTCCAAGCATTGCGCAAGGTATACAAGCCAGCCTCAAATACAGGTCTTCGACGTTTGGACGACTCCTCGAGTCAAGACTCTATGGACCTGGACGATACAGACAACAGATCGTCAGCACCTGACTCTGCAGGTGAATTGGAACGCTGGGAGCAGGAAGCGCAAGTCTGGGATATGCTGCGCCGCCTTCTGCCTCTACGTTACTCCGGTCGAAATACACTTCGACCAATACGACGTGAGGCTTCCAGATTTCAATCGACTTCGGAACTTTGGGACGAGTTCATCCAGTCGGATCCGACAGCTCAGGAGCGCAAGGCGATTTTGGAGTGTCTACAGACAAGTGCCGACGATTCTCGGTCAGATATCGACGACCTCGTGCGCGATTATCAAAAACAGGCTGATCGCGGCGATATAATAGCTCATGGATGGCTCCACACACGTTCTGCCATCAAGATGCAGAAAAATGTGAATAGCTGGACAGGGCCCCTAGATCCCACCAGTGCAGACGCCGGCCAACTGGTGGACTCCAACGGCTCAAACCCCCTTGTCACACAATTGGACCCTGATGTGGCTACAAGACAGGGACGCAAACTAGAGCCACAAGATGAATACTTTGAGCGTGCTATCTGGCTTGGTTGCTATGAGCTCCTTCGTCGCGGGAGGAGCTTGAACGAAATTCGAGATTGGTGTGTCGAACGAACTGAAGTGTGGCGAGCAGTCAGCATGTCGGCCTTGCCGTTATCTAAGGGTGAGGAACCAGCACAGTCGTCCACTAGTCCTCTGTCGACTATGTTATGGCGTCGAACGTGCTTCGCTCTCGCGCGGCAGGGTGGAACCGACGATTACGAACGCGCAGTATATGGCATCCTTTCGGGCGATATCACAAGTGTGGAAAAAGTGTGCAAGAGCTGGGACGATTTCGTCTTTGCGCACTATAACGCTCTGCTGAGGGCTCAATTCGACGGATACCTAATGAAACGAACTTCATCAGACTCAACTGCTGTTGTCCATCAAACATTCCCCTCATTCAACGCTCTTCAGTTCCTCGGCGATGCATCGTCGACCGGTGAGCGCCTTGTTAGCTCTCTAGAATCAAACTCGAAGACATCTGGGGAGGCCAAGACCCCGATGAAGGCCCTGCAAGGAGCCATCGTTTCGAATAACTTGACACAATACATGCACGATCTCGGAGTGGCTTTAGGAAAGCGTGCAAACCAGAAAGCGTTCTCTCGCCTGATACCAGAGATCGATGATACTACTGTTAGCGTCAACGATCCAAGATTCTTCATGATGAATGATTACGAGGGCTTACGTGTTGCAACACACGTATACTTATTAATCTCCCACCTCGACAGTCTCCAGGGCGAAGACTATACCGACCCCGATCGTCGCAGAGCTCAAGATAACATTGTCGCCACATATGTCAGTATTTTGCGGCTAGCAAATCTGACGGATTTGATGCCTCTGTACTGTTCGAAGCTCCAGGAAGAACGAGGTTTCTTTACTCTTAGTAGGAACATCACTGGATTAGAAACTCCAGGTGAAAGGGAGATACTACTCAAGATCATGGCCAAGTTAGGGATGAATATTGCGAAATTTGTTGTCTACCAGCCGCGATCCATTCTGCAGCAAAATCCTCCCCCTGAGCACGGCATCCCGGCGTTCGGCGCTTTTACAGTATTCTTGAATAGTCCTCCCACACTGAAGTACGGCCGCCCCTTGAAGCCCGATTTCTTCGGTGATGAGCCAGAAGATTTGGAAGCCGTCGATGAGTCTCTTATCCAGTCCCTTGAGTGGTTCATCTTGATTGATGGTCTCTGGGATGAGTTTTTCGAAGCTGGCACCGCTATCTACAAACGTTTCCTAAGTAAGAACTTGATTGATACGCACGTCCGCGTCAGGAATGCGCTAACGTGATAACAGAGGGTTTCAATCTCCATGCAGCACGCTCCCTGTCAGAGCGGGTGCGATGCGCCGATATTTTTAGGAGAAAAACAGGTCTCACGATCACTGACGACACAGATGTCTCTTGGTTCGAAGATATCCGCTCTGGAGCTGTCACTGCCTCGCTTCATGGGAATGACCTTACCAAAGAACAAGTGACAAGAGCAGGAAACTTCTTTGAGATGGAGTGCCTTGTGCGAGCCCTTGATTCGATGGAAACGATTGCCTCTAGTGAGGCAATGGCCCAAGAGTAAGTTTAATCCATTGCAGTCAAATGTCAGCAACATTGTTACACAGGTACTAACAAGATCCTCTAGCCCAACGGAGGAATTGGGGAGAGAGTTCTGGAGCCATGTCGGAAACGAAGTCAAATACATCAAAAGTTATATGCGCCCCATACTCAACAACTGGCTCCTAGAAAGTCTTCAAGGTTTGCATTAGCCTATGCGTACCCTAGTGCGAGGATATAGACTGACTATGGCCAGCAGAAGATGAAGATTTCCAGTATCTTCGGGATGTGTATCTTCCCGAGACGATCATAGGATATGTGAGCGTCCTCCATTTCGCAGGAACCAGCCTGTCGCGAGATAACTTGCTGGAATGCATGGAGCTTGCGTCGATTATCGCAAGAAAGGATGCGGACATCGCGGCAGTACTAATGAAGGCCGGTCGCATGAAGGAAGTCGTGGAGGGCTTCGCCAATTGCAGCAAGGCACTTGCCATTAGTGGTAACGAAAAAAAGGGGCCGGGTGGAAGCAGTAAAAAACTACGAGAGATGGGATGGACTCGTGAACTGTGGTCTGTCAAGAGATGAGGTTGGTAAAGTACTGATCCTTATTAAGGTCAGTTCTGGTTATAAGCTACTCACACTTATTGGCGTTTTGATGGCCGAACAGTAAATAACTCGGCCGGTGCTGGGGCGTGGGCTTGAGTGTGTATGTGTGTGTGTGTCAATAAACATAAGCCGGCGCCCATAATCGGATAAATCCATTGATTGATCAATATATGAATTCACCTATAATGAAGAGAGCGTGTTTTTCAAAATCTACTATTTCATTATATGATTCCCATCCTTGTTTCTTCTGCATTGGTTCCTCTTCTCAGTCCGATTTTATCTCCTTTTATATTTATTTTGGCCTTCTCTTGTAGAACTAAAATATTTACGTCCAGTAGATTCAATATATAACATTTAAGTTATTCTGCGAATAGCCGAAGCGAAAAAAAGAAAGAAAGACAAGAAGAGAGACAAAGGGAAAGAAAGGGAAAAGGGAAAGGGATAAAAGAAGAAAAAAAAACACAAGAACATACAACACCAGGGATTCGCTGGTCGTCACCGACCCAACTACTAATCTGGCGGTACTTGGCTTAGCTATGGGGGAGCGGACGGGACCCCGCGTTTTCCAAGTCCTATGGTCGTATGTACTGGACTTCGGTACTAATTGTTATCATATACGCACCCTAACCCCCACTATGCTACTACCATACCTAGGCGACCTCTTCAAGCGCCCTTCGAGACTCTCCGCCAGAAAAGGCTGTCAACAGCTTTACACTGTTTCCCCGGCATCTAATCAAGCCCTTTCTATTTCGCTCCAGGGGATCCGAGATGTACACAACGCCGACACCACCGCCACCAGTTCCCCCACCGAAGCCCAGCAGCCACGATGTGAGCCGTCTCGGGACGCCTGCGGGAAACTCGCCTCGTCCAGCCCCGTTCGTGCCAGACAATGGGTATGGCGGCGGCGGCGGCGGCGTGGAGAGCATGCCGGGGCCAATGGCGATGCCTATGCCTAATTCGAGTGGCAGCGGCAGTGGCAGAATGCCGACCACGGACGCGTCAGGCCTGATCCCGGCGCCCACGGCCGCGACAACTGGCGGCATCCCACGACAGCCTCAAGCTCAAGAGCCCCTGCCAGATCCCGGCGACGCTTGGTTGCCCCGGCTGCTGGAGGATAAGTCGTAAGTCCCAGCCCCCAAGTGCGCTCGGCAACGGCAGCACGCAACAAGAAAAGGCCATGTCTGACCGAAGGGCGCCGCTATCGTGCCGCATGCAGAAAGCAGGACCTCGCCGAAATCCTCAACAGCCCGTCCCTCCTCCAAGCTTTGACCGTCTCGCCGACGACGAGGCACCCATCGCTCGTCCAGACACAGGACATGCTGCTGGCCGCACTGGCCGAGAACGTGTCCCTTGCCCAGCATCTCGCCGAGCTGGAGACGAGGCTTGCACATCAGCGTGCCTCGACACAGGCCCAGCTTCTCTCGGCTCACGCCCTCGACCGGCAGTGGCGCTCCAAGCAGGCTGACATGGACACCGCTCTCGCCCCTTTCGCCCCCAACGCCCTCTACGCCCGCCTGACCCAAGCCTTGCAGGAGCAGGAGATGCTGTGCGCCGCCATGGAGGAGAGCTTCTTGGAGGGAGACGGCACACAGGGAGCCGCCAACAGTCGCGCTGATGGCTCAGGAGGCGGCTTGGCCACCGAGAGAGAGACGCTCGACTGGGTTCGGAGATACAGGGAAGCCCGGCGGCTGTTCTACCTTCGGCAAGAGCGTAAGGAGAGGTGGAATGAGAGGCGCGTCGGTGGCTGGCGGTGAAGAAATCCCACTCTCCGGCTTTCCACCAAGCTGCAGCTACATCTACTCAGAGTGCTCCAGCGCCTGGACCACGCTGTCGGTCGGCACTACATGCATACACTGGGCATCAACTTGGGAGAAGGCCCTCACAATGAACCACGGTCGCCCATCATGCTTCGAGCACTAGTGAACGCCAGAAGCGGCCCACTCGAAGACGGAGCAACCTGGCTGCGTGCCCACGGTCCCAGCGCGGCCCGTACACACCAGGCAGGCATGGCCTGCAGCATGCCATATAACTGACTAGTCCATAATGAACGACGCCCTACTTCACATAGCTCAAATAGCCTGTGAAGGAAGATTAATGCGGGTTCGTTATGATGACGCTACTATTTATCCTGCTAGTAGTATCTTATAGCATTCCCCTTTATATTATGACAACTTTACAAGGTAACCCCGCCGATTGGGGGAAGGGGGAAACTTCGATCCATGTGGTAGACGTGATAGTGTTAGTGGCTGGAATTTCTATCACACATAGTGCTGTTGAACGACGTGCACTGAGTTACCATCACAGGATGGTTGGCCAACTCAACGTACAGGCTTTGGTTCAGGCCTTGGTCCCTCACTTCATATGCGACGGCTAAAATGTTCTTTGTTGACTCTGATCTAGAGCTCTAAGACCATATTGTCTCCATACGACAAGGAAATACAGGGCGCCATCTTTATTGTGGTCAGACTTATCCGATACGTGCCTATTACCATAATAATACCGTCGCATATTGGGTCCGGCCACGGAACAGAATAGCAAGTCTCACAATGAGAAGATTGTAGCTTAGGAGAATAGCTCAATCCATAGCCGTGACCCATGCGCCTAGACTATGCCAGTGACAGTCAATCAACTCAGCGTTCCAGCGATGACGCCTCGTGAGGCCGTAGCCCAGTCAGGTGCAATTATTTCGGTGGATAAGATACATGAACCTCTGTGTACCACACGTCGAGGTTTCGCCAGACTCACTTGCACTCTGCTATTTTTAGCCGTGCTTCTAATTTTGCCAGCGTGGTCCGTTCTAGACCTACGCGGCGCAAAGAATTCGAACCCACGCACCCAGCTGTTCTGCCCAAAACAGTGTCACGGTTAATATGGGTAAATAAGCGTATCATGATCCCTTTGATCTAGACTGAGGCCGGCGGTCAGAAACTCAAAGAGTCTAAGGTCAGCGAACCGACCTCACCTACTTCTATGGCGCTCCAGATTCAGAAGGGCCTTCGACATGAAGCCACGACGGATGACGTTTTGAATTTGGCTGCTTTGGGGCGAGTGCTCAGATGGCGAGAATATAGAAATGGCTCGTTCTCGCCTCTAACTGACAGCTTCACATGGCCTATCCTCCAGTGTAATACTTGGTCATCAATGAATAGCTCTCTTGCAAAATCGTCAACCGCCTCCGTCGCTTCGCACTGCCTTCTTCAAAAAGGAGCCCGTCAAATTTGAACGCAAATACACTCACAGCATATCGAGATACTACCGTGACAACAGCAGTCATGTATCCTACGACCGCGCTTCTCATCCTACTCCAATCCGCCCTCTCCACAGCCGCACCGCAGATTTACTCGGCGCTCCCAGGCCGCGACGCTTTCACACCACCTGCCATCGTCTCCACAAGCTTCTCGGGCAACGGATGCCCACAGGGTACGACAGAAGCATCAACCGCCGGCCTGTGGAAGCATTTTTCCTTTTACCTCCCAAGTTTTAAGGTCGAGGCCGGTCCATCAGTTAGCGTCGCCGAGAGGACCGTGAACTGTCAGGCCCACATAAGCTTCGGAGCCTCGACGAAAACGGGGTGGCAGTTCGCGCTCAAGGATCATTGGTCCAGGGGCCATTTCGAGATCGACGGCGCGGGCGTCACCCTCACACAATACCTGACTGTATACTTCAGTCAAGACGCCGCAAACACTGTAAGTACAGCTCGCTTCGTCTGCGCTTGTTTGCTTGTACAGACGGGGATGGTATCGGGTTATTAACATGCAGCATCAGGCAACCACGGTCCAACCCGTCTCCAGCACGGATAACCTGGCCTATTCAGAGGAACTCAAACTACACACGAGCATACCCGAGGCAGCGTTGATCTGGTCGCCCTGCAGCGGCGCCGGTATTCTCAATGTCAACTTCCGCATGGCATTCACAGGGGCAACTAATAATGTCACGGCCTACTACGGTGCGGGCAAGAATTCGTCGGTCAGTGAACAGTGGGGATGGACATGGAGAAGTTGCTGATGCGAAAATCAAAACGGCCTCATGTTCTATGGTTGATCGGAGACGCTGGGTAATTAAACAATAATTTAGTCTTTATTGAAGTAGACTTGGGTACAAAATTCGTGATAGAGAAAAGCAACAAGACTGACTCTTGCTGGGGGCGTACGCATAAGTATTAAGTAAAAAAAGCTACTCTGTTCCGAATCCATACCAAACGCCCCCTTTGCTATCAAAAATCATGCACGCTTTCCAATGTCCCCATTATTCGTGCCAATATGTAAACATCACGAAGGTTCCCATCTTGGTCATGCTCCTTACAGCGCGTCTTCGGTGACTGCACATAGGTAGCCAAGGGCTCTCTAAGTCGTGTTGTTCACCGAGCTCGCTCCATGAGTTGCGCAAGGTCGAAAAGTAATGCCTCGTTCATAAATGGCATGCCATTTCGGCGAGGTCTGGGGCCTTCTACTACCCCTGGCCGGTCAAAGAAAAAATCAACCAAGTTTGCCGGAAAGATGGGCGGCCGTGGTTCAGGCGATTCCGGACGGTCTTGTCTTGGTCCCTCTGCCCGTGCCTCTATCTGAGCCTCTGCCCTCTGCCCTGCTTCTGCTCCGACCCCGGCCATCCTAAATGGGTTGAATGGAATACCTTCGGGTCGTCTCATCGGCATCGGAACATCCCTCGCTTCACGAGGTTGTCTGCCACCAGGGCCAAGGAAAGGCAAAAGAGCCCTGCGCCCTTCCCAGAATGGTGGTGCAGTGTGGTAGCGGCATTCCGGTGCATGCTTGCATTCAAGGAAGCTCTGGTTGTCTTTCGCATATGTTGCCGAGCACAACCAGCACCATTCATGGCCACATATACCTTGAACATGGGTTCAGTTTATGCTTCATGGTATCCTGGAAATGCTTTTAGATGGAGGACTCACAAGTAATATGGTCACAACCGCTGTACTTATTTACGCTCTTTCCACAGCCAGGGCACGGCTTTGTTGTATTCTTCACGTGCTTCTCAGAGAGCTTGTAGCTCTTCCGCTGCTTTCGCGTCCGTCTATCGTATTCTTCGCACGTCTCGCGGTTGTGCCATAGAACATTATGGCGAACACAGGAAGAGCGCTTGCATGCGTGACACCTTGCCTTGTCGCAATCCGACGTATAGATCTATTCGATCCTCCCAAGTCAATAAGATGAATACCATCTATGAGAATAAGAGGAAAGGGCTTAAGAAGTTTGCAGTGATGGGGTCAAATCCCGATTCCCCCTGGCTGAGCGACTTGCGCCGCACATACAAGTCGAAAAGGAGCAGAGAAGACTCCGATGGACTGACCTGGCCGGAACCACAATCGGGGTTGAGACACCATCGGAAGCCCCTTATCCTCTCTAGCACTGCTTTCGTAGTTAGTCTATCGTACCTGTTGAATACGTCTCTGCTAGCAAACGTCTCGATATGCTTAAACCCCAACATCTTCGGGCATTCCGGGCACTTCAAACGATCCCACGAGACGGTCTCCATGCTAGAAGCAATCCACTGGCCAACACATTCCTTGCAAGCCGTGGCTTTGTGTTCGCAGTTCTCCGTGATTCTCCCTCGTGTCGGCATTTCCGACACTCGTTTCTCATCTGCGCATATGGTACACACCTCGGTTGAGGGTAACAGCCAGGACTCTGCTTGGACGAAAGCACTGCCTGCATCGCGACTTAATTCAAACTCAAAAGTCACGCCCGCCTGACACCGCATGCCGTCGCTGACGGGCCGTCGACGATGATAAAGGCTAATGTCCTCGGTTTCGATCCCGCCTAGGCGGCTGGTTGTTTGGCAGATAGTCGTAAGCACCTTGTCCTTTAGCAATATCTTGATGCAATCGCCACTCGTAGTCCCATCGGAGCTGAGACGGGGTTTGTGCAAAACATATCGTTCATTGAACCCGCAAAATACAAAGAAGTCTGCTGGTTGTACTAGGCTTATGGTCAAATGACGGCACACCCAAGCTTCAATGTTACTGCATTTCCAATTGTCTCCCTGTAACGGTCCCGGGCGAAAACCGCCGAGAGCTTCGATCACGACTTGATCAGGGTCAATCACGGTCCTACCCCGTTTGTCTCCTACTAGGAACGAGGCCACTTTCCGCCGCAGCCGTGCCAGCGTAGCACCTGATCGGACATCTTGTGACACCTCATCGAGTTCGGACTGGCACAGATGTACGGACTGGTAGGGCTTCTTCCATTTGACGGTGAACGATCCACAGTCGTGCGGGTCTAAGACTCTGTACCATAGCACAGAAACGCCCTCTGGTATCTCATTCCCATGTA
The DNA here is from genome assembly GCA_022593225.1 of Xylaria sp. FL0064. NCBI lineage: Eukaryota > Fungi > Ascomycota > Sordariomycetes > Xylariales > Xylariaceae > Xylaria > Xylaria sp. FL0064. Next base: position 495,849 of record JAJKLE010000029.1, read on the forward strand.
GCTGCTCTTGCTCGTTGAAGAATTCGATGTTGTCATGGGGATATACCGTCTCCGCGCCTTGATCGAATCTTTTCCTCAAGAAAGAGGCGACGTTTTGGAGCTTTGACGATTTCCTGGCGCCGATCTTGATGTGGGGTCGGCCAGTGGCAGGCGCGTCAACGTCAAGAAGGTCTATCAGGATTCGGTCCGGCAGCATGTCACAGTGTGAGTCCTCTTTAGGGATGTCATGTCGGTTTTCTGGCGAATTAGATTGGCGAGGAGGGTCATGATGGCGGTGGCGATGGCGATGGTGATGGTGATGGTGGTGATGGTGGTGATGAGATGAGGCCGTATGGGTCCTGCGTCGTAAGAACATGATCACATCTTTATATATGTGTATATATATGTGTACATGTATAAAACGAGGAGAACATGACGCTCAGCGATTCGCCATCCACGATCGAGGGTGGATTCGGAGCAATATAAGACGTGTCGTCGTCGTCGTCACTCCCCAGCACGTGGAGGTGGGTGCGTCTAAAGCTCGGACGAGCCGGCGCTTGAGGCTCTGTGAGCTTCTTCTTGCCCGACGCTGGCCGCTTTGCGGGGAAATAAGAAAATGGTGCCGCGAGTCCTACCAGGTTTCAGGTAAGATTCAACGTGACCTATCAAATGCCCCTATGCGAAAACCCCCAATGCGAAAGCCCCAAGCCGGTACCCAATCGTCTGACACACTCCGGTATCACCCACCGCCCGATCGAAGCAGGCAGCAGGATATGCTATCTCCATCAACAAAATCGCATGCCATGTGTTGTAGGTTCGATTGCCGCTCCTGTGCGTCGCCCCTTGCTATACTTGTTGACCGGTCGGAGATATCTTCGTGCGGGCTTTCTCGCACTGGTCCCAGGTAGGAAGAACAATAGGTACGAACAGGTAAACACATGGCACGCACGTATATGTACCTCTTTTCCGCAACTCTGGATGTGCGGTGAGCCGTGCAACGAAGTGGGGGGGGTGTGAAAATGCTGTTGTGTATGTGTAGCCAGGCGTTACCTGATTTGCCGCTGTGGCATAGAGTGAGTTGGACTCGGTTCCTGACAGCGCGGTATGGTTGTTCGTGATAAATCACCTCTCGCAATATGTCCCGTAGCGGAATCAGGACGGCATTGGTGTTGCGCCCACACCATCTATGCCGTAGCAATCAGAACGCCTTTTCTCCCTGGTGAACCAGTACTTGCGAAGCCCGAGTGACCAGCATAGATGTGTTACAATCCTTCAGATTCATGTGAACGATTGGGTACCTCTTGAGTACGTAATGTTCAGCTTACTCGAGGAAGTAGGTGTATAGCAGCTACACATGGGTCTGTTTTATGGTAAACTTGTCTCCACGATGTCTTCCAGAAACTCTCCCATCGGCTCTTCTATTATACGTGTTAGTCCGCTTATGGATCTTTAGCGGCGGCTTCCGTCAGCTTATAGGGCGTGTAGTGAGTGCAGGGATAATGACGTAAAAGGAAGCGCGCCAGGCAGTGACTGCCATGTAGCAATTTCAGGTCTTGGCCATTTCACTTCCTCAAAAGGCAATAGGCATGGTGGAGGCGCTATACATTCCTACCCCTGGTAGGCACCATGTCTTTTGATATAATGGAAGATCCTGGCCCAATCGAGCAATATCAAAACTTGAACCCACTTTATATTTTTATATTTCTTCGTCTCCTACAGTACGGTACCTAGGACCTAGGTAGTTGTTCTTCGGATTGGGTGAGTGGTTGGGGGGAGGGGGCCTTTGAATACGGCGTAATTTCTGGAAGCCAGTTTATGAAAAAGGAGGTACTCGAGAATAGTGCACGCGTAGATGGCAGTGTATGCACATATATATATGGGGGAGGAAGAGAGGGAGCAATCCGTCGTCTTGCACATTGCCCACAACCTCTCACCCATCTTCACTTGTCCAGAGCTCTCCTCCTTCGCCTGTATTATCAACCCGTACGTCAGGTGAACTTGGGTACGCCCAAGCTTCGCTGTCGTTTGCAATTCTCTAACCTCAAACCGGTAGAGTAAGACGCCATGCTTCTCATTACTCCTTTCCAGGCCGCTGCCGTGCTATTAGCAGCTACGACGGCCGGTGTTCACGGACAAGCTACACACCAGAAAGCATCTGAAACACGAGGGTACCCGACGAGTTCCATACAATGGGGACCATGCCCAGATGATCTCAATGCCGTAGCCGCCTTGAGTGTTGAGTGTGGTACCCTCGCTGTGCCACTCGACTACACGGCCCCTAATAGCACTGAGACGCTCGAGTTGTCGCTTGTGAGGGTCCCTGCCGTCAAGAAACCTGCCAAGCACAGCATTCTCTTCAACTTTGGGGGCCCAGGACTGGAAGTCCGCTATACGCTGGCGGAACTGAGCGAGTTATTGCAGGCGTAAGTCTCTCTTGAAATATGGTCTTCTGAACCGAAAATACAGTCTCAATTTACCCACTTTCCTACTTTTCTTTTCCTCTGCCTTCCACAATATCTAGTGGGCACTGTGAATTGCTCTGGTAATCTACTATAGGTTCTCTCTCCATAATGATTTGACAATTTTTTTTTTTTTTTTATAAATGATAGAACATTTTAGGAGGTTTATAAAAGCACCTTTCCACCCCTATTCATCTTTCCCTTGTTTTAAAGAAGGAGATAATGCTTGTTACTTCTTCACCCTTTCTGGTCTTTTTCTTAATATGCTCCTTACCGGTTTTTAACCAGTACAAAAAAATCAATGAGGGTAAAAGTAGTGCACAAAAACTACAACCCTGGTCTCTCTACCCAGGTAATATACTGATCACACGAAACATAGCTAACTGGAGTCCCATTGAACTGTACAGAGTCACAGGCGGCGAATATGAACTTATAGGCTGGGATCCCCGTGGCACAGCCGAGACACTCACGTTTTCGTGCTTCGCCAATAGCACGGACCGAGGTCTCATTACTTCACAGCTCGCCCTGGGAAACGCTTCCGACGTTGCGCGCGGTGTGAACTGGGCAGCTGGGAAGAACTACGCCGATGCCTGTGCGGAGTACCCTGAAGCTCAGAAGAGGGGTCCTCTGATAGGCACAACCTTCACGGCCCGCGATGCGATAAGAATCGTGGACGCAGTAGAGGAAGATGGGCTACTACGATACTGGGGTGAGTATCTCTCTATTTTCGCAACTGACAACGGGTCTTGGAGTGTTAACACATCGAGAACTCTGTAGGTTTTTCGTATGGTACCGACCTGGGTGTTGCACTGGCGGCCTTGTTCCCAGACCGAATTGAGAAAGTTGTAATTGGTAACAAGACTCTAAACGTATCAGGCTATCGTTGACCAAATCACTGATGTTTCGTTGTAGATGGTGTCTATTCACCCATCCAATACTTTCACGACAGGTAAGCCCATAGTTTGAAACCCCATGCCACATCAATGGGAAGTCCCCGTGGATGTCGTATAATTAACGTTACCGCAGGACTGAGTCCCAGGGCTTTGCTTCAGCCGATGACACATTTGCCGAGTTCTTCCGTCAGTGTCTCTCGACACCCGAGGTCTGCCAACTTGCGCGTAGCCATCCTAATGCTACGGCGAAGCAGCTTGAATCAGCAGCTTACAACCTGCTCGAGGAACTCAAATACCGACCAATCGCTTACGAGGGCAGCCTCCTGGGATATTCAGAGCTGAAGGTGGCAATCCGATTCTCTCTGTATAGTCCCCTGACGTGGCTGACCCTTGATGGAATCCTGAACGCCTTTCTTGCTAAGCCACGAAACGAGACACTTGCGGCAGCCGAGCTTCTTGGGTATCTTTCGAGCTCGCTTGCTGGGGAGACACAAGAAAACGATGCGGCAATTGGTATCGAGTGCACCGACAAGGTACCTCGGACAAACTCGTTTCACGTTATCAACGATGCCTTCAATCAAGCCCAAGCAGCCAGTCGCCTGCTGGGCGACTCTTTAGTGCCATTGATCTCAACGTGTGCGCAGTGGACACTGGACGCTCGAGAACAATACACGGGTGATTTTAGCGATATTAAGCCTCGAAAACCACTACTGGTGATTGGTAACACCTACGATTCGGCTACGTCAATTAAATCGGCTAGGAACATAAGCGAAACGATTGAGGGCAGCGTTCTGCTTGAGCATGGTGGTGTCGGCGTAGGTCCATTCGGCCTTCTTGAAAGAGACCGACCCCTTATCCCTGTCTGATTCTTGTATGGACGAGCTAACTTTCGTTGAAACAGCACACTTCTATTCAGCAACCTTCTCTCTGCACAGCCAGGGCAATTCAGAACTTTTTCCGTAATGGTGCCCTTCCAGAGAACAACACCTTATGTCATGCCGAGAGCCCACCTTTCCAGTTTGCCGTCTCCGGCCCGTCATGGCAGGACCTTTTCCCGCAACTAGGTTTTGAGCCGCCCAGCACCAATAGCACCACGTCCTCTCAATCAAAACGTTACGATCACAGTCATATCATTAAGCGCATTGGCCAGCGCCCATTCTTGCAGATGGGAATCTAAAGCACAATAACAGCTTACAAGGAAATGCATTAAGTTTAGCTCTCTTTGTCGGGGTCGTTGGAGGTTCAACGTCATTTCTTCGATTGGGTTTTCTTATTCGGTATAGCATGTACACTTTAAACTGATATTTCTGTGTTCTTCACTCCTCCCTTGAATACCTCGGTTTTGTTGTAATGATATTTTCACGGCTGTTGTGTCTGTGTAGCTGTCCCTCTACACAGTCCCTCCGGCCTGGCCACTACTTGCACTGGATCTCACTAGCGGATCCTGTTGAGTCGGCCATTCAAGCTGGGTTAAGTACTACCTAGCTTTTCTTTTTATATAATGTATTAATTTATATCTTTATGAGATTTATATATTATATCCAGCTAGTGGGGTGTATGTTTGTGCGTGAACACCTTTTCATAGATGTCCGCTTTTAAACCCTATAAATTGTTTTACTCTTGTTGTAGGTATATATAATGGACAGTGTATAGAAGCTATTTCCTCCAGTGACTACCAGTCAAGAGCTTCTATTCTTCCTACGAGATCAACCTAACACTTGCAATACCAGTGTCCCCAGATATATATATACAAGTTTGTAATAATTGCGATGGGGGGCAAATCGTGCCTTGCTACAAGAAAATGAGTTCATTATTATATATCAAAAAATTAGTCCCAGAGCTCCAGCAGCTTAGCAAATATTTCAAAGCAAGGGGAAGTTAGCCCTCAGAATTATGATATTGTATAGGCGACCTTTGTCAATAGTCTAACAATCATTTCAGTGCTTGCACAATGGAAGTGCTCATACCACAATGAATGGTAGGGAGGACTCTAGACCAAGTTAGTAAAACAAAGGCCCTTGTTTGGACACATATATCAACGCAGATATCTAAGTGGCAGAATTCCTCCTGCGCTTCTAACTGCGTAATACTATTGTATATTTGAATTGCCGAACCTGGTGCGGTGCGTCTCCTTTGCACAGCATACAGGCTCAATCTCGCCACGACAGTCCAGTTCGGTAGCTTTTCAGCCTCATAACAGTAAACAGAAATAATGTACTCCTCTACCGTGAAGCCAGCGCTCGGACAACAGGGGCAGTTCCAGTGCGATATTAGTGAGAACATCACCGGCACCTTTGACGTCGCTCTGAAGTGGCCGGTATGTGAGGATGGAGCCCAAGAAAATGCATGGAATGAAGTTGCATTATCGCACAACTCAGGAGCCACCACAGACGAAAAGGTAGCTAGCAACTACCACGGAAATGCCGACACTTCCGGCAAGGTCTGTTGGGCAGATCATAGGAGAAACAAGCGACCTACTGTAGACACAAGTTGTGCCATGACCCGCAAGAGGAGAAGAACAAAAAGTGAAGTTTGTCTTCCGCCAGAGCTCATAGCAATGGTCATCTCACGGTTGCAGGAGGCTGAACAAAGGTGCGCTCTCAATCTTATTGTCCCTGACTGGAGAATATGTGGACAAGATACCTCCGGGCTCGAGGAATCGCGGCGAGTCACTCGAATTCTGACTTATACACGGGGTGACTTTTTACAGGTTGGCTCACTTTCGTGTAATTATGGCCATGGAGACAGAGATCATATCCTCGCTCCCACGGCATGTTTTGACCCGAAAATAGTGGCGCTTGATGAGAGGTTCGCCTCCGAATATGTACGGGCACTATATCGTAATCATACCTACGTATTCACTCTTGGTCTTAATGCTGTCTCCGGAGAGGCGCATGAAAAAGTGCTGAGCGGTAATCAGAAGAAATTCGATCTCGTGCCCCTACGTGGTCAAAGATTAAGAGCTATCCTGCCGTTCGATGATGAGCCAGCGGATGCTGTCAAGGTAGGGGCTTATCCAGACTCAATGGCCATCTACGAACATGTTCGACACCTCGCAGTTCATTCTCCGCTGGAGCTTATGGAATTACACACACATCCATCGGAAATATTAGAGGATGCTGAGAGTCAATACAAAGTAGAGGCTGTTGACAACGTTTTAGACCTTGACCGATCTGCTCATCTATGGCTCTCCTGGTCAAAAATGCCCAAGCTCGAAAGCGTTTATTTAGATTTACGAATATATAGCCATGACCTGAACACGAGGAGAAGATGCCTCAGCAAGGACGAGATCATAAAGAGGGCGGAGGAGATGAGTCGCAATTTGCGCCTGAGGACATTGATACTCGCCGGGCTGCAAAGTTACAGCTTCTACAGAGTATATAACGGCGAAACAGCGCAGGAGATAGAGCAGTTAGACACACTAGACGGTGAACCGAACTGGATTAAGATATTCAGGCCGGCAGTACGTGCAGGAGGTAAAATTGTGCTAGTTGACAAAGTCATCTAACAGGTAGCCGGGGCACGCGTTCACCTCCCATCTGGGTACCTACCTTTTCCCGCTAAAATACACCTACTAGAGGATCCATCCTTCGTGCCCCCTCTGAGTGTAGCGAAGAGGGCACCAAAATTAGTTTACAGATCTTTATTCCTTTACAGGTCAGATATATATAATAAAGTTATTCGTTAAGCAAAAGTATCAAAAAGATAGACTATATTAAAAAGTCACTTTGTATACTATACCGAATATAAAAGTATAAAAATACTATTAATATAAGGTACTGTTTTACTACCTGTGACAGCTTGCACTGGCGCTACAACGCATAAGAGATTTGGGGATGAAGATTAGGTAAGCGGACAGAATACCAAGTGTAGCGGCAACGTAGATCCGCGATTCCCTGGTATTGCAAACTTTAACGTGGGCTAGACTAGCTTGCCTCTTTCTCCTGTTATTTCGTCGGACCGCTTGGCCGGCTCGGACAACGTCGAAAGTTTCCTGGCCCTAACCCCAGCTGTACCGCCCTAGCGGTGCCATTTAGGGACAGGTACGGTGTGCTTGCACGGCATTCATGCATCATCCAGGCAAGCAACGCAACTTGCACTTGCACTACTCTAGCGATGGCGCACTACTGCAGCTCGGCAGCATACCATGCCCAGGGCCGCATGGCAATATGCAACCCAACAAGCCAGAGAGATAAGATGCGATAAGGGTCGTCCGGGGGGGCAGAGTGTTCCGGTTGAGGAAGCCAGTGGGCTGATGATTTTGTATCGGGACTTGTCGCGAGAACAACGTTGTCTTAGTTAGCGCCGGTGCACTCGCGCTTGGGTCGGATCGACAACTGCTGAAGACACTTTGGCGTTCTCCCCGCAAACAAGCATCAGTCGAACAGATCGACGCGACTTACGAATGGCACAACAGGTTATTATATTGGTGCAGACCAGTGGAGCTAATAAATCGAGCTCGGCCGGTGGAATGGCGTGTGTTGTGGGGAACAGCAACTGGCCCGGGGAGCGAAGAAGAAAAAGATAACAACATGCATCGTACCCTTCTCAATTCCCACCTGCAGGACACCCGAGTGCCATCAAGGATATGGCGGCTAAGTTGTGTGCTGTTATTTTGGTGTCCGCACGTTTCATTCCGAAAACGCCCGCACCCATGGCCGCTATCATCCGTACACTCCTGGTGTAGTAGGATGCCGGGGCTCTGCCGGCCAGATATGGAGATACGGAGCTGCACCATTACCCTTTGCAGTACTGGTATGTATCAAGAAGACCCAGGGGTGTGGTTCCGGGCCCAGTAAAACCCCCGGTCATGGTCTGTTCTTTTTCTTCTTTTCTTTTCTACCTTTCCCTTCTTCTAGCCTCTTCTCTCGACTCCCTCGCCGTTTATACGCCGTTCGTTACGTAATCTATGGGTTCCTATTGTACAGTGTGTGGAGGATGCAAAACCTGCTGAATACGCACGATCAGGTTTTGTGCTACATGCCCGCGATCAACGCATCTTCGTGAATTACCTGCATGCATCATACAGTACGTATTGACAAGTTAGCCTACGACTGAGACGTGTGTGGTTAGAAGATTTCGTAGATACCGCTAAGTTGTACGAAATACGTAGTCGCGTACACTTGTGCTCACTGGGTAAATAGATAGTGGCAAGCACTGTGCAGTAGTTACACAGACGGCTCAATTAGGCAGTGGGCGTCTGATTCGAGTCATTTAATACGTCGACTGACTCTCTGAACCCAGCAAGACCAATGCAAGCCTTTGCGACAGCGCACTGTGAGCGGGTGGCCCATGTGTGGAGTCCACGTTGGTTGATTGGACTCTGAGGATAACGTTGCCTATCTACAGCAGCTGTAGTACTACGTTATAAACCTTGCACAGAGTACTTATCTAGCCAGGTAGAAAGATCGCATTCAAGGAAGAACAAAACAATCGTGGCAGATTTCACATGTAACCCATACTTACGCCATAGAATACATTGGCTATGACGAATTACCTAATTACTCCTTGCTTCGCCGAAATACCTAAGCTTACTTACATGACTGCGTTAGTAGGTACTGTAGGTATTCCGTCAGTTTGCAGATCGTGATCACAACTTTGTACTACAGTATCATGGATAGAGTGCTCGTGAGAAAAAACGACCCACGAACCAACTGCTGTCCACTCTGCACGGACTTCACATCCTAGTAGTCCGTACGGGTACTCGGCACTAGTACACTCACTAGTAGGGGTCTGGCGTTGTTCCACAAGGTGTAATAGTAGCAGTGCACTGTAGATCCAAGACTTCTACTGAACGTGTAGCACAAAGTGGCTACCAATCTAATTGATACCGCAGACGCACGACTCAGCAGGGATCAGCCAGTGACCCTCTCTTGCCTCCGGTCTACGGGCCTAGATAGCGTTGCGCTAGGCGAGGAACCTCTCTCCGTGTCGTTGCGAAGCTCTTAAAAAAAGCATGGATAGTCTCTCTTCCTTTGCTTCGACACGCTGCTCTTTTCCTTGTTCTTCTCTCTACCTACAAACCCGGGCTTTCTTTCTACTACCTCAATTCTCGGGTGCTACTCTAGCCTCAGGTTCTATCTACGAGCACCCTGGAGCCGCCTCTCCCCACGCCCACCAGAGAGACGCCATATAGTCGAAATCTGTTGCCGGAAGAGATTAAAAGACTGACGCCGCAACAGCCGAATCACAGGCATCATCAGCGCCGTGTTCGCTTGTTGTAAGCTTGTAGCAAAACTGGAAAGCAATGGTCCTAACAATGCAGAGATCACCTCGAAATCCCGATGCCTTTCCGACTTTTCAACTCTTCTTACTGGGTAAGTCAAGCATTTGTTCCCCCCAACCACCGACCCAGGTCCAGCTATCCAAGGCTTCAAGCTTTACTGACTTCCCTTGAAGCCATTGTACGCTTGGCAGAGCCCATAGCGCTCACCTCCATCTTTCCTTATGCATGGTCACTCGTCAGACATTTTCAGTTCGGAAACGAGCAAGATGCCTCCTTCTACGCCGGCCTCCTTATTTCTGCCTTCTCCCTCACCGAGGCCCTCATGGGCATGTTCTGGGGTGGCCTCTCGGATCGAATTGGCCGGAAGCCTGTCCTCGTCTTGGGCTGTCTCGGTACCATGCTCAGCATGATGGTTGTTGGCTTCGCCACCAATATATGGGTTGCCCTGATAGGGCGAGCATTCGGTGGACTTCTAAACGGAAACATCGGCGTCATTCAGACCATGGTGGGAGAGCTCGTTACGAAGCCCGAACATGAGCGTAAGTAGAGCGACCCTTGCCCCTACAGAGGAGAAGCGAAAAGACTAATTCGATAGCGCGCGCTTTTGCGGTCATGCCTTTTATCTGGTCCATGGGTACCATCATTGGGCCGGCCATTGGAGGTATATTCGCAGATCCCCATCAGACTTGGCCGGAAATATTCACCCAGACGAGCTGGTTCACAATATTCCCCTACCTTCTGCCCAACGTCATATGCGCCGCACTTCTGTTGGTTAGCATCATCCTGGGATGGTTTCTGTTGGAAGAGACACACCCGGATATGCAACCCCGTGTAATGCTGCCAGATGATACGTATGTCACCGAGGAGACGCCGCTCTTGGAAACCTCCGATGCGCTCAAGCAGCCGCCTGTGGACCTGCGTGCGGAGACGTATGGATCCATCAGGGGCAGAGAGAGCTTGGACTCGGATGCCGAGATGGGAAGAGGGCCGAGCAAAGTCGATGCGGATGGGCTCCCGGGCATCTTCAACAAGCATACCATGAGCTTGATTGTATCCTTATCCATCTTTACTTATCATTCAATGACCTACGATCACCTTATGCCAATTTTCTTTGAGGACGAGAAAGCGCGCCCAGGGGACGTATTTATTGCGGCCTTCAATCCCTTTTATTCACCAGGTGGGCTGGGCCTATCCATGCAATCTGTGGGGTTGATCCTGGCTATCAACGGCGCTATCGCGCTATTTGTTCAGGTTGTCGTCTTCCCCTTGGCGGCCGAGAAGATCGGGGTGTTTAGGCTGTTCATACTCGTCACAGTGCTTCACCCCATTGCCTACCTTCTCGTTCCTGTCCTGATCTACGTACCGGACTGGATGCTGCTTCCTGCCATCTGTTTCTGTCTGGCTATCCGCAACCTCTTGTCCATCGTCCTCTATCCGCTTCTGCTTATACTAATCAAGGAAGCCACCCCGAGTCCTGATATGCTTGGCAAAGTCAACGGGCTCGCAGCCAGCGCCGGAGCTGCGTGTAGAATGATCGCTCCGCCCATTGCCGGCTATCTCTACTCTTTTGGATCACAAGTGAACTGTACAGCGATCGCGGTAAGCAACCTCCCGAGCCCAGTCTTCTCCTGCCTCCCAAACCATTGAGGAGTGTAGACACCCCTTTTTGGCCCATTTCATGCTTTATATACCCCTCTCGAAAAGCCCGATCACTCCACAACGGCCACAGCAGTTACACAGGAAATAACAATTGCTAACATAATGTGTTATAGTGGTACGGGAGTGCTTTCGTTGCCGCCGTGGGTTCTGTGCAATGCTTCTTTGTGCAACGGCACAGAAAGTCGAAAAGTACAGGAAAATATATATAACGAGAGGAATATTTAAAACTTTATACACTATCATGGATATAACATAATAATATAGCTTTTAATAAAAAATTGTTAAAATAGTAGATTTACATTTTATTTAGTGAGGCTTTAGAAGTTTGACTAGAGTGGGGCGTGGCATAATTGAGTTGCGCCCATATGCCCGCCTCCCGCCTCCCGCCCACTAGGTACCTACCTAGGTAGGTAGAAGTACCTTCCGCCTTCCACTTCCCGCTTCCCCCACTAACCCCCCGCAGTCGATCGATCGTTAGCTGCCGTCACGCGCAGCAACCTCTCCGTTTTTCGCGTGTGACCAGCCTCGTCATCTTCGATATCCTGATTTTATGAATCGTATCGGTGCCTCTCTTACAGGAGAGAAAGAAAAAGACAAATAGACACAACACTCTCCAGTTATGGCCCCCCCGGACTTGAATTCATTACCGCCTTCCTCTCCGGTTGCCAACCCCACCCGCACCTTAGCGGCGACGACGCCCATGACCATGACCATGACCACCGCCACCACCACCACGATGACGGCAAATGGGAGCTCGGGCACGAGCAGAAGTGCCAGCGGGGGTGGAAACGGAAGTGGAAACGGAAACGAGAGCGGAACTGGGGAAGCGGCCTTGCGGGGCGAGTCGCCTTCGCCCTCACCACGCTCGGCTTCGATCTCGCTGCAGGCCGCCGCCACCGTCAATGCTGGATTGCAACACGAGCCCGACCGACGTAAGTACAATTGAATGAATTCATTGCCCGTGCACCAGTCCGCAGTCAGACAGCTAACCACTTGATGTATACTACGTGCTGCAGGCACCTCCAGTGGCTCCCTTTCTCGCCAACGGCATTCTCCCCACGCCGGCCGACGACGATCCGCTGTTTTGATGGTACGTCCTAAGGCTCGATATGTTTCTGCCAGATCTAAAACGTCTCGACTAATGCTTCTTTCTTTCTTTCTACCCGCGTAGAACCTCCAGCTCAATGACCCTGCTTTACCCGCACCCGGTGAGTTGGTCGCCGGAGGTGCGAACAACAACAGCAGCAGCAGTAATAATCACAGTAACAGCAGTGGACTCCGTATGAGTCCTCAACCCATGTCACTGTCCTCTCCACTCCTGACAGGCCGGGATCCTCATCACAACAGAGCGCCGAGCTTGGGGGATCTTCACCAGGAGCTCGAGGCCGAGCAGGAAGCCCAGGTGGTACGCCATAACCATTACCCAAGCATACCTAGATATTATATGCAGTCATCCAAGGTGGTACCCTACTCTGTGCTAAAATCTGGCGCTAGAACCGCCTCCTACAGATGATTCGTCAGCAACAACTGCAACTACAGCAGCTCCAGGCCGCCCAGGGGCAGTCTCAGTCCGCCGTAGCCGCCGAAGATCCTCCATCAACCTCCGATCGTTCTGCTTCGGCGTCCCACGCGTCCGGTATACCACTCTCACTCCCCACGCCGTCGGGTTCGGTTCCAAGGTCGCCTTCTGTTTCTCACCCACGGTCTTCCCTCGATCTTGCGCGAGACAGCCTCCACCGTAGATCTAGAACACCCAGTCGTGGGGCCTCTTCGCCGAGACTCAGATCAACCTCGATTAGCCAGGAAGGCGAGCCTCATCTCTCTGGTGTCCGAGATGAGACTACCTATTACCAGGCCGAGACGCAGTCTCTCGTCCGAGAGAACCAAATGCTTCGTCACAGGATTCGGGAGCTTGGTAAGTAATCATGCTACCCACATCTCCTTCTCTAGACCGTACTCGGCTCACCGCCCTCCAGAACGCCAGATAGGCGAAGCACACACCAATGTAACTATCACGCGGGAGCCTGTGCAACCTTCGCAATTGACCCATTCGACATCCGTGTCGGAAAACGATGCGGGGGAGTCCTCGTCTGTTGTCACACCGCAGCTAGTAGCAGCTTTGGAGAGTAAAGATGAGTAGGATGACATTGGGGTTTGTCGCCGGCAGCAGAAGAGAGCTCCTGAAGTTTGGAAGACCCGACGTATCTCATGCTGTCCAGATTAGGCTCCCTTTTTTGCTCGTGCTATCATTCACTGACTTTTCCCGGCATCAGAAGAATCGGGGCACAGTTGTGCTAGAAGGAACGCTGATCTTGTAGGCGATATGTATTACTATTGCTATTTGGGGCAAACCTGGCATTGAACCAACTTCCTCTACCCTTGAGGGGCGAGGAGACGAGTGACTTTCCAATGGCTTAATGAGGCGATTGTGTATCAATCCCTTTGCCACGACAATCAGCCATTCTATTTCGTCTCTCTCTCTCGCGTGCTTCAACCTTGTAGAAAGCTCTCCAACTTCAAGATTACGCATCAGATGATGTGCGGGCATAGCCGTCATATTCATATACCAACCCAAGTCGTTTGGCGGAATATCCTTTTTACTAGATACAGCGAAAAGCACGAGTCAGTCTTTAGTCTTATGTTAGCCGAAGAAATTAATGTGGGCTCGAGTTGACTCACGTTTGCAGCATGATGGCCGTCAAGCACGATTGCTCTCATAGACCTGAATGTTTTCACCGCTTGTCGACAAGGTTTGGAGCTCCCGACGCCTGAGGAGCGAGAATGAACGAAATAGGATCAAATGCATAGAGTAGTCTGGAGAAGGAGATAGGCTAACGAATTCGCCACAAACTTCCACGAGGTGTGGCGAATCCTGCGAAACTGTTGGTTGGCAACCGTGCAGAGGTAAGCGAGCGATAAAATGGTGGGTAGGTATAAGGGCCGGAGCTAGAGTAGATGCTTTTGTATCTAATCCGGGAGAAGGCGATGGGTAACATAGAGAGAATAGTAAGCTCCTAGCTATTTACAGGCGATAAGACTGGACAGCAGGTCTTGGTGAGATTCCTCGTCTGGAACCCTAAGGTGGTAGGGTAAAGAAGACAGGCCTGGTGGAACTGGCGGGTCGTCCACGGTAGTCGGTGATAAGAACATATAAGTTGGGAATTGACGCGTTCCATTGTTCTGTTACAACATGTATATCATACTGTGCATGCGCCTGCGATAGATGGACTCCGTAGGACCTCAACTTTGCGATGGAATAGGTGCAGGTAGATCGGAATTCGCTGTTTTCATGTAACTACGTCTTCACATGCCCTACCCAAACCGTACACACATACACAGGCCAGTTACTTCAGGGTCAACAATAGCAGAGTTGACTTACGGGCCAGGGCGCCATTCGCAAGTCATGGAGCCCCGCGAGTAGTGCTTTAGCTCGATACGTCTATAAGCTCACTTGAGATGTTCTCGCTCTCGGCTGAGTGACAGACTTATCCATCTGAGCTATTCAATACGTTCCGCGGTGATGAGTTAATTGGCTCCTATGGCAATGTACTTCCTCGTTAGTATCGGATTCGAGACGTCCGTGAAGACAAGAAACACGAAGCTCAATTTATTTTTGTAATATTAGGTCCCACACCACTATAGGCGAAGTAACAATAGGAACCCATGGTAAATCAGGGATCGCCTTTGAATTGGCACAGCACGATTGAATGGGTCATGCTTCATACTCAACGCCATCTGCTGTCTCGCCGTGACGCGTTTTGGTATGTGTAATCTACAAGGGGGGTCATCTACAATTCATACGACAAACGTACACTTATACGTACGCATGGGTATATAAAAAAGCACAAGTTATAACTCTCAGAGAGTTACCGAATGCTTGGTTGGTAGCTCATCCTACTTACTGTCCGCGTTCCGTAGAACAGATCTACTACGTAATCGCCGATAGCAATTGAACTTGTAAGCCCAGGACTCTCCATTCCTAGCACTTGAAATCATACCGAGTTAGTAGTTTCCCTTGATAGCAACAGACATTTCTAAAGGAGAGGGATGTAGAGGAGAGTATATTTTCGGGCAGGATGGGAGAAGAGGGGAGAACCGGAAAAAGACGACATGTAATCGGAATAAGTATATAAGAAAGAGAGGTGGGAGGGTGGGGGAGTGTGTGTGTGTGTGCGTGTGTGAAAAGGGGGTGTGAGACAGAAAGGCAGATTACTCACTGTTAACCCAACCCGCATACCCATCTTCCATTTTAATATGGAAATCGAAGAACCCCTTTCCGGCACCAACCGCGCCAGCTTTCCCCAGCTTGGGCCGGATACCAGCGTAATCCGGACTAAGGGCGGTCTCATCGATGTCGGGCAAGTATCTCTGGATAGCAGCGAGGACCTCGGGGAACCGCGCCGTGTTGACCGCCAGGTCGGTAGGGTCGTCCACCCACTCGACATCAGGGCCGAAGCGGAGACGGCCGGCCAAGTCGAGCGTGAGGTGCGTGCCGAGGCCGCCGGCGCCGGGGAGGGTGGTGGGGTAGATGAGGCGGCGGACGCGAGGCGCCGCGGCGGCATAGCTAAAGTAATTGCCCTTGGCGTAGTACAGACGCGTGCGGCGCGAGGGCGGGACGATCATGTTGTGGACGTCGGCGGCCCCTAAGCCGGCGCTGTTGACGATGGTGTCGGTGTCGATGGTAGACTCCTCGCCCGTTGTGGAGTCGCGGATTGTCAGTCGCCAGCCCGCGCTGCCCGGTGGCCGAGCATCTCCTATGCCGCCCGTGCCAGACGAGGCGGACGAGGACGGCAGCGGCTCGATGTGGGTGACGGTGGAGTTGACGGCGGTGACGCCGCCGGCGTCCTCGAACTCGCCCTGCAGCGCAACCATGAGGCCGTGCGAGTCGACGATGCCGGTGGTGGGGCTCTCGAGGACGCCGGCGGCGGCGCGGACGGCGGGCTCGGCGGCGCGGGCCTCGCACTCACGGACCCAGCGCGTGGGCACACCCAGGACGTCGCGGCACACGGCGTGCAGTCGCTCGAGGGCGTCGCGCTCGGCGTCGTCCTGGGCGACGACCCACTTGCCGACGTTGGCGTGGGCGACACCGCGGGCGGCGCAGAAGGCGTACAGCTTCTCGCGGCCGGCGATGCAGAGGCGCGTCTTGAGGGTTCCGGGGCCGTAGTACAGGCCCGCGTGGATGACCTCGCTGTTGCGCGACGACGTCTCGGTGCCCACGGTGGCGTGCCGCTCGACCAGGAGCGTGCCCGAGCTCGAGGAAGATGAAGAAGGGGCCGATTGGGCCGATTGGGCCGATTTCTGAGCCAGAGCCCGCGCCGTTGCAAGCCCGATGACGCCGCCGCCGATGACCTGTCATGACGTGGTGAGCGAGTTACGAGGTTGTCTGGCGCGCGTAAAACAGTATTCATCTCTCTCTGTTCTTCCCTCCCTTCTCCCCCTTTTTTTCGGGTTTTCATTCTCTGGATGTAGGCTTACAACGTGAGTGAAGTCGGCCTTAGCCGGAGCCGTGCAGGAAAATGAACGGATGCCGCGCCATGTTGGGCAAAGTGGACGACACGCGAGCATAGCTAGGCAGAGACCGGCGGGAGAGGCGTGGCCGGATGAGAATAGAATATGCGTGCCTGAGTGAGCGAGTGGGTGAGTAAGTGAGTGATTAGGTGAGTGAGTGCAGGTGGGTTCCATGACAATATGAATTGACCGAGAGATGCTTGCCGGGGCCGGTCTATAGATACCAGGTAGGTTGGCTGTACTAGGTACCATCTCTCTCATTTAGTGAGTACCTACCTAGGTAGGTAGTCAATAATGTACTGTTGCTCCATCGTGCCAGCCTGCCGGAAACCCACGATTTGCCCACGAGTGTGCTCGATTCCATGAAGTAGGCGCTCCTTATTCCCGCGACTACTTAATCAACGTTGAATCTTAGACGGGGTTCGAGCAGGCATGTACTACCTCCACCACCAACATTGAAGCTACCTAGATAGCAGCTAAGACCCACTAGGGCGTATTCATGGTTGCTGCTCCATTCACTTCTAGGTACGGTCAACCAAAGACTCTGCAGAAAAGCGTCACACAGAATACGCTTCCCCGAGTCGTCACTTTGTGTTTCGCGTAGAAACAGGGTATATTTCTGAGAAATAAATATGTACGCGGTAGCACTAGGTTCAACGACTACTCCCTACCTACCGAGAAACAGAGACGGAGGGAGAGGGGAGAGGATGAAGAGGATGAAGAGGAGGATGAAGACGAAGAAGAAGACGAAGAAGCAGATAGCCAGAGAACCCAAGACCAATAATGGTCATCATGAAACTACCAGACCCCAATGCCTCCCGTCCCCGCGCAAACATGGACCGACAACCTGAACCGACCGACTTTTCCCAGAGAGAATGGCTAACACAAAACCATGCTTCCATCGACTATTATTCTCTCCGTGGAGAGGGCGACGTCGCCTATGAAAAGCAGAATCCCGACCCCCATGACACCGATATCTGTACAGACCTCCCTTTCGGTATGCTGATTTACGCCAAAACACCGGAATTATCTCCCTACTTATCCATATCGACGAATAATGCAGGACTCGAAGCGCCCTGCACCATCGCGGTACTTAGCGGAGTACGACCTCGGGGAAGACCTTTCTGCTGAAAATGTTTATGTGAAACTCATATATGCCGTCCTCAGCTCCAATATACCTGCAACAGCTTAGTCAGTTCACCATCAGAAAATCAACCAGGTTGACGTTGGGGAGGGAAATGAGGCCGTCGTAACGCCTGCCTCCCTGTGACCAGTTTGGGACTTACAGTGTGCGGCCATCTTCGCTCCAGCACAGGCCTGCCGTATCGTCCGGGCGCTGTTCGTGCTCGCGGTTGCGTATACGACTGTACGCGCGACGAAAGCCAGATATGTCGTCGTTCCAGACGTCACCGATGATGGGGATGGCGCGCCGGATTCGGTTAGTCTCGGTCCGGGTCGCATCGTGGGGAGCGGGAACATCGCCGCCCGACATGTTGTACAGCGCCTCTAGGTCCGCCCAGCCCGTCGTGCTTCTCCCCGTCTGTCCCCACGCGGAAGAGTAATCGCGAGAAGTGCTGGAACCTTCACCGTTGCCCAGGCGTTGCAGCCTTGCCGAGGCATCGACGTTCTGCGCGAGCGCTTGCATGATGGAGCTCCTCCGCCGTGGCGTAGGGGCCCGCCTCTCGCGGTCCTGCTCGGGCGGTGTCTGCGTCGTGGCCGAGCGCTGATGATCGCGATTCTCGCGGCTTTGTTCGCGCTCAAAGATTCGCATCAGCGTATCACGCTGGAGAGACGTCAGATAACGCAACCTTTCAGAGATGTCCCGATCACGTTCCCGTGTAATGCCGGGCGTCCTCGGCTGGGGACTTACGCGCTCGGCAAAGACGGAGGATCTCCAGGCGGTGCTGCCTCGGGCCGTCTGAGGCTCCCGCTGCTCTCTCTGTTCCCGCGCCTCCCGGCGCCTTCGATCACTCTGCACCGCCTCTAAGATGGCCGTTTCCTCGGGAGAGAAAGGGTGATTCAATCTTGACGCATCGGAATTGTCGGTGCCAGACTGCAGCCGACCTGAAGCACCTAAGAGGTTGGAGATCGACGACGAACCCGCGGCACTGCGTTCGCTCCGGGGGTCCAGGAGGCGAGGGTCGATGGTCGTGTTCCGCTCGTTGAGGGAGAAGTGTACATATGCTTCATGATCGTCTATGGAAATGATCTGACGTCTCGTGAAGTTAGTGCGGGCGTCTGCCACGCCGATACGCCCGCGGTGCTCGGTCCACGCGAGCAAGTCGTAGGGACCGGGGGAAAATGCCATGTCTCTAACGGCACCGCAGTCACTGGGCGAGCGCGCCGAGTTGAAGTAGGTAACTAGGGGATCTCTGTCGAGGTCGGCGAACGCCGTTACGTCAAATATGGAGATGGTGCCGTATTGCGTCCCCACGGCCAAGTATCTGCCCGAAGGGGAAAAGCAGGCCGCGAAGCTACCTCTACAATCTGACGTATCTCGCACGGATTGGTCCTTGAGCCGTATCCTAGGAAGCTGTAGCCATTCATAACCGCCAGTCCTCTTGCCCTGGGGGGCGCATCGGACATGGACGTAGAGGAACGGATCGTCACAGATTGCCACTAAAAGGCTGCCGTCAGGCGAAACGACGCCTCGGTTCACACAGTCGGGGTACTCTAGCTCGTCGACAGTCTCGGCATCGTTCAGACGTATTATGGTGATGGTTTTGTCATTATTGGCCAATATAGCCATAGGAGAGGCGTAGCGGCCGGGTAGCGGCTGGTCAGAGGGCGGCGTGGGGGGATGCCAGATGGTGATGCAGTTGACTCGCTGAGTGCCAAACTTGTAGTTGGACGCAGACCACGACTTGCCGGAGCCGCTAATTTGCGCGACGATGCTGAGCATGTCGCGACGGAGTTCTGTCATTGAAGGCTCGGAGACAAGGGCTGGGTCGCGAGAGGATAAGGCGCGCGGGGGCTCTCGGTCACGGCCCAGGGTGTCTTCGGAAGCGGAAGCGATGGCGGCGACAGCGGAGGCAGTCAAGGCGTCGGCGTCATCGACGTCATCGGCGGCGGCGGCGGTGGTGGTTTCGCGAATGATTGCGAATTCACCGTTCTCACCGCCGCAGCATATCCAACCGCCACTGGCAACCAAGCATCTAGGATGGAAGCTGATGACCTTGATGGTTTCGCACTCGCGGGTCCGGGTGTCGAGCCGGGTGATGTGGGTGTTGTTAATCCCGGCGGGGAAGTAGACCATGCCATCTCGCTCGGCGCTGACCAGGGACCGGAGCTGCCAATGTCTGAAAGGAGTGCGCGGCAATTAGCATGCAAAGCACAGAGACGGCCGCGCAGAGCAGAGCGAGACCTCGAGCGTGCGGGAAGCGAAGAGACGGGGAGGGACTGACATGGGCGAGATCTGGGTTCGGTAGTGCTTGCGGCCTTCTTGGAGAAGCAGACTGTTCGTAGGCCGTAGGCTAAAATGGTAGCAAGAGACGGGTGTCAGCGAGTCGAAAGACAACACAGATAACAGAACAACAAAACAGCTAGATTGGCGGTCGTCGATGCGTACAGAGACACGAGAGGAAGGCAAAAGAGAGCGGGAGAGAAGAGAAGGGGTGCATGGGACATCTCTGCTTACCTGGCTTCATCGCCGACGGCCATGATGCCGGTGGCGAATATCAACGGTGCAAAGATAGATCATCAAGTCGCATTGACGATAGGAACTTGCCGGGAAGTATGTCTTGATTGCGCGCGTCAAGTTGCAGACAGAGGGAAGAAGGACAGGAAGCGGTGAGTGGCGGGACCGGAAAGCGGTTGCTTATTGCCGTCGCTGTTGTTTTGTTATTATTATAGTTTGTTGTTGCTGGTATCGTCGAAAGACAAAGTGGTGATGGTTTGGTGGTGATACAGTGATGATGATAGCGTGTTAGTACCTAGGTAGGTAGGTTACTCAGTAAGGCAGTCTTACGTGGAGCTACCTGGGTACATAGGTACATGGTTAGTCCTTACTGTATAGTGTAGGTACTGCACCCAAGTGGATTAACGGCTAAAATAACCTCAAAGAATATTTACTTATTTTATTACTTAAACTCTTGTTTTATTTAATGATTTATAAAGGCTTTAATAAGTTAAATAACTAAATAATTATTATTTTATATTAAACTTAATTAAAAAATTATTAATATTAATATAATTTTATTATTTATTATTAAATTTATATTATTATAAAAATTATTAATTTTTAAATTATATTTATATAAATTTTTTTTTATAATTTAAATATAAATTATTTTTTAATATTAAATATAATATTTAAAAAAAAACTTTAGTTTTATTAAAATTTTTAATTTATAAAACTTTTATATATATATATATAAAAATAAAATTTTTTTTACTTATTATATTTTTTAATTTAATATTTTTAAATTATATTATTAATTTAATTTAATAAGTTTTTAAAAATATAATTAATTAAAAGAAATCTTTTTTTTATAATTTATAATATTATTTTCATTTTAAATATAATAAAAATTTATATTTTTTTTTAATTTTTAATCTTTTAATAAATTTATTATTAATAATATTAAATTATATATAAATTGATTTTTTAAATTTTTATTTTTATTTTTTTATAATAATTTAATTTTTATTAAAATATTTAATATATATTATAAAATAAACTAAAATTTAAAAATATATTATAAATTAAAAAATAAAAGATTATATAATTAATTATACAATAAATAAAAAAATTATTTTATATAATTTTTTAATTATTATTTTTAGTTATTATTTTATATATAAATAAATATTATTTATAAATTAAAAACTTTTATATATATTTTATATATTCTTTAATATTTAAAATGTTTATAATATTTTAATAACTCTTTAATTAATAAGATTTAATATAAAATAAATATTAATGTAAAAATTAAATAATAATTAATTTATAAAATAAGTTTATTAAAAAATATTATACAAATATTAAATAAAATATTAAAATATAAATATATTTATAAATATTTATTTTAAAAAATATATTATATTTAATAAATTAAATTAAAATATAAATGTAAAGATTTTATAAATATTTTAATAAATTATAAATGTTAATATATTTAAGAAATAAATTTTAATTATAATTAATTGTTATTAATTAAAGATATTATTATAATATAAATAAATAATAATAATTTAAATAATAAATAAAATAAATAAAATAATATTAATATTAATATTTTTATTTAAATTAATTATATTTATTTTAAAAATAATTTTTTAAAGAATATTTATATTAATTAAAATAATAATAATAATAATTATTATTCTATAAATACTTGGTTTTATAATATTTTAATTAATAAACTTAATATTAATTTAAATTTTAAATATATTAATTTCTAAACCAGTTAATAAAAATAAAAAACTAAAGAAATTAAAAAAACTAAAAAAACTAAAAGAATTAAAAAAAGAATTTTATTATTATTATTATCACTTTTAAAATAAATTATTATAATTGATTTATTAAAAATTAAAGGTTTTAAGTTTATATTTTTTAAATTATATAATAATTTTATAAATATAAAAGTATTTCTTATATAAATAAAGTTTTATTTAAAATAATATAAATTAATAATTAAAAAAAATATTAAAAAATTATAATAATTTTTTTAATTTTTAATAAAATAAATATTTAAATAATTTTAATTAATATTAAAAGATTTTTTAAACACTTTCAAATTAAATAAAACTAAATAAAAAACCTAATATATTTTTATTAATTATAGAAATTTTAAAGAATAAATAAAAATATTATTTAAAATTATTAATAAAATAGAATATATTAAAAGAATAATTTTAAAATTATTAAAATATATATTATTTTATTTATTGTATATAAAATTAAAAATATAAATTAAAAATAAATTTTATAAAATAAATAAACTTAGAAAAATTGATAAATAAATTAATATAATTATTATTATTAATTAATAATTATTTAATAAATATTTTAAAAAAGAAAATTATTATAATTAAAAAAATAATTTTTAAAAAAATATGAAATAAAAATTTAAATAAATAAATAAAATTAAAAAATAATTATTTAAAATATATTTAAAATTAAATATTTTAATTATAACATTTTTTTTTTAATTATTATATTATTTTAAAAAATAATAATAAAGAAGTTATTAAAAAAAGATTTTTTAGTTTAAAAAAAATATAAATAATAAAAGTTTAAAAAAATAAAAAAAATAAAGATTAATTAAGAAATAATATATTTTTAAAATAGAATATTTAATTTATAAAAGATTAAAATATATATATATATTATTTAAAAATTAAATAATTGAATTAAAGATAGAAAATTATTAATAGAAATAAATTAATATTATTAATAAATTTAAATAATTATAAAAATATTTTTATAATTAAATTTAAAATATAATTTAAAAATAAAATTTATTTTAAAAAATAAAATTATAAATATAATTAATATTATTATAATATAAATTATAGATAATTTAAATAATTAATATTTAAAAGAATTTAAAAAAATAAAGAATAAAAATAAAAAAAGATTATTTTAAATAATTTTAAAAAAGGTTTTTTTAA